>CM060953.1:29277836-29697603 GCA_030765055.1 Mantis religiosa | reverse complement strand
TTCCCTTATCCTGAAAGACGAATGTCGGGTAGCTCTAAGCTCTATGGACCATGGGCTCATTTGAGCATCATTTCACCCATTCCATTCATCGTCCGATATGACTTAGCGTTGTAGGACGTAAAATTACAAAAAAAAAAAAACAAAACAAACAAACAAACAACGATGCGGGAAATGGGTGACAATGAGGGCGAAATGATAGTAAATATGAGGGAATGCTGGTGGGGGAAACCGGAGGACTCGTAGAAAACCCGCCCTAGCGCAGTATTGTCAGCGATTCTCTCTTTGCGGTTGTCTGGGATCGAACCCCGACCGCCTTGGTGAGAGCAAAGCGGTCCAACCACTCGACCACGGCGCGGCTGTTCTCTTCTCTAAGTTCAGAATAAATCAATTTTAGAAGAGATCTCGGCGAGGGTGCATGAGTCTGTCTGTACATCTTTGAACAACATAACTAAATAGTCAACATGAAAATTCAATGTCATTGGCCGGGATTTGAACCATGGATCTCCTGGTTTCCGTACAGTCGCTCTTAACCTTGGAGCTACCATGGCCAACGTGCCGTCCTGACATTAAATTCTCCAGTTGACTCGTATACTTCTCCGGTAGACCACTAGGGGCTCTCGCATCCCAGATACACCGTTTGTGGCGACCTTAGCCTATACACGGCTAGTGTGAAGAAATGATTAATTTCCATCAATTAACTAACATAATAAGAGTTAAATGATGACGCCTGGGACTCAAGTACTTACGATAGTAAGTCGCCACAAACGGTGCATCTCAGATGCGAGAGCCTCTAGTGGTCTACCGGGGAAATATATGAGTCAACTGGAGAATTTAATGTCAGGACGGCACGTTGGCCATGGTAGCTCAAAGGTTAAGAGTGACTGGACGGTAACCAGGAGATCCGTGGTTCAAATCCAGGCCATGGCATTGAATTTTTCATGTTGACTCTATCTATCAAAAAACCTTAGCCTATATACGGCTAGTGTGGAGAAATGATTAATTTCCATCAATTAACTAAAACATAACTAAATATTGAAAAGTAGGGTAAATATTAAACTTAAATTAATTTCTAGTACCATCCAAAAATACGTTACGATATTTTCCATAAAATGCCCCCCATTTCAAATTACCACTTACGTGGAACGTTTTCGATAGTTTCAATTTTATCAAAATGATTCTAACGTTTTTAATTGCTGTCTTACGTTTGGGGTATATAACGTTGGAGGACGTAAATTACTATATATCGGACGATGAGTGAAATGATGCTCAAATGAATCTAGGGTCCATAGAGCTTAGAGTTACCCGACATTCGTCTTTAAGGATAAGGGAAAACGCTGGAAGAAACTTTATCCAGGCAACTCACCCTGATCGAGATTCAAACTCGGGACCTCTTGAACGTGAGGCAGACACGCTACCATCTACGCTACTGAGGCGGGCAGGATATTTTTATGGCAAAATATAGATATTGTTTGATTTTTCTCGAAGTGGTTTATGAAATATTCTTCATCCAAAAGGAATTTTGTATAACTTTCTTTAATTGGTAAGGTATCAATGATAAACATTTGCTGAATAAAAATGCAAATCTCTTTAAAACATACAATGTACTGCAAATGAATGTACTTCTTTTTATGGCTTTACACATTTCCGAGCTCGATCATTTTAAGCACTACGTGGAGTTCTGTAGTATGACAAAAGTAGTGCCTCTGAGCCGAGAGCTATCACCAGAAATAAGGTAAAACAGAGTTTCCAATGTCTGCTGAGACATTGTTGCACAAGCTAATTTTCATAGAGAAATTATAAAAGCAAGCGTTAACTTATCGAGAGACAGATAAAGGTGTTCACACTACGTAAGAAAATCAAGAAACTTTGTAGGGCGCAAGCAATGAATGTATCTGGACGAAAGAAAGGTACATCGCAATCTCGGCTTTGAAGAATTTTGGCAGAGTGAAGATGTCACCAGTGTCTGTGCTGATGAAATTCCGGTAACAGGCTAATTATAATTTCTGCACAATTCCGAGCAGCCTGTTTGAAAGAAGCAGTATTGATTTACAAAGCTGGCGGTGTAGTAGATGATTATCTCTGGCAGACGATGGGTCAGAGATAAACCAATACAGTTCTGTATCAGCGAGATTTTGGGTTAACACTCCGACATTGGATTTGTTTTGTTGTTGTTCCATTTATACCCTGCCCTTTAACTCCAATGGTCATATCGTCGGCCGTTCTCCTTTGGAAGATATCGTATTCGTTGGGTTTTAATCATTAGATGACGCACACAATCGCACTCTCATTCATACTTCTAGACTCTTCAATTCAATTCAATTCAATTCCAGGCTGGCAGGCTGTTTGGAACAGCCTGAAGGCTGGTCAAATTATGTACCTGCTCTGGGAAGAGCTTTACCACGTAGTGGCGGGATGTGGAAGTTACAGGATGACGGGTGTAAATTAAGTGGATTTAGAGAAGGGAGGTAGCTTGTTGCTCCTCAGGGAATGATGAACCGGGTGCTACAGACAGCGTGCACCGCTGGTGGATGAGTTAATAAACTTGGAAGAAGATAAGTATAATTTTGAATTTTCCAGAATAAATTTTGGATAGCTGTAATTTAGTTTAGGCTGGAATGGGGATCTTGTGGTTATCGGTAATGACCGGTATCGCTTTAAGCGACGCTCACTAGGTACAAAATCCCCAAGGGATCTGACTAGGGTGCTCTGGTGTTGAGGTAAACTCTCGAATAATTTTGTCGCCCGGCGCCTAATTTCATCCTCCACATAGTGGAGGGATGAAGCCTCGTGAAGTAGTCTCACGGGGAACCTTGTGCATACAGAATAAATAATTCGAAGACATTTATTTTGTGCACGTTGGAGCAGTACCAGGTTTGAGCCTGCAGCCATACCCCAGACTTCGCACGCATAGAGCATGACAGGGAGGACCAGAGCCATAAAGAGGCACAACTTTAGGGAAACAGACATCGCAGACCTAAGCACAGGATATAGTAATGCCACGGCACCACACGACCGATGCCCTTGCTCCTGGATGTGTTCCAGAAAAGTTAGGCCCTTGTCCAGCTTGACTCCCAAGTATTTGATTGAATTCTCCCACCTGATCCCTTGTCCAAAGTAGTTGAATGTTCCAGACTCTGTGGAAGATGAGGAATTATCTTGGTCGGAGAAAAATCCCCATCCCCACCGCCGAGAATCGAACCCGGGATCCGTAGCACGGCAGGCAGGTGCTCTACCGACTGAGTTACGGGACCAGCCCACATTGGACTTGATTTCGTGGGTGGATCCTCTTATAATATGATTTTTTTGTTCCCATTTTCTTCTTTCAACTGTTTCATCTTCATATGTTTGCTATAGTCTATTTGCTGTTAGAATAAAGTACATATTCGTCACTGAGCTTCGCCTCTGGACTGGACTAAGCTACGGGGCTCCAAACTTGGTCTGTTGTACCTATACTCCCAAGTATGGTACCCCAAGAAAAAGGATGAGGTGAGAGGCGACAGGACGCGGCCATCTCAACGAGCCACGATAGTGCAGAGTGCAGGGCCCCTACATTTTATCAGTTGGAAACTCCCCGGCAGGCCAATACAGCGGTACCTCACTCTACTGTCGTCCGGAAGCGGCATCACCAGACCGAATCGAAAAGATCTAAAATTTGGACCAACTTCATTAACTTTTTTAAATATAAAAAATTGAACAAAATTAAGTAAAACCAGCGAAAAGCCCTCCCTCCAAAAAAATCTGTTGCCAAATTTTTGGATTCTATTGGTTTTTTTTTTCATTCAAAACATTGGTTTACTATAGTACTAATCAACTACATGGATTCCATTTGGAATGGAAATCGGAGACCGTAGACCATCCTACCGGAGAAAGTTGCACCAAGAGCATATCATCCTGCCATGCACCGCCGAGACTCCCGCCGACACTTATACCCTGAAAGAGACCAACAGATGAGAGATAATATGAAATGATAATGGAGATGAAATGAAGGGACAGGAAATTCGGGGGATGTAATTAACCTATTCAGCATTAGCCTGGCAACCCGGGAAACCCCTCGAAAAATCCATGGGTCAAGCAGATCGGCCACGGGAATCGAATGCAGTAGCTCCGCCTCTAGAACGCCATCGTTTAACATAACACCTGCACATGCGCACACAAACAACAATGCCGTCACCTGAGTTTAACTGCTATCTTTGTTATATCAGCCAGTGCATTGTTGAAAATCTGAGAGCCATTTCCTTTGTAGTATGATATGATATATTTATTTTATTGTGCATATTCCAAAATTTTACAATTTACAACTTTAGGCTACATTTATTTGTCTTTTTCCTTGTTGCTACCTTGGCTTACATGACACCCTAGTCTTCTGCTCTGCCAGGTAGTTGTTAACCTCCATGCCTCCTTGTTACTTAATTAGCCCCTTTCTTCCCCCTCATCTTTCTTTCTTATATTCTTTACATTTATGGCCCATTCTTCTTGTACTTTCTGCAAGAAGTCACCAATACTTCTTACCTTCTTTTCCTCCCTGCCCGTTTACATTTTTATAGCTACTATACACCTCTCTACTTTCTCCCATTTTCCCTCCCAAACCTTTTTTCTCTACATTGCAACCTCGCATTCTGTTACACAGTGCTCTATGGTTTCGTTTCCCCCACACAATATCACTTGCATTACATTGTAAGAATAATACTCAGCATTTCTATAATTAAATGACAAAAGTTAAAAATATAAAACTCTACATAAATAGCGGTGACCACATGGTGTTCAAAATAATATGCCTCAATTTTCTGCGATTAGCGATGAGGTATGAAGTGTATAATTGCAATATATTACTTTTCAATGTTAATTCTATACTATAACAATTTGAATGATTTATTGAAAGCAGGTAAAACCAGAAGCTTAATAAACCGCAGGACTGTATTGTCACCGATAGCATTGTTGTGTTACCACGACATGCGGGAGCCGGGCGTGTGGGCCGAAGAGCTGGACGCTTGCCAAGAGAAAGAAAGAGACAGAGAGAGGAATGTTCTGTTTTTCTCTTGCCGCTGCGAGTGTTATCGGAAGGTCTGCGGCATTCTAGAAACAATGGCTGGAGTTATAAATACCGGCAAAGTGTTAGAAGCGCCAGTTGTGTGATGGTTATTGCTACAGGGGACGTTTGAAGTGTACAGCAGTGATTTATTTCATTTGTTTACGTGCAGCGGAGAACTAAGTCGACCTTGAAGACAGCTGACTGTCAATTTCACGTCTTTTTACTGCAATAAAGAGTGTTCTAAATTTCTACAAACCAGACTTTTGATTCTATGTAACCCTCGCAGTCACTATATTACGGAAGAAATACGGAAGCATTAAACTCCACCATCCAATGCTGTTAATTTCCGTCACGTACTTCTTAGACATTTGATTTATTCTTACAGTAAGTAGATAGTAGTTGACAGCAATTGGAGTGTGCGGCAGAACGGTGGAGTTTGAAGGGGTAAATGTGGTCTATATATTCTGTGCGTCGTTATTTTCCTACCAGGTTGCTTCACGAAGCCTCGGGTCTTCCATACGTAGAGGATGAAATTAGGCGTCGGGCATCAAAATTATACGCTACTTTACCAACATATAGAAGCGCTCTTTTTAGATCATTGAGACCTCACTAGACGCCGTTCTAGACTGTTCCGGTTATCCACATGGCTTGTGGGCACCTGAGATAACCCAGGAGCTAATCCTAACAGCAGCTAAAGCTGAGCTCCACATAATTCTTCTATGCTGTTTGGCATCACATTTTTTCCCAATACATAACTAACTTCAAAATAAAAATACCAGGGTGCAGTGCTGCATCCTGTCCTTCAACCCGAAGGTACATAAATTTATAACTTCAAAAGAAACTACAACCTCAAAACGTACAACACACCCTACAAAATCCCAAATTTAGTAACCTTACCTGCGGTAAAACCCTTAACGGGTGGGCAAGCAGCAAAAACCTTCTGGCTTTATACAGCCAGCACTTCGGTCGGTCGGTCGGTCGAGTAAATATGTATATGTAACTCCATGGTCTAATGGATGACCGGCTAATGTTTCTTCCTGGAGGGATGTTCGCTTCCTGAACTGCAGTTATTCTGGAACTGTACTTGCTACTTGCTACACTTCATCCCTCTATCTGCGGGGGTCATGTAGGTCACATAAGTGTCTACTATGACCTAGGTGTGTACTTACCTCCTGAGAGCCCTCTCTAAATTTGAAGAACATGAACATGAATGAATGAATAAGCCTGAGATGTCCCATTAAGGGCAAGGGCATCTTACTATAGGGGAGCTCATTAAGTGTTCCTCACGCAGTGAGCTATGCCGCGTAGTGTTTTTTGCACGGATAGTGTGACTTGTCTAGAATTATGGAAATCATCACTTGTCTATTGTACACATTCACTGCACTACAATAATTTCCACTGCACTTGGAAGGTTCCTGTTTAGGCTTCTTGGTTTGGCCATGTACTCCTGGTTTTGGCAATGATGGACCAGTGACTGACTGCTATTGCCCTGAAGAAGTCGGTTCATCTGCGCCTTGGCCTGCCTCTATGTTTTCTACCTATGTATGGGTCCCACACAGGGCCGTAATGGAGGGGGAACGCGTATGTACGCCGTCCCCCACTTTTTTTTTGGTTAGGAATAGAGCCCTGGTCCCACATCATGGTGTACTGCGTCATCTGTCATATGAAAGTCTGTCAGATGATCGCCCCAGTTCCTGTCGACTTGGTTAGTAATGTCATTTGATGCAGACCTATGTGAAGAAACTCATTGGAAACTTTGTCTTTGAGGGATATGCTCAAGACTTTCTGTAGCATGATCCTTTGGCGTAGCTGTATGGGATTTCCCATGTTTGCTTGTGAGAGCCCAGGTTTGGCAACCGTTTATACAGGATTAGAGGGCTAATACGAATATACTCTAGTAAACTTGTCACCTTAGGTGTTCGACCTTAATGTCATAGAACGACTGGACGAAGGAAAACAGTATATCTAAATAGGAGACATGTGAATGTCGCGTTTTGAAGTACAGTGATTCGAAATCGCGACTCTGTGAGACTGGAAACTTTAGTTTACACGCGTGGAGAAAGTAGAACAAGAATATTGGATTCGTAATGGGTTTGTGAAAGGAGTATTGGACGTCATTATACCTGAAAATCACAGTGACGAAAGTGAAGAAAAATCCAATGATCTGGAAGAGCTTCTCTTTGAGTTTTAACTGCCATAATAAGTTAATGTTATTTTCTTAAGTGATGTTGGTGCAACCTTTTTGTGTTGGTTACTTTTTAATCTATTTAAAGTCTACAGGTGTGAGCGGGTCTTTTCTGCTTGACTTGCACTGAAGCTATACTCGAAGATGATCCGCTGTTTAGCTCATTCTCCAACAGAACACTTTCAGGGCTTTTTCTCTTGCTACAAATCACTAGACGGAGAATTCCACAAAAAATTCGATGGACGATCAGCTTTGGGCTACACAGTCGTTGAAATGAACACGTTTTCTGTGTTTTGATAACGCCTTTCCTATTTGCGACACTTTTAATGTCTCCAAGTATCTTCTTTGATGCATCTGCTGCCAGTTGCAACAGAGATGAACTAGAGGATCTTTCCTCAGGGTGTACGAGGATGGGTGTAAATATTTTCTTTGTAAATGACGCTATCAATTACCAGGATCGTAATTACAGTGCCCCCTGTATGCAAGAATTTTGTTCTGGATTTATTATTATTATTATTATTATTATTATTATTATTATTATTATTATTATTATTATTATTATTATTATTATTATTATTATTATTATTATTATTATTATTATTATTATTATTATTATTATTATTATTATTATTATTATTATTATTATTATTATTATTATTATTATTATTATTATTATTATTATTATTATTATTATTATTATTATTATTATTATTATTATTATTATTATTATTATTATTATTATTATTATTATTATTATTATTATTAGTCCGCATCATGGCTGAGTGGTTAGACCGCTTGGCTCTCACCTAGGTGGCCCGGGTTCGATTCCAGACGACCGCAAAGTAGGATTTGTGGTGGACAACATGGCGCTGGGGTGGGTTTCCTCCGGATCCTCCAGTTTCCCCCACCATCATTCCATCAGTTGCGCCATCATTCATTCATCCATCCCAGGCATTGGGCCAACTTCCCAACCCTGATCTCATCTATCAGGTCAATATGGTTCGGCTCCCTCTCTCTGAGGAAACCCAAGCGACTGCTAACACCAGCATTGGTGCGAAGGGAGACATAAAAACTATTATGCAGAATAATTTAATAATATAATATAATAATATAATTTATTTATATTTAATATATAATTTGTGCAGCATCATAGGATCTTAAGTATATCAACAGTTTCAACGGAACTGAACGTCGTTAAAGAGAAGGGAATGGTGTCTCAAAATCGTGATTTAGATCTGAGAGAGATTGCCGCTGAACCTTCTGTATCTCATGAATCGATTCGTATCATTTTAAACGATTGTTTGGGCACGCCACGTGTTGCCGGTCGATTACTTCCGAAAGAGTTTTAACTTTCTGCAAAAACCCAGTCGCGTAAGGATCGCTAGAACGAGCCAGTTCCGAGCCCACATTCATGTAAAGCCTTGTAACTGGTGATGAGACGTGGGTTTGCGCGGTTGACACGCAAACCAGTGAACAGGCTTCCGATTGGCGCCTTTCAACTTAACCGAAACTCAAAAGGGCACGTCAAACTAAATCGAAACTGAAAGTCATGTTGACAGTTTCTTTTTTAGATTATCGTGGTGTCATGTACTCGGAATTCTTGCCAGAAGGTCAGACGATAAATAAAGAGTATTATTTGATCGTTATGTGGCGTTTGAGATAGTAAATTTGGCAAAAAAGATCAAATTTGAGGAAAGACAACTCTGCACCACCGTAATGCCCCAGCTCATAAGACTATCATTGTGGATGAATTTCTGGCCAAAAACTCAACAAATCTCATCTAACAACCAGCGTATTTACCTGACCTTGCTCCAGCCGACTTCTTTCTCTTTCCAAAACTCAAGTTACCACTTCGAGGCACCCGTTTTCAGTCGATAAAAGACATAAAGGAGAATTCATTGTAAAATCGCAACATACCTTTGAGATGCACTAACAAAATGGCGCCCTGTAAACAAACTAGAAGACAGATGACTATCAAACTGCACGTGGGCATATAGGAAAGATGTACCAACTTAGCGACAATAATTTTGAATCCTCTTTTTACCGGTTCTTTCTTGACATAATTTGTTATATAATATATTAAATTTATATCTTGTTTCAGGGAGAAACCAGTAATATATAGCTTTTATGTTCTTTTATAAATAAATGTAATTCATCTTTTTTTAAATTAAATATTGTTGTATGTCTTTTTATTTCAAGCTCATTTAGACTAGATTCTTAAGTAAAATAATAATTTAACGTAATTGTTGCAGGAAAACATTTTCTATACAGAGAGAATGTAACCGGAAATGTGATGCTATATGACGTTACTACTCAATCAGCGTCATTGCTAGTGGAGGAAGTCGAATTGGTAAGTACCTACCAAACATGTATTTTATAAAGCAATTTGCTATATATTTTAATAAATTTCAATATGTTTTATACTTTTATAACGCCAGGTAAAGCTTGTGAGTCCTTGTGAGTCCGGAATTTAAGATGTTATTTTCTGTAAATAAAATTGCAAGTAGCTATTGACATTAATGTAACTACAGACAAATAGAGGGTTCTTCATTTAAAATCTAACGGAGCACAAAGCTACGGCAGTGCTTCCTCACCGCCGCACCCTGCGCTCGTACTGGACTCGACGTCGGGGCTCCTTCCTCGGTCTCCGCCGTCGCTGGTCCGCTGTCTGCTTTGCCCTTGCCTCCGGTTGCTGTAAACTTTCTGGGCTCTCGCCCGAGTGCAAGGGTTTTGTCGCATTTCTGCTCAAGTCCAACATACCACATTTTACATTTTCAGTTTTACAAACATAGCCAAATATACCTTTTATAGTCCTCAAATGTATTAAACATATTTAATTGATTAATTAGTCTATATGACCAAAAGTTCCTCTTTCAAAGCCTTTCGTCTCTCCCGCGACCTTAATACATTCTTCCACTACCGGCCGCTGTTGTGCGCAGGGGCTAGCGATGTGTACTGTACTCGGCGGTATTGTACCGGCCACAAATAAGAACCGGCGCTTGACACTAGAGCAACACAATTGTCGTGTGTAAAAGTTACTATAAATGGGAATCATTAAGCCGTGTTCGCACAGAGTAGGATATTCAAACGTTCCCTGGTGAAGTGCCTCCTTCCAGATTCACAATTCACGAAATTATGAAGAAATAATTCGAAATCATTGCTTTGTTGTTGTAGGGGGTTGAAAGTGTCTGCTTGCTAAGATTGCGGTTTGATCCCGCCTCGATCGTGTGTCCGTGTTTGATAGAGAAGAACCAAATCAAACAGTAAAGAAGATCAAAAGAAGTAGTCAGTGACTGCTACCAGCAGAGTCACTCATTATTGATGCGTCCAATCTGCCTTTATAACGTTGTTCCATTTGCAAGATATCTTGGTGAAAACGTTCATCCTGTTCATCACTTCTTGCACCTAAATTTTCAGGGAAAAAATCCAAATGGGAATGTAGGAAGTGAATTTTGAGAAACATCCTGCACTCCAATTTCTTATATGTTTAAGCCGTGAACAATTCCTTTAAATGACCTCCATGCTACACGTTCTTTTGCATTAACATTTTTGTCACTGATCACTTTCCTTATTTGAGGTCCAACGAATGTATCTTCTTTTAATTTGGCGTCACTCAGACCAGGGAAAACTGTTCTAAGATGTTTGAAACCCTCACCGTTGTTGTCCATGGCCTTCACGAAATTCTTAATCAGCCCTAATTTAATGTGTAAAGGTGTAAGAAACACCTTCTGTGGGTCAACAAATGGTTTAAATTTTACATTCGGTTTCCTCGGAATGAATTTGCCTCTTCCTATCCACTCCTTAGCTTTATAGTGGTTATCCCTATCACTACTGTCCCATAGCCAGAGGGAATACGAAATTTGGTAAATCCACCTTGCAATCCGATTAAAAGACCAATCACTTTAAGGTCCCCACAAGTACACCAGCAGTGATCTTCGTATCTTATGGCTTGAAGAATGTGGCACATAGTTCCGTAAGTTGAGTTCCACCTGTGTAGTGTAGGCCTTCTGATTCTTTTTCATCTTCTTCTGGAATATAAGCAGCAACCTGGATGTAGATTGTTGTACTGCTTCATCAGATAATCTGTCGGTTTCAGATAGTTCTTGCCATAAGACGGTGGCTTCCGGGCCAGATACAGATCTGGGGAAGATGTATAATGCGTGGAAATCCCGCTGAGTATGTAATGGTTATATTATTAGATTACCCCAAAATTACGAAACCATGCGTGATAGGAACGTATGAACGTATTTTCATAAACAGCACACCAGACTTAGTGTAATTCAATATTCCGCTTGCCTGTACATTTTTGTGTGTTTATTAGTGTTTTTTTGCGGTTTGTCTCAGTCACCTGTAGAATGATGAGCTGGATTTGATCCGAAAGCTTTCCTAACATCTCTTTCGCATTTTTTACCGCTAAACCAGGCTCTGTTTTTATCATTAATCCTGGATATGTTAATCCTGACCCCAACAATTGGCTCGTAGGTCCTTGGGAGTGTAGAAGGGTAATCTGAAGAACTCGCCGCTTCTGGTGATCCAGGTTTCCTCTCATGGCTTATGGGTACAACAGGTAACAATGCAGCACCTCCATTAGCAAATAAGATTGAGCTTCATACATAATCCAACAATATCTCTCCCGCAAAAACTTTAAACTCATAAAAACTTTCATTTTAAAAACAAAATCCACCAGTGTTGCAAAAAGGTTGATGCGCTCTAACAGCTGTCGAGGAGCAATGAACTACGGCCTGTCCATCATAGCACGTCATCCGGAAATACCCCTATTTCATTTATATCCCGCAGTTAAACCCTGTTGAGGGTGGACACGCAACAAAATCGCTCAGACTGAACCTCAGCCGTTGTATGTGCGCGTCAATACAGAAAAATAAATGACATAAAATATATCCAGATGCTCAATTTGAAATATAGAAATCCATGAAATAAATTTGTCACATTATTACTGTGCTGTTATAGCTGTAATTAACATGGACGTAATATATCACTTGGGGCTTCATAAATTACAATTTCTTTTTTAATGTACTCAATCTGTTTTATGGCAACTGCTTTGTTCTTTAATAAGTATAGAAATGAATAATGTAACACTTTAGATGTGTTATTCTTTAACAGTATAGTATATTAGAAAGATTTTCCTTCAAATAATATGCCTTATATGTAAAAAAATATTCACTGATGCATTTAGATGGAGGATAAAATGTTTTCGGTTGTGCTATATTGTGACGACCTGTTCTTACTTTGTGAATAATTAAGGAACACGTGGTCAGGTCGAACACTCGGGAGCAAACACTCAGAGCAGAACTACATGCTTTAGCGAGAGGATGGGGTCTTTACTATAATGGTTCATTGGTAAAAAGGTAGAGTAAAGCTAATTAAAAGTGGAATTTACTTAATAAGAATATTTACTACAACAAGCAGATTTACAAAGGCGGCTATAACGGCCGTTTACCTGTCCAGAAGTGGAGCTGCTTACCGATACATGCTATTCATCGGAGAGCCAATGTAAGAGAGAGCGTCTATCGCTTAAAGATTATTCATCTAGTCATAAAGGAGGGGAGGGAGTGACGTCACACCTACTACTTGAGTCACCAGAGTGTAATTAATACAGTCACTTGTGACAATATGAAAGTAAAAATATGATTTACGTGCATGTATTTCTCTTATGTTTACCAGTGCAAAAGTCATCTAGAATTAAGAGACAATTTCGAGAAAATTTAAAATATAAACGTCAATTTTTATAAAAATATGTTAATTGCATGTACTTCAGTAAAAACAGAACCATTTTTGTGAAAATCAAAATTTACGAACATTTTTCCTTGTAAAAATTTAGGGTGAAGAGACTTTTATAAAAATCTTCTTGAAGATATAGAAGTCAAGTATTTAAGTTTGGTATTAAAGCAACTTCTCGTTTTTTGAGTAGACTTTCTACACACCTTTTTCTAAAAATACATTTTTGTATTTAGGCATCTTAAAACATGTATTTCCGGTAAAAATATATGTCGAACTGTTGGTTTTAATACTATACTTCCACATACTATAAGTACCTTGTTATAGCTAAAGTTCTTACCAGAAGCTTTAAATCTAAAATATCCGACTTACGAATGGACATGTACATAACACATAGTTCCCTCTCTGTGCCAATGATCCAGTTCTTTTCTGCAGATTGGCAGAAATGTTGGAAGAAAGACTACAAATTTTGATGGGGAATTGGGAGTTATTTATAAAGCTCTGCAAAATTGCTTGGCTACATCAATGAAATAATATAGTTATTCTTTCAGACTCTCAGGCAACAGTACCCACTCCCTAAATTGAAAAGAAAAAAGAAAAAATAAATCTAACAAGTTGTATTACAAAGAAAATTTGTATTACAATGGATTCCATCTCATTGTAAAGAAGATGTAAATAAAAAAAAGTCTTTTTGTCATAAAAGAAGCCCAAACTAAACAGAAAAAGTTTAGAAATTTTTCTTATAAATCAATCAAACGCATTGTAGGAAGGGACAGGAAAATAAAAGCTGAAAATGGCTAGAAATTGTACAAAATCCTTTAATTATTCTAAAATTACCAAGGAAATCAGCTGTGTCCAACTTTCGTCTCATAAGTGGGCACGATTTTCTGAATAAGCTCTCTATACGATTGGACTTTCAACCTCGACTTACATGTCTGTTGTGTAGCAGAGAAAAAATTATGAATGGAACTTATAGAATCATGTGGGATTTTGATATATTCTGATATTTTGACTAAATACTGGAAGGCTAGAAGCAGAATGACTTTGTTATCAATTCCTGAGCATATATATATACACACACACACACACACACACACACACACACACACACACACACACTGTGATACAAAAATGAAGGTGGTGTCGATCAAAGGTTACCACAGCTACACGTTGTGCACCAGTTTGAAGCAAATATTATGGTGAGCAATGAGGTTTCTCTCAGGGTATGCGTGGATGGGTGTGAGAAGGAAATTTTACAACACTGGAAGGCCCGTCTCCAAATTATTTATTCACTGCTTCTTTTCTAACCTCAAAATGGAAGCTGCCGACCGAGGGTTACCAATCTCGGTTTATAGTGACTGAATGCTAATTATATTTCTCGATAAATTTTGATGACCCGACAAATATTCAAGACAGAACAACTTGACCGCTCTAATAGGCTTGACGTCTCAGACTCCTCTCTTTTATCGGCTGCACGCCGAAGACTTTAAAATGGCTTCCTAGCCGCGACCCGTCTCCATCGGCTAAACGCCGAAGAGTGCCTCCCTGACCACAACTGCGCGTGTATATATCTCTAGCTTTCACTCTCCAAACTCTTTTTAAACAAAGTCCCTCTGTGGCTGTTTTGGTCGCCATTGTAAACGATCCGTAGAATTCCCTATTCATATACGTCCAGTGACAATTCCTTTAGAAACCTTCTAAGGACATTGCTTCTTTCATTCATGGCATTGTTACAACACTTTCCCCACTGGACTGACCTTGGCCTTGGTCGTCACAAAGAACCAACATTCCTTCGACATCTATCATGACTGCTACTGTCAACCCATAATTTCGGTATCAACTGTAAGTATAGTAATAGATAAACTAGCAATAGAAGAGTTATGCTACAGATACATTGACGGATGTGGGTCAAATAAAGTTACAGCAAGTGAAGGTGAAAATGTATGCGTGAGGAAAAAGCTAATGGATGCTTAGCGAGAGAATGGATGCAATAAGCACCACGGAATCTATATTATACACCTGGAGGTTCCCACAAGACCAGGCTCATTCTTGGAAGGTGCAAAGAGGTGGCCACCAAAATACAATTATTATACGATCTCGGTTGCTGATTAACAACTGTGTTGACTACCTTACTTCTATGAACTTCCCTTCATTCATTTCCTTCATAAAACCCCCCTCCACCGTAAGTCGGACTGATTACTTATTTACTTGTGTCAAGTTACAAACTGAGATACAGTAGTTCTCCTCAGTTGATCTCTATACTATAGAATTTCGTACTTTCTTACAGTAATTACAGCACTTATAATACGTAGAGGAACGATATTTAAGTTAATTGGTGAAAATTAATCATTTCTTCACACTAGCCGTATATAGGCTAAGGTTTTGGATAGAGTCAACCTGAAACATGCAATGCCATAGCCGGGATTTGAACCACGGATCTCCTGGTTTCCGTCCAGTCACTCTTACCCATTGAGCAACCAAGGCCAACATGTCGTCCTGACATTAAATTCTCCAGTTGACTCATATATTTTCCCGGTAGACCACTAGGGGTATTCGAGATACAGCGTTTGTGGAGCCTTACTATCATAAGTACTTAAATCCCAGGCTTCATCATTAAACTTTTATTATTTTAGTTAATTGATGGAAATTAATCATTTCTTCACACGAGCCATATACAGGCTAAGGTATTGAATATATAGAGTCAAAATGAAAAATTCAGTGCCATGGCTGGGATTTGAACCACGGAAAATATATATGACTCAACTGGAGAATTTAACGTCGGGATGGCACGTTGGCCATAGCAGCTCAATGGGTAAGAGTGACTGGACGGAAACTAAGAGATCCGTGGTTCAAATCCCGACCATGGCACTGAATTTTTCACTTTGACTCTATCGAAAAAGTAGAGGAAGACTTTCACAAATACATTTAATGCTGAGGTTTAAAACCTAATAAAATTTTGAGCATTTTTGAATCTAAAAAATAAAAAGACTATGTAGGAAGAGGTCTGTATATTTTTTGTGTAGCAGAATTAAAAATGAACGCTTGATTAAAGAAAAATACGACACGAAGATTTAAAAAACATCTCGTAATTGCAAGCTACACATTAAAAACTTTTCGAAGCTTCTTATTTGTTCAAAAATAACTAATAGTTTTTGACAAAAATACAATATATTTAAGATATTTACCCCACAAATACTTGTAATAGACACCGTCGCTATGGAGAAACGACATAATAAAACTTGTAATTTAAATCAAAGTGATAGTTATTAGAGCAAAGAGTGGGATAAAGTAAACAAAATTCACTCGTTGCTCCGGTAACGCGTGGGATAAAGTAAATAACTACATGATTGATAACTACAAATTTTCTATAACCTTTTAACAGCGACATCAAACATTTTTATTCTTTAACTGCCTAAAAGTGAACTTGTACATTACCGTGTAAGCTAATGGCTCCAAATTGATTAGAAGTAGTAACAAACTTAATCAATTTGACTAGTTTACAGAAACTAGCGGCAATAAAAACAAAATTGGTATTCATACATAGCCTACCATATTTTATAACTATAAGTACGCCGTATTTCAGTACCTTATTCATTATTTAATATATTACTATCTGTTGTAAAATCATTAACTGAATATCTGTTATGTATAGGATAAAATAATGCACTATACTTCGTAGAACTTGTTCTACTCATGGATAAACCCTCTGTTTGTCCACTTGTATAATAAATTACTATTTCATGACATGTGGTACATAACTGGAATTTTCTGGGAATAGTCTCTGAAGTTTTCTTCATCGTAAATACATTTTGCATGATTGGTAAACTGTAAGAAATAGGCAAAATCTTATATAAATGCAGTCCTTGGTTAAAGTGTTCAATCTGTCCAGTAATTTTTCGCGGAGTTAACAATTTCTGAAATATTCCCTTTTAATGATTTGAATTTTACCAATATGTGACTTTGTGGGTTACGTTGAATTAAAAGTTTTGTATCCAGAAATTTAAAACACTCTTTATTGCAGTAAAACAGAAACTTTGTACAACCCTTACAGCAGCATAAAGACGTGAAATTGAGATTAAACTGTCTTCAAGATCGACTCGATGCTCTGCCACGCGTAAACAAACAAAGGAAATCAATGCGGTACACTTCAAACATCGACTGTCGCAATAACCATCACGCAACTCAACACAATTGCGCCTCTAACACCTTGCGGTATTTTTATACTCGTAGCCATTGTTTCTAGAAAGCCGCAAACCTTTCGATAATAATCGCGGCGGCAAGACAAAGACGGAACATTCCAGAGGTTCTCTCTGTCTCTTTGTTCCTTTTGGCAAGCGTCCAGCTCTCCTGCCCACGCGCTCAGCTCTGGCTTTGCGGCAGCTCCAACAATGCCATCGGTGACAAATAGTTACACTTTTCTCAAAGTTGTTATTTCTGGTCATACGAGTGGGATTTCAAAGCCATTACCTAGAAAACAGCTCTTAAAGGTTTTGACTAACGCTTAAGATTACTTTAGTCTGTATTCCCATCTCTATACAAAGAAATATGTAACGAAGGCATTTCTTCAAGTGTTTATCTCGATTAACGTGAAGATGATTGAATACAATTATTAAGGACTATTTTGTTAGGAAATCTGTAGGGAAGGTCGCGTAGAGGCAACACACGCATTTTGTGTGCAAGGTATTTATTTACTTTAAGCCATTTCGGTTTGATTAATTGTAATCCACATTACTCTGTCCCAGAACAGTATATGTCATCCAATGTGCGTCATTCAGCTGTTTTTTGGAACCTTTAGTTTTCCATATAGGAGTCTCAGTCGTGCAATACTTTTGTTTTGCTTTATATTTTAGTTATCAACGTACTATGTCCTGTAGATTCAGACCTACATTTTAAGAGAGAGGCTTTTTCAGTGATGCATAGAAAGTTTGTTCTCTATGTGTCATCCAGCGTCGGGGCCTTTGATAGTATTCCCTTAGCAAGTTATTTGGTCCCGCCCAAACATCCCTATTTTTGTTTGCAGTTGATGTTTATAGGATTTGATTCAGTTGTCATTTTTATGATATTTTAAACAATCTTTTAGAATCATGGCCTTCAAGTAGTTGTTGAATCAGATACCAGTACTTCAAAACTCTTTTCATAAATGTATTGTCACCCGGGCGTTGGAACACCCTATGGAAGCAGCTGAGAGCGGAAGACAGGGGAGGTCCGTGTTAGCCACGCCTCCCCCTCGTCCGTCTTATAGTGGTGACAGGGATGGCTGGGGGAAAAAACATGATTGTGCGGTCTGTTTCTCTTCCACCTGTGTTCTAGAAATTACGGGATCTTTCATCTACTGGAACCTTCCTGTGGAAGCCAGAAGGCGGCGATATTCCTATAAAAAGGGGCTGCCGGAGCGAAGTGAAGTCAGTTAGTCAGTTAGTGAGTCAGTCAGTTCTTGGTGTAAGGACGCAGTGCTAGTGAGAAGACCGTGCAACGGAAGATTGTACGTAATTACGAGTGCAAGTGAAATTGTAACGGACGAACTGGTGAATCGTAATTGTGTGCATTACGTAATTTTATGTAATTGGCAAGTGTTTAACTGTAAGTCGGTGGAAATAAAGAACATTTTTGAGTGGTGAAATTGGACTTTTCATTTCACGGACCCACAAATTCACAGTATTCTATATCCATGTCGGTCTTTTTTATTTATTTATTCAGTGTGAACATTACACATTTCCCCAATTACAATGTTCATTATAAAGTTACAATATGAACAAATGTATAGAAACAACACAAAATTAATTACGGAATAAATGCTAAAATAAAAACAAACACAAACAAGTTGGCAACAATGGTTCACATGTACAGTAAGTTAGTCATTCTACTATTGGTAATAAATGATCACAGGATAAAGCAAAGTTTCTGGTTTTCATATTAAATATATAAATGTTCAAGGGACTTAATTTATTATATAATGACTCCATTCTATGTATAGGTGGATATTTATAGGAATCAGTACTAACCTTCTGAGGAAGAAAACTACGCGGTACGTCCAGAAAGTAAGCTCTATTTGGTAATAAAATTAAATTGTGTACAGATACAGAAAAATTATTTATTGCACAAAATTCTACAACTCTTAAACTACTTTTCCACATAACTGCCGAAATTTTACAGGCATTTGTCATAGCGAGACACAAGTTTTTGTATACCTTCTTCATAGAAGTTTGCCGCCTGTGTCTTCAACCAGTTGGAAACATTTTCTTTCAGCTCTTCGTCATTGTTGAAGTGTTGACTGCCAAGGAAAGATTTGAGATGCAAAAACAGATGAAAGTTGCTAGCAGCGAGGTCAGGGCTGTAGGGGACGTCCCTACCAAATCCCTGTAGGATGTTTTTCGTCGCATTTGCAGTGTGTTATCGTGCGTTGTCGTGAAGAAGCACAACACCTTTCGACAGCCGATAAATTTCAATTGGTTTCACTTTTCTAGCATTCAGAAAACAAATCCACGCCTGATTTCACAAGTGGCGGGATTTTCAATCAACACCGACATTGTAAACAAGCACAACAAAGCGTACGTGGCTGACAGCGATCTCAAATTGGCGCACGTTTCTTCTCCTTGAAACAGAGCGTCTACCGCGCATGTGTGGAACTGCAATCGCAACGCTGCAGAGGAGATAAATTGAAACAGAACTTACTTTCTGGACGCCAGTTGTATTACGAAATTTATTAGGTCAACATTTGGAACGTAAAAACGTATTGATTGTCTTAGGTCAAGGTCGTCAATCATATTATGAAGTAATTTGTAAAGGAAAAACAATAACTGACAATGTCTGCTTAAGTCGAATAAATGAAGCAATGAGTTATAGGACATGAACTTAGGAAAATAATAAGTATTGAAAAACACATGCCGTAGAAATTTGTATGGAATAACTTCGATAAGTTTAAATTTGGTGTTATGACTCCATACTGGTGAAGCATATTCCAGTATGGATCTTACAAATGAATTGTATAACGTAACAAAAGGTCTAATATCCTTGAAGTTGGATGAATCATGAATAATGAATCCCAGATTTCTATATGCTACACTGAATACTGTGTTAATGGGTTTATTACAAATAGATCCTTATTAAAGGTAACTTCTAAATCAGTTGGTGTTTCTAAAATTTTTAAATTAACTCCAGCTATTTTATAGTCATAAACAATATTCCTTTTAAGCCTAGAGAATACCATAACTTGGCATTTCGTGATTCCAAAGTCATTGTTCTCAGAAGTATTTGTAAGTTCTGGAGTATTAAGATCTACCAGAGGAGGCTTACTGAGTCAAAAGAAGAAGACTATATAAATATTTACTAAATGATGTGAAAGATGGACTACGGCGCTTTAAGCTTTGCAGTGCTTCAAACACCATTAATAATGCTGTCCATGAGCATTAGGAACACCTGGTGTATGCAGAACATTAGTCATAAAGGCATTATGAACGTCATGTGGTGGAATAGGCTTGAGCACAAAAATGCCTCGTTATTTCACAACACCAAACCTGAAATTATTGTTTCCCACGATGCAACAATTAACATTTACAGCAGGAACTGCAAAATTATCAACAAGAAAACATCGCACTGATATAAAGTGACTACTCCAAAAATGTCATATCTGTTGTTAATTCAAATGTATATAATGCACAAACAACTTATAAACTGACTTAAAGTGAAACTTAATTTAGGCATTAAAATATAAAACTATATTAAGCATTTCAGTGTACAAAACTTCAGTACTTTCACAACTAAAGCGCACATTTCTCTTGTTACAGGCGAACTACAACGGAACGAGTTTGCATCTGTCACCAGATGGCCAGTACCTGTTGATTGGCTATGACCAGCAAAAGGTAACTATTTTAAAAAGATATAATGCTTTTATAAATTACGCACTATGTACTTTTGGCATAAATTTGTGAGACACAATAGCTGCTACTTAACATATCAAAGTGTAACAAGATGAATAAGTCAGAAAACTGCTAAATGACTGGAAATGATTAATATAATAATACTTTCATTTAATGCAAATTATGTATTATTGGGATTGTAGCCACTTATCCTTTAAGAAGTTATGCCTTACGAGGGTAGTCTGAAAAGTTTTCTACCTCAACATGAAGATGGCAGCACTCGTAAATAAAAGCACGTGAGTTTCGTTGTTCATCTATTGATAGTTACTCATCAAAGTTTCAGCCATTTTGGACTCTCAGTTGTTATGTAACAGTCGTTTGAGTGAGTTGATGTGAGTATTTTTATGAAAATGGACAAAATCGAGTGTCGAGCTGCCATTAAATATTTATTTTTGAAAGGAAATACGCCTACGCAAATCAAAGATGAGTTGGATTTTGTGTATGGGAACTTTGCACCATCATTTACCACAGTGAAAGTTTGGGCAGCTGAATTGGAACGTGGCCGTAACAGCTTGGAAAACGAACGTTCTGAACGTCCAAAAACTGCAACTATCGACGGAAACATCGCCAAAGTTCAATAAATTGTGCTAGACGACCGCCGAATTAAAGTGATAAAAATAGCAGAGACTATGAACATGCAGAAGAGCGTGTTTGTTACATATTAAATCAACATTTAGACATGAGAAATCTGTCCGCGCATTGGGGCCACGTTTGCTCACGTTAGACCAAAACATGTTCGAATGAACATTTCCAACGCTCTTTTGGCGCAGTTTAGGTGCAACAAATCCGAGTTTTCGAACCGATTAGTTACTGTATATGAAACTTGGACACACCATTATACGCCTAACACAAAAATAGTCCAAACAGTGGACTGCAAAGGGGGAACCGGCTCAAAAAAAGCAAAAACTGATTTTTTGGGATAGTCATGGAGTTATTTTAATCAATTAAAAAAAAAAGGAAAAAACATTACAAGAGCATACTACGCATCATTACTTGACAAGCTGAAGGCAAAACCTGCGGGAAAATGGCCACATTTGCAGAAAAGTAAATCCTGTTTCACCAAGACAACGGATCGTCTCACACCTCAGCGGTTGTAATGGCGAAAATCCACGAATTACGGTTTGAACTGGTTGACTCACCAGATCTAGCCTAAAGCGACTTCTTTTTGTTCTCTCATCTGAAAATTGCGCTCGGAGGACAGAGATTTTCGTCAAACGAAGAGGCAATCACCTTCGTGAACAATTATTTTGCAGAGAAAAAAGCCGAGTACTATTTGGACGGGTTACAGAGATGTGAACATCGCTAGGAGAAGTGTGTAGAGTTACAAGGAGACTATGTTGAAAAACGCCGAGTACTATTTGGACGAGTTACAGAGATGGTAGTATCGCTGGGAGAAGTGTTTAGAGTTACAAGGAGACTATGTTGAAAAACGCCGAGTACTATTTGGATGGATTACAGAGATGGGAGCATCGTTGGGAGAAGTGTGTAGAGTTACAAGGAGACTATGTTGAAAAACGCCGAGTACTATTTGGAAGGGTTACAGAGATGGGAACATCGCTGGGAGAAGTGTGTAGAGTTACAAGGAGACTATGTTGAAAAACGCCGAGTACTATTTGGACGGGTTACAGAGATGGGAGCATCGCTGTGAGAAGTGTGTAGAGTTACAAGGAGACTATGTTGAAAAACGCCGAGTACTATTTGGACGGGTTACAGAGATGAGAACATCGCTGGGAGAAGTGTGTAGAGTTACAAGGAGACTATATTGAAAAACGCCGAGTACTATTTGGACGGGTTACAGAGATGAGAACATCGCTAGGAGAAGTGTGTAGAGTTACAAGGAGACTATGTTGAAAAACGCCGAGTACTATTTGGGCGGGTTACAGAGATGGAAGCATCGCTGGGAGAAGTGTGTAGAGTTACAAGGAGACTATGTTGAAAAACGCCGAGTACTATTTGGACGGTTACAGAAATGAGAGCATCGCTGGTAGAAGTGTGTAGAGTTACAAGGAGACTATGTTGAAAAACGCCGAGTACTATTTGGACGTGTTACAGAGATGAGAGCATCGCTGGTAGAAGTGTGTAGAGTTACAAGGAGACTATGTTGAAAAACGCCGAGTACTATTTGGACGGGTTACAGAGATGGGAGCATCGCTAGGAGAAGTGTGTAGAGTTACAAGGAGACTATGTTGAAAAACGTCGAGTACTATTTGGACGGGTTACAGAGATGGGAACATCGCTGGGAGAAGTGTGTAGAATTACAAGGAGACTATGTTGATAAAAAAAATCTGAAATATTTTGTATCTTTATTTGATCGGAAACTATTCAGACCACCCTCGTATGTAGAAATTTTAAAGGGTTCAAATGTAATGTTATGTTGAGGTTATATTCAACAGCAATAACGTTTATCCTATAAGAAAATATCGGGCAATTTTAAGATTTATGGACCTCGGGCTCATTTGAACTTCATTTCACCCATTACATTTGTAATCTGACCCACCAGTTAAAAGACTTTAAACTCAAAAAACGAGCTACGGAGTTATAACCAAATTATTAAATTGTTTTTAATACACTTATTTATATAGAACTTCACTGCAGCAGTGTCCTATAGATGTTACAGGCTGTCTGCTTGTTGATAACCTGATTGTGCTGCGGCTTGTGTATTGGGGCGCATGTAAATTGCGAAGAAAAGTTTAGTCTAATCTCGAGAAACATGCCATAACACCATTGTCATCTGATGAACACCACTAGGGCTTCCTTGTTTCGCATGAGAGCACAAACACAGGGCTCTCGCTATATGGCCTCCGCTCGCTTGCTGCACTTCCGATATGGCTTGCCAATATCGCATCATTTACAGCACACTAACCTTTAGAACGCGAGTGTGCAATGATAAATATGTAAAGTTTACCTTCACAGAGATGATGATGATCTGATGGTATAGCCATCCTTAGTCCACTATGCTATTTAAACACATTTATGCGAGCTACACATTTGAGTAAGTAATCTGTGAATCTACACAAAAGTTGTCAAATTTATAACTTGTTATATGTCAGGTATTTAAATAGAAATTGGGATTCATTATATGTTATTAGAAGAAATTGACAGCATAACATTTCTGGGCCTTCAAGTGAACAGATGTTTAGATTGGAAAGCTCACATTACGCATATCTTACCTAAACTCAGCTCTGCCTGTTATATTACTATCCGAGAGCTGGTTGTTGGGAGTTATATTGATAAACTTTAATTACTGTATTATGTATACTTTAACTCTATCATGAAATATGAAATATTATTTTGGAACAACTCAGTAGAAGGTAATAGAAAAATATTTCCTATGCAAAAGAAGGTTATAAGAATCATTACTAACACCCACAGCAGACGCTCCTGCAAATATCCTTTTAGAAGATTAAAGATATTAACCCTTCCTTGTGGTATATATTCTCGATCCTAAAATTCTTTGTATGCAGTCGGGCCTCATTTATACAGTGCGATCCATATAAACCTGAACCATTTCAATATGCCAAAACTTTTGAACCAACAAAAGGACACACCTGCAACTTTGGGAGAATATAATACACAATTGGGAGATTACATTGCACTATTTACATCTCAGAGAAAATGTTGGAAGTGTCCTGCACCAGCATCTATACATGTTTGCACTCGTCTCACCATATTCTCTGAAGTTTTACGGAGAGTATCCTCGCCAATGTTACTTATTTCGGTTCGAATGGATTCCTTGAACATCGTGGCCTATTCTTGTACACTCTATTTTTTAGATACCCCCACAAGAAAAACTCTGGTGAGGTTAGGTCAGAAAATCTGGGGGGCCATAGACCTTTTGAGATTATTCGATTATCAAATAAATTGTACAAGAGAGAGTGCACAACAATAGGCTGTAAAACTTCAAAGAATATTGTGAGACGAGTACAAACATGTATAGATGCTGGGGGAGGACACTTCCAAGATTTTCTCTGAGATGTAAATAGTGTAATGTAATCTCCCAGTTAGTTATATTCTCCCAAATTTGCATGTGTGTCCCATTAATAGTTAAAAAAGTTATGGCCTATTGAAATAGTTCAGGTTTAAATGGATCGCACTGTAGTAAATAATATAATTCATAGAATCAACACTAGACAAAAGTGTAACATCCATTATTCCAGTGCAAAATTTCTTGCTTCCAGGAAGGTGTGTATTTTGAAACTATCAAAATATTGGGAAGTTTTCTTATTATCTTAAAGGGGAAATTGATAATTCGAATGCTTTTAAAGATGCTGCTAGAGAGTACCTGCTCAAAATCATGTTATTCTATATAGAAGATTATCTGGATGGCAAATTATCCTGATAATGCTTACGTAACTCTAACTGCATCAGTGACAAATCATTGCGAATTTACCTTTGATGTCTTTTCAGAAGCTATTTAAATGTATATGTATTGAAGAAATGACAATAAATGTTATCCATTGCAAATTAAGTACAAAATGTTGAAACGTACTGGCAAAAGACAACTGAAGGTTGATTAGAAAGTGTTATATTTTGTATCGTATATGATTATCCCTGCCATGTTTTGCGTATTGCTTTTCTTATTTTCTGTCTATAACGTATCTCTTATGTTAAATTTTCAGGTATATATGCTATTAAACGGTATACCTCTGGACATGTTCAATGTTCACAGTCGTTTGTGGCTACAAGTGAACCCACTGAACGCATATCAGTCTAATCTAATCTAATCCTTCATTGTAGATACTGATTCCAAGTTATATTTCTGTTGCTAACGACAATTTTCTCTCTCTTTTAAAGGTTTTCCGACATTCGTATTTGACCAGATATGTTTTCTACGACTTACAGCACAGGTGAGTAGATACACCATATTGTAAACTGGTTTACAAAGGATACCAAATCCAAAAGAAACTGCGCATAGCTGTAAAAGTATCACTAGTGTTGGGTCTTTGTCACAATATTCCGTGCATCATTCATATATTTAGTATGTTAAATTTATAAATAGTTATTAGTATGTAGTTTGGATTGGTATATTCTAGCAACAAAATTGCAGTATTCCTTGAAATAATTTATTATAAATGGGACAATAAAGCATAATTACTGTCGCTGTAAAAATGAATACAACATTAAACATTATTTATTTCAGTAGTCTGCTTGCCCTTCCAATCATAATAATGATCCTTCAATATTACCAACTTTTCTGGCCAAATATTTGCAGTTTATAGCACTACGAATGGCCCAAAAATAAAATAAAAAAAGCGTTTGCAGTTTCCCTGGAACTAAAGCTTGCGAGAGCGACTGGACGGAAACCAGGAGATCCGTGGTTCAAATCCCGGCCACGGCATTGAATTTTTTATGTTGACTCTATCTATCAGAAACCTGGACGGAAACCAGGAGATCCGTGGTTCAAATCCCGGACATGACATTGAATTTTTTATGTTGACTCCATCTATCAAAAACCTTAGCCTATATACGCCTAGTGTGAAGAAATGATTAATTTCCATCAATTAACTAAAATAGTAAGAGTTAAATGATGAAGCCTGGGACTCGAGTATTTACAATAGTAAGTCGACACAAACGGTGTATCTCGGCTGCGAGAGCCCCTAGTGGTTTACCTGGGAAATATAGGAGTCAAATGGAGAATAATTTAATATCATGACGGCAAGTTGGCAATGGTAGCTCAATGGGTAAGAGAGACTGGACGGAAACTAGCAGATCTGTGGTTCAAATCCCGGCCGTGGCATTGGATTTTTCATGACGACTCTATGCATAAAGCATTTTCACTTTCTTTGAATGCACAGCATGTCCCAAAATAAACACGTTGAAACACTTCGTCTGTCCATGAGGTGGACAGTTGCAGACAGTTTTGACAAAGTTTTCTGTATTAATTCAGCGCATATTTTCTAAAATGCACAGGATGGTATCCTCAACGTACATTTGCAAATCCCTTTTAAACTCTTAGTCATTTATGATTTGAATAGGCGTTGTATATCGCATATTCGTGAGAAAGAATATAGCTTCTCAGTAGCGAAAGAATTATCAGTGAGTTTTGAAATAATTACTTTGCAATACTCGCCCGCGCGTTCACACGCACACACAAAATTATTATCTCCTTGTGATACTCCTTGAGTATAGGTATATTATCCATGTAAAGAAAGCTAAAAAATATAATTATACAGACAAAAGATGGCTTACCTATACATTTAAAAAAACTACAGTTATGTCAGTGATTTTATACAAGTTATCCTAATGGTGTATATACAGTTATAGTTGATTTATTGTTTCCAAATCCTTGTTTAGAGTTTTCATCCCCCTTCATGATGGAGAACTCCTACAGCAAGTGGTTTTTGCACCCCAAGACAATTCTGTGGCTTACGTCTTCAAAAATGACGTGTATTACAAGCCAAACCCTGAAGAGTTGGAACATCGTATCACCTTTACAGGAAGATATGGTGTAATTTTTAATGGTATAGCTGACTGGATATATGAAGGTAAGTTAAAGCAAAATGCCGTTATATTACTGAGTCACTAATTTCATTACCTATTAAGCTGGGAACCATAGATAATTGGGCCCGCCTCGGTAGCGTGGTGGTAGAGTGTCTGCCTCACGTTCAAAGGGACCCAAGTTCGAGTCTCGGTCAGGGTGAGTTTCCTGGATAAGGTTTTTCCGGGGTTTTCCCATATCCTAAAAGACGAAGGTCGGGTAACTCTAAGCTCTGTGGACCCTGGGCTAATTTGAGCATCATCTCGCCCATTCCATTCATCGTTCGATATGACTTAACGTTGGAGGACGTAAATTACAATAAATGAATGAATAAATGAATAAATAAATAAATGACATTACTTATTGCTATTTTATATAATTTCATTCTACAACGTTAAATCATATTGGACGATCAATTAAATGGGTGAAATGGTGCTCAAAAGAGCCCAGGGTCCATAGAGGTTGTGTAACTCCTCCATAGAGGAGAATAAGGTAAAACCAGGAAATAACCTTATCCAGATAACTCACGCTGATCGAGATTCGAACTTGGGACCTCTTGAACGTAAGGCAGATGCACTACCTCCTACGCTACAGAGACAGGGTAGATATTGATTGGTAATGTAAAATATAAAAAAAGAAATTGCTGCTAAGCACTTAGCATAGTGCACTAGTTTCCCTCAAGACACTGTTGCACATACTCGGAAGTAAACTGAACTGATCCATCGAATGGAATCACGACTGTACTGCACTCGCACTGTCAATTGCAGCCGATGAAGTCTCATATCTACTGTCTCTAAAAGCTGTCCACTGATCCCTAACTAACCCCTTATAAAAGCCCCGAACACAATGCGAACGTTCTGGAGTCTTTTAAAACTGCCAGAGCAAAAATTATAGAACTGGGAAGAGGCACATAATAGTTATTGTTCTGCACTTGCTATTTTTCCTGCGGCAGCCCGGCCATTAGCCGCAGCTCAGACCAGGTAGCCGGACGGTAAGCGCCACGTTTCTCTCCCCTTGCGACACCGTGGTTAACTTCGCTCTGTGATTACTGAATTAAGAAAAGCGCTTTATGAACACTGTCCACCTGAAACCATTCTTAAGCGGTTCTGTATCATAGCTGCATTATTTTATAAATGTATATGACGGTGTGTATGTATGTGTGTGTGTGTGTGTGTGTGTGTGTGTGTGTGTGTGTGTGTGTGTGTAAATGTGCAGCTTTCAATTAAGTAAAGTACTCTGTTAAGTACTTACAGTAAGTTGAAGTACTATACTCCATCCAAAAATTCTATCCCGAAAATTGTTATGAGGTCTCTGAACCCAAAATAAAAAATGTGTAGAAAAACACCCATATTTGTGTCTGTGAACAATAAAACAAAAAAACTGAAAGTCAACTGCATACGAAACTTGGTTTTACGTTTTCCAGTTATGCCAAGAATGAATGAATGAATGAACGAATGATTGTGGTTTAGGGCGCTCAACAGCGCGGTCAACAGCGCCTCTAAAAAACTACTCATTCCAAGATTAGATTAAAGGAACCAAATTGTGTCCAGCCTAAATAAAACACACACTTCGTGCGTCAAAACTAAAACATGCTTAAAAACATTCAACAGTTAAAATGGATAAAAAGTTAAAAGTTAAATTCTAAAATTGAGAGTATAAAGGAACTTAAAAACTTTGGCCACCGTCCAGTTATGAGGTATACCTCACCCCAAGTACTCTTTACATGTTACATTGTTCTAAAATGTTTACATTCTTAAGAATTTTATTAATATGAAAAAATGTAGAAAATTATATATATATATATATATATATATATATGTGTGTGTGTGTGTGTGTGTGTGTGTGTGTGTGTGTGTGTGTGTATGTATGTGTGTGTGTGTGCAGTGACTTTCGACTTTCTGGGTTCGTAGCATTAAAGACTGGTTTGCAGAAATTTAAATGCTCTTTATTTCAGTAGAAAGACACTTTCCACACCTCTTACAGGCTCTAAAAATGACGTGTCATACACAAACGCAATCTCCAAGGTCTTTCGTTGCCTCATCACACGTAAACAAACAAAAGAATTGCACTGTGGTACATAACACAACTTAAATCCACTCCCACTGCAACTCCCTTGTCGCTTATTTACACCCGAGCCACGTTTCTCGAAAGTTGCCGAAGCTTTACGGCCTTTCACGACGGAAACAGGAGGACAGGGAACTATCCAGACATCTCTCTGTCTCTTCCTCTCACTCTCTCTTTCTCGGTAAACGTCTAGCGCGCGCACCACTATCTGTCTCTTTCCTGCTTCGCTCTCGGCGTTCGCCTACGCACGGGCTAACAGCAGGAAAACAATACCTGGCAGTACTATAGGCATAACATTATGGGGGTCCAGTTGTTCTAAAATATTTTATGCACTCTTGTTTAACTGGTAAATGAACGATAGATGAAAGGGACTACACCAATAATGTCTATAGAGCAGGCAATTTATTTCAAATATTTTGAGTGTCATAAGCAATTTCAGAGATATTCATTATCTATGATTGGAATTTTCTGTATTTCTCACATTTTATGGAGTTGTCGATGTTTAGTTTTTCTTCTATTTCAGGAAAGAATTTTGGAATTTTAAGGTCAGTATACCTATTTTGTCCAGGTATTAAACATTTGACTATGTATTATAGCACATATTATAAAAGTGAAGTAAACAAAACAGAAAACTTTAGAAAAATTGTCTGTATACACTAATAAAATATATAAGATAGAGTGTCATGTGATTTATATTTTATCATATGTTTTAAACATGCAGTCGCGAACAGCTCTCGTAATATTGCAATAATATTTATTATTTTTATCTGGGTAAGCTACATGTACTCAAAGATGAGGTATTAATTTTGCAGAAGAAGTAACTGGATCTACACCAGTTATCAGTTTCTCACCAGACTCCAGATGGCTCATCTTCGCTACGTTTAATGACACAAACGTGAAATCAGAAACAGTCACAAAGTATGGTGAACCTGGTACTCTGGACTCCCAGTATTCAAAGATCACGGAGATCCACTATCCCAAGGTGAGACCCATTTAAATATTCTTGATAAATACTTATTTATTTGTACAATTACGTTACGTGCATGAAATTACAGAAGCAAGCATAAATTAGAACGTTTTTAAAATACTTTTTATGTTATTTTGATCAGCTTCTAAAATATTTCAGTGTACTTACTGTAAACAGTGGTTAATTTAAAAAATAACAAATTACATTCTGCTTTAACCCACATTTGGCGACGTTGTTTCAGTAAGTTCGTGCACCGGATGATCCAACTTTTCTAGTCCAATAACCTTAGTAAGATGGGGCTAAGGAGTTAGCTGTGGAGTTTCATATGCCAAATGATATAAATATATTTTGTGTCAAATTATTGTGACGAAAACGAGCGCTAGCCCCTTAAATTTATCTAACATTTATATATTGTAAGTATACAGATGTTGCATTCCACCAAGTACACAGATAATCTGAATCTAGAAGGGCTGAATACAAAGTATAGTACGTTTCACGCTTAGAGGACAGTACAGGTCTGATAGGGCGCCCTGTTGCCACATGTACTATACTGTCACCCGAACATCGGAATTCCTGATAGAACCAGCAGCTGGCAGGTAGTGGCCAGACGGGAAGCATTCAGACCACGCCTAACCATTTATCTTGTAGCGCTAACGAAGGGGATGGTTAGAAGAGCGGCTCGAGCCCTGTACCGTCCCTGAAGTCTGGAACCTTCGGGATAATTCACCAAACCTGGAGACTTCCAGAAACAGCGATCTTCCTATAAAAGGGGGCTGCAGTTGGCGAGTCAGTTCAGTTGTTGACGAGCAGCCGCGAGGAGCGCCGGGCTAGTGAACGGACTGGAAGACTGTGTATCAGAGGAGCCAACCAATAATAATAATATTGATACAGTGCTTACGTCACGATTTATTGTTATAATAAAGGCCGTAGTGGTTTATTTATTTGTATCAGAAAAACTATTTGAGCTAAAAATATGGGGTATCCATGGTTATGTTAAATACATTGCTCTCTACCTTCTACATGGATCAGTTTTGGCAAAATCTGAATTGTCTTAGCGCGAATAGTAGTTCATACAGATTGATTAGGTTGGAGCTCCTCACACAGCACTTAGTGGGAATGCAATACGACAACACCGCAGGACTCCGATTGGTTGCTCACCTAGTAACGGTCAAGGACAAACACCTTCCCATTTGAAACACAAGACCACTTGGCTTTCACCAAAGCGACCCGGGTTTGATTCCAGGCAACCGCAAAGTGAGATTTGTGGTGGACAACACGGCGCTGGGGCGGGTTTTCTCCGGGATCTCCGGTTTCCCCCGCCATCTCATTCCACCGTTGCTCCATCTTCATCTCATGTATCATCAGTGTCATCGCCTGCGGTGCCGTATGTAGTAAAAGCGGGCGTTAAACACTACACTACACTACACACACACACACACACACACACACACACACACACACACACACACACACACACACACACACACACACACACACACACTCTATGTTGAAAAAGCGAATGCCTGACGAGTTTGTGCAGTGAGTTAGGACAATACTCTTGTCAGTCTACTGCAGTGTGTAGACTGGCAAACTTCATAGCAATAGTGCAGCCACCCTAACATCATGTTTACAAAGCTAGAGCAACGTTTTTGACTCAAACTTTAAGTGGCAGGAGGTCGGAGTACGCAAGAATGTTCTTAGAGACTGCATGAAGCTTGTGGTGATGGAGTGTTGTGATACAATACAGTCGCACGATGGGTAAAGCGTTCAGAGGAAGCAGAGAAGCTGTGGATAGCTCCCGTGCAGTACAATTCCACGTGGGGAATAGTATAGTTCAACTTCTTGGTTCCTTGTTGGATGTTGCCATGGACTGTGGGTGAGCGGGCAGTAGAAGGAGTATTCCACAAAACTGTGCTCCACATTCTGCAGACATTCTGGGTTACCGTAAAATTACAGCACGTTGGATACCACATGAACCTTCCAAGGTGCAACAATGGCACCGCTTTGTAGTCGCACAAGATTTCTTGTGCGGGTACCAAAGGGAAGGTAACGACGTATCATTACTATCGACTCGCTCGTAGGAACCACAATTAAAACGCTAATGCACTGCCGCTGTGCAGGACGTCTGGCGACGCTAGCAATGCAGATTCTAGGAAATCCACCGCACTCACCTGATATGAGAGATTATCACCAAAATAAAAAGTATCCGGAACCACACTAGAAATGAAATTATGTGGTCACTGTGGGACATCAACAGAAATAAACACACAGATGGCACACGACTCCTTCTGAACATTTGGCAAACGGTCATAAATAACGGGGGCGATTATATTGAAGTTGTGTAACTATAAGTACCCCTGTCAATAAAGGCTTTTCAAAGAAAAAACACAGTTTTCATTACTTAATCAATTCTTGTAAAAACAGTATTTTTAGAAAAAATGTTTTTGTGTCTTTTGGCTTGTGAACAGCATAATTAAAAACCGATAAGTCAAATATGATATTTAGGTTCAGCATCTTCTTAGCAACAAAGTTCTCACACAAAAACTACCCTTTGCAGGGTACATTTTTAAAAACATTAGATTTCCATTAAATGACTAATGCTTTTAGTTAAAATATTATATATTTTAGTAAAAATCTGGGTTGTTTGTTGCAGCCTGGTACTAACAATCCAGAGGTGACGGTTAGTGTAGTAGATGTACGACTATTAAGAAGACTACATCATCTAGAGATAGTGGATGTACCTGCTCCAGTAGAAATCGTTACTGAGTGAGTACTTGCCTTAGATAAATTTAACACAAAATAAATTTAGAATAAGATGTACCACTTTTTGTCACTTTGACTACTATACCTGCCATCTATGGAGTATCAGCGAAACTTGATAACCGATCTGGATAGCTCAGGCAGTTTCGTTTGTGACCCGCATTCGGAAGCTCCGGGTTCGATTTCCGTGGCCTAACCCATGGGCTTTTCGTGTTTCCGGGGAATGCTGGGTAGGTTAATTACATCCCCCGCATTTCCTGTCCCTCCATTTCATCTCCATTATCATTTCATATCATCTCTCATCTGGTGGTCTGTTTCAGGGTAGAAGTGTCGGTGGTAGCCTCGGCGGTGCATAGTGGTATTATACTCCTGGTAAAAACTTCCTTCTCCGGTAGGGTGGTCTCCGGTCTCCATTTCCGGATCACAATAGGGTAGGATGCCGGCTGTATTGGCCTCCCGGGGAGTTTCCAACTGGTAAATAGTAGGGACCCTGCCCTCCGCATTTTTGTTGCAATTTACGTCCTCCAACGTTAAGTCATATTGGACGATGAATGAAACGGATGAAATGATGCTCAAATGAGTCCGGGGTCCATGGAACTTAGAGTTACCGGAAATTCGTCTATCAGGATAATGGAAAAAGCCCCGGAAAACCTTATCCAGGTAACTCACCCTGACCGAGATTCGAACTCGGGACCTCTTGAGCGTGAGGCAGACACGTTACCATCTACGCTACCGAGACGGGCCCCTCCGCATTGTAATGACTTTTTCCGTCAGTGCCGTCTGTCTCCTCTCCTCTCACCTCATCATACCTCCTTAGGGTGCCTCGGCTAGATAAATGTTCCAAACCCGGGGTCTGCAGCAGGCAGATGCTCTACCGATTGAGACCAAAATATTCGATAACCAGTCCTCACTAGGATACCTTGAGGGCCCTTTGTATAACAAAAAAGAGCATTTTTATAAGACATTAATACTAAAATTGATATTTTAGCTGAGTATCTTTTAAAGATATAATAACGAATGTGTTCAAAAAAATGTTGTTCTTGTTTTCAAATGCTAGGCTTTGGCAATGAAGCCATTAGCTCTCTTGCTCTCTAATATTTCTGTGTAGTGGGTCCGGCAGGTAGGGCTTCACAGATTAAAAGATGTTCTTCAGTCATTTCCTCTTCTTTGTTGTCAAATGCTAGGCTTTGGCAATGAAGCCATTAGCTCTCTTGCTCTCCAATATTTCTGTGTAGTGGGTCCAGCAGGTAGCACTTCACAGGTTAAAAGATGTTCTTCAGTCATTTCCTCTTCTTTGTTGTCAAATGCTAGGCTTTGGCAATGAAGCCATTAGCTCTCTTGCTCTCCAATATTTCTGTGTAGTGGGTCCGGCTGGTAGGGCTTCACAGGTTAAAAGATGTTCTTCAGTCATTTCCTCTTCTTTGTTGACAAATGCTAGGCTTTGGCAATGAAGCCATTAGCTCTCTTGCTCTCCAATATTTCTGTGTAGTGGGTCCGGTAGGTTGGGCTTCACAGGTTAAAAGATGCACTTCAGTCATTTCCTCTTCTTTGTTGTAAAATGCTAGGCTTTGGCAATGAAGCCATTAGCTCTCTTGCTCTCCAATATTTCTGTGTAGTGGGTCCGGCAGGTAGGACTTCACAGGTTAAAAGATGTTCTTCAGTCATTTCCTCTTCTTTGTTGTCAAATGCTAGGCTTTGGCAATGAAGCCATTAGCTCTCTTGCTCTCCAATATTTCTGTGTAGTGGGTCCAGCAGGTAGGACTTCACAGATTAAAAGATGTTCTTGTCATTTCCTCTTCTTTGTTGTCAAATGCTAGGCTTTGGCAATGAAGCCATTAGCTCTCTTGCTCTCCAATATTTCTGTGTAGTGGGTCCGGCTGGTAGGGCTTCACAGGTTAAAAGATGTTCTTCAGTCATTTCCTCTTCTTTGTTGACAAATGCTAGGCTTTGGCAATGAAGCCATTAGCTCTCTTGCTCTCCAATATTTCTGTGTAGTGGGTCCGGTAGGTTGGGCTTCACAGGTTAAAAGATGCACTTCAGTCATTTCCTCTTCTTTGTTGTAAAATGCTAGGCTTTGGCAATGAAGCCATTAGCTCTCTTGCTCTCCAATATTTCTGTGTAGTGGGTCCGGCAGGTAGGACTTCACAGGTTAAAAGATGTTCTTCAGTCATTTCCTCTTCTTTGTTGTCAAATGCTAGGCTTTGGCAATGAAGCCATTAGCTCTCTTGCTCTCCAATATTTCTGTGTAGTGGGTCCAGCAGGTAGGACTTCACAGGTTAAAAGATGTTCTTCAGTCATTTCCTCTTCTTTGTTGTCAAATGCTAGGCTTTGGCAATGAAGCCATTAGCTCTCTTGCTCTCCAATATTTCTGTGTAGTGGGTCCGGCAGGTAGGGCTTCACAGGTTAAAAGATGTTCTTCAGTCATTTCCTCTTCTTTGTTGTCAAATGCTAGGCTTTGGCAATGAAGCCATTAGCTCTCTTGCTCTCCAATATTTCTGTGTAGTGGGTCCGGCAGGTAGGACTTCACAGGTTAAAAGATGTTCTTCAGTCATTTCCTCTTCTTTGTTGTCAAATGCTAGGCTTTGGCAATGAAGCCATTAGCTCTCTTGCTCTCCAATATTTCTGTGTAGTGGGTCCGGCAGGTAGGACTTCACAGGTTAAAAGATGTTCTTCAGTCATTTCCTCTTCTTTGTTGTCAAATGCTAGGCTTTGGCAATGAAGCCATTAGCTCTCTTGCTCTCCAATATTTCTGTGTAGTGGGTCCGGCAGGTAGGACTTCACAGGTTAAAAGATGTTCTTCAGTCATTTCCTCTTCTTTGTTGTCAAATGCTAGGCTTTGGCAATGAAGCCATTAGCTCTCTTGCTCTCCAATATTTCTGTGTAGTGGGTCCAGCAGGTAGGACTTCACAGGTTAAAAGATGTTCTTCAGTCATTTCCTCTTCTTTGTTGTCAAATGCTAGGCTTTGGCAATGAAGCCATTAGCTCTCTTGCTCTCCAATATTTCTGTGTAGTGGGTCCAGCAGGTAGGACTTCACAGGTTAAAAGATGTTCTTTAGTCATTTCTTCTTCTTTGTTGTCAAATGCTAGGCTTTGGCAATGAAGCCATTAGCTCTCTTGCTCTCCAATATTTATGTGTAGTGGGTCCGGCAGGTAGGGCTTCACAGGTTAAAAGAGGTTCTTCAGTCATTTCCTCTTCTTTGTTGTCAAATGCTAGGCTTTTGCAATGAAGCCATTAGCTCTCTTGCTCTCCAATATTTCTGTGTAGTGGGTCCGGCAGGTAGGGCTTCACAGGTTAAAAGATGTTCTTCAGTCATTTCCTCTTCTTTGTTGTCAAATGCTAGGCTTTGGCAATGAAGCCATTAGCTCTCTTGCTCTTCAATATTTCTGTGTAGTGGGTCCAGCAGGTAGGACTTCACAGGTTAAAAGATGTTCTTCAGTCATTTCCTCTTCTTTGTTGTCAAATGCTAGGCTTTGGCAATGAAGCCATTAGCTCTCTTGCTCTCCAATATTTCTGTGTAGTGGGTCCGCCAGGTAGGGCTTCACAGGTTAAAAGATGTTCTTCAGTCATTTCCTCTTCTTTGTTGCATGTGTTCAAGAAAATTCCCCAAACCTAACCAACCTATTCATCGAAAAATTTCAAAACTTTTGAGTTCCACAGAAATGTCTAAGGGTTTTGATCAAAGGATTTTGATTTAAGATATAACATGTATTATTTGAGGTTTCTCAAAATAATCCGAAGTCTGCATTATTTGGAAGGACTTTTTAAGCACTGCATAATGGGTAAACTAAGACAAACTATACAACGAAAGTAAACAAGTTAAACCTACTATTATAAAAAACTGGAATAAAAATGAATTAAGGGAAACATGAAATACATTATAAAAGTTTATTAAGAAAGTAGATATTAACAAATAACTTTTGTTTAATTGAAATTGGATTGATCACATAATCAGGAAATTTATATTTGTTGGAACTTTGAAGATAAGCAGAATATGGATATCTATTTTGGTGATGTAAATTTAGAACATCTCAAGATGTAATTAGAGATAATGGCATATTTTCAGAGAAAACATAGTGCAAGAGTTTAACTGGATCAGCGAAGATGAATTTGCTGTTGCTTGGACAAACCGTGTACAGAACGTGGCTGTTGTGGTCACCTGCTCAGCTGCAAACGGAACTTGCGAACAGGTAAGCTATTTTATGACATAACTACAGAGGGTATAGCATAAGTAAAACTTTATTTGAAGAGCATTTTTACAGGAAGTTACTAGATTCTATATTTTTAGACACCTTTAAGCTCGGTTAGCTATCCCGTAACGGTACCAATTTCTGGTTTCTTATGCAAAGTATTCTTTAATGACCATTTCAACTGCTTCTATGTTTTCAAAATATCTTGCACGTGACAAATTGGCCGTGGATTTAAACAGAGATAATCCTTTTTTTTAAAGCTTTATTAAAACAAAAACAAGGAGCATCGCTTCTCATGTGGAAGCGGGGTTAGGTGAGGGAAAGTTCAGGTTGGATTAGGCAGATACCACGTTAAGCACTCTGGTAATTGTCGTTTATTTGTAGCAGCATGAATCATGCTGACTGGCGAAAGTGTATAAGGCCAGGATGGCAGGCATGGCTTGCGCCCTGGAAGCCAAACTGGGAATTCCGTGGCGGAGTTAGTGGTATTTTCTGCAGAGTCCGGGCCTAGAGGGCGTTCCGGTACCGGTCCGTTGGCATATTGCTGAGTCATATGGTCGGGATTGGAGCTCTATGTAGATCTGGTCGAGAGACTCGTCCAGCATCTTGTGGTATTCTTTCACACGATGCATTCTGTTGTCGCAGGCGGCGGTGAGATGAAGGTGATGGTCTAGTCTTTTTCCGATGTTGATTCCGTCCTGTGTGGTGTGGTGTGATTCGATTGTCTGCTTTAGGGACTCTTCTAGTGCAGTGAGGTTGGGAACTATTGCTGCTAGGTGATCCTGTGTGTCTCGGTGGTTCTTGGCAATTGCAGTCATGATGGAATTTTGGAGCGAAGTAAGTGTCGGTGCAATGTTGCTGAACTCGGTGTGTAGGCTTTGCAGGCTATCGGCGAGGGCGGATGCAGTGGTCGAGGTCTCAAGCGAGGTGAGGCGTCTGCTGATGTTCTGTACCTCTTCTTGAAGACTCTGTAGAATGGTCCTCAAGTCCTCGCTGGGTGCGGCAGCGGTGGCAGCTGGTGGTGCAGGTGTTGGATGTGTCGCCGGAGGCGTCTCTGTCGTGAGTCGGCGAGGGTAGAGAGGGCACTGCGCCTGGCCTGTAAAGTGGCCAAAGCCGTCGCAGGTGGCGCAGTACCAGCGTCGATGACGGAGGTCATGGCTGGTGCACTGCGACGTCAGGCCCGGTGCTCCGCAATAGTGGCACCTGGGAGGTGCAGCGCAGGAGGTGGCTGGCGGTACAGGGACTGCACTATTCCGAATGAGCTACCTCCTAGGGGCCTACTGCGGTAGGTACGGGGTTGGCGATCCCGGGATCCCGAGCCAAATCTCTTTGCTTCTGAGTGGTGACAGAGCTAATACCAAAAGCCCATAAATTTGGGTCCACATCAGTGTTTGACCCTAAATTCTCTGAAAGTAAAGCAAAGCAAAGCAAAGTGAATCGAAAAGAAGCGAAGTGAAATAGAGCCCAGGCGAGAGAAGTCAAGCGAAGGCAGAGCCAAACCAGAGCCAAGTTAGAGAATGAAGTTAGAGTGAGGCCAGAGCAAACAACAAAACCTAAAACACCAATTGCTGATATAGCTCAAATTATACCATAATTTCCAAAGGCTTCTTTTTTACCACTTTCATGTGAAATAACATGTGAAATTATACCAAATCCTGGTAAAATTAAAATGTAAACTTCGGCCAGAGCGAAGCCAGAGCGGGACCGGAGCGGGGCCGGAACCCAGCCAGAGCCAAGCCATAGCCAAGTCCGAGTTAAGTTAGAGCATGAAGTCAGAGCGAAGCTAGAGCGAAGCCAGAGCGGGACCGGAGCGGGGCCGGAGCCTCACCAGAGCCAGCATCGTCTCACACCTCAACGGTTGCAGTGGCGAAAATCCACGAATTACGGTTTGAACTGCTTGACCATCCGCCTTACTCACCAGATCTAGCCCCAAGCGACTTATTTTTGTTCCTTATCTGAAAATTGTGCTTGGAGGACAAAGATTTTCGTCAAATGAAGAGAAAAATCAGCTTCGTGAACAATTATTTTGCAGAGAAAAACGCCGAGTACTATCTGGAAGGGTTACAGAGATGGGAGCATCGCTGGGAGAAGTGTTTTTGTTTTGTAATTTACGTCCTCCAACGTTAAGTCATATCGGACGATGAATGGAATGGGTGAGATGATGCTCAAATGAGTCCGGGGTCCATAGAGCTTAGAGTTACCTCACATTCGTCTTTCAGGATAAGGGAAAACCCCGGAAAAAACCTTATCCAAGTAACTCACCACGACCGAGATTCGAACTCTGGACCTCTTGAACGTGAGGCAGACACGCTGCCATGGGAGAAGTGTGTAGAGTTACAAGCAGACTATGTTGAAAAAAAATTCTGAAAAATGTGTTGTATCTTTATAAGGTAGGAAACTTTTCGGACCACCCTGGTATATTAGCAACTGCCGGCTGTTAATACGTTAACAATACGAAACAAGAAACAAAGTACACCATAAGTAATGCTGACAAATATAAAAGCATGTATAGTTAGGATATAAACCAAATAAAAAACTAGCATTACCTTATATAAAAAGCACCCGATCTTGGAAAGATCACATTACTGTTCGTAAACCCCTGATTGCCTAAAGGAGTAATAACTTTTGTGACTGGATATGACAAAATCCTGCAAAATCCGCTCCCAAGAACTGTTGGAAAAGATGCAGTTTGATAGAAGTTATTTATAGCTACCAGCATTTCCCTATCTATGGAATTAAACCAGACTTTTACTCCTAGGTTATGTTAAATATATCTAAAGTTTTCTGTTCTTAAAATATCCTAAGAAGCTGCCTGTGGTGCTACGCAAACTTTGACTTGAAAATGAAAATTTGAAGTAGGAGAGATACGAGTATGTAAGTGCTTAAAAAGATTACAATCTTTCAGAAACGATGGTGTTATTCTTGGCTGCTGAACGTCACGCTTTAAATATGGCCGAGGTTATTAAACTCCTGATCCGGCCAAGAACGCAAACTAGCAAATGTCAAAATGGTACTTTATGCTTAGAACTAGAAAGTTTTCTTGCCGAATTTCATTTCCCAATTATTTTATTTAATGTATCAGTGTTTTCACCAGTTTTGGTACGTTTGAATGTAGTAATAATGGCGTTTAAACACTACTAAAATACTCACGAATCTTTATTGTTTATGTGTAACTGCAGTTTGGGTTTTGTTGTTTCTTCAGTATCAACGCTCTCAAAGGGAGGTCTCATTAAGAAATATTAAAATAATGAGGGTAAGACAGATAAAATATATATGAGGTATAAAATAAGAAAAACTAATATTAAAGGTTCACCCTGTCGCAATTGTGGAAAATAACAAAATTACCAGAGAATTTGTTAATAAGACACTGCTTGTTTATTTGTCATGCTTTGAAACATTAAAAATGTTATAAATTGCACTGCTTTACCTATTCATCTTCTACAAACTATTTTTTATAAATGCCTGTTCTTCTTATTTTACTTAATTGATGGAAATTAATTATTTCCTCATAACAGCCGTATATAGGCTAAGGTTTTTGATAGATAGTCAACGTAAAATTCAATGCCATGGCCGGGATTTGAACCACGGATCTCCTGGTTTCCATCCAGTTGCTCTTACCCATTGAGCTACCATGGCCAACTTGCCGTCATGATATTACATTTTCCATTTGACTCACATATTTCCCCGGTAGACCACTAAGGGGTCTCGCATCCGAGATACACCGTTTGTGGCGACTTACTATCGTAAGTACTTGAGTCCGAGGCTTCATCATTTAACTCTTATTATTTTAGTTAATTGATGGAAATTAATCATTTCCTCATACTAGTCGTATATAGGCTAAGGTTATGGATAGATAGTCAACATGAAAAATTCAATGCCACGTTCGGGATTTGAACCTATTCAAACATAACACTTATTAACTAGATAAGATATGACAACGCTAAAATGGCCCCGATACAATCAAAAGTTTTATTTTCTGTGTACCAACTACAAGTGCAGGCACTTTCACCAAGTGTTAATAACACTGGTAAAAAATATTTTTTCAGGCACAGAGATAAAACATGATGGACCTAACTAATTTGGACCTGCTTATTCTGAAAATAGAGTTAGATTTTCGCTACCACCAAATTTTTTGTTATGGAGATTTTTAAATCCCTATATCTAAAAAGAGAGACTAGGGTGGTCTACACGATATTAACGCCATAAAACTATCTTATTTTAGTGGAAACGTAGAGTCAGATTGAAAAATTCAATGCCATAGCCGGGATTTGAACCACGGATCTTCTGGTTTCCGTCCAGCCGCACTACCATTGTGCTACTATGGCCAACGTGCCGATATGACATTAAATTCTCCAACTGACTCGTATTTTCCCGGTAAACCACTTAGGAGTTCTCATAAACACATGAGACAACTACCTTAATGGTGACTTACTACATGTAAGTACTTTAAGGCCCGGGCTTTATAGTTAACCACTATTAGGTTAATTAATGGAAATTAATTATTCTTTCACACTGGCCGTGTGTAGGCTAAATTGTGGAAACGTAGAGTCAGATTGAAAAATTCAATGCCATAGCCGGGATTTGAACCACGGATCTTCTGGTTTCCGTCCAGCCGCACTACCATTGTGCTACTATGGCCAACGTGCCGATATGACATTAAATTCTCCAACTGACTCGTATTTTCCCGGTAAACCACTTAGGAGTTCTCATAAACACATGAGACAACTACCTTAATGGTGACTTACTACATGTAAGTACTTTAAGGCCCGGGCTTTATAGTTAACCACTATTAGGTTAATTAATGGAAATTAATTATTCTTTCACACTGGCCGTGTGTAGGCTAAATTGTGGAAACGTAGAGTCAGATTGAAAAATTCAATGCCATAGCCGGGATTTGAACCACGGATCTTCTGGTTTCCGTCCAGCCGCACTACCATTGTGCTACTATGGCCAACGTGCCGATATGACATTAAATTCTCCAACTGACTCGTATTTTCCCGGTAAACCACTTAGGAGTTCTCATAAACACATGAGACAACTACCTTAATGGTGACTTACTACATGTAAGTACTTTAAGGCCCGGGCTTTATAGTTAACCACTATTAGGTTAATTAATGGAAATTAATTATTAATTAATTTCCATTAATTAACCTAATAGTGGTTAACTATAAAGCCCGGGCCTTAAAGTACTTACATGTAGTAAGTCACCATTAAGGTAGTTGTCTCATGTGTTTATGAGAACTCCTAAGTGGTTTACCGGGAAAATACGAGTCAGTTGGAGAATTTAATGTCATATCGGCACGTTGGCCATAGTAGCACAATGGTAGTGCGGCTGGACGGAAACCAGAAGATCCGTGGTTCAAATCCCGGCTATGGCATTGAATTTTTCAATCTGACTCTACGTTTCCACAATTTAGCCTACACACGGCCAGTGTGAAAGAATAATTAATTTCCATTAATTAACCTAATAGTGGTTAACTATAAAGCCCGGGCCTTAAAGTACTTACATGTAGTAAGTCACCATTAAGGTAGTTGTCTCATGTGTTTATGAGAACTCCTAAGTGGTTTACCGGGAAAATACGAGTCAGTTGGAGAATTTAATGTCATATCGGCACGTTGGCCATAGTAGCACAATGGTAGTGCGGCTGGACGGAAACCAGAAGATCCGTGGTTCAAATCCCGGCTATGGCATTGAATTTTTCAATCTGACTCTACGTTTCCACAATTTAGCCTACACACGGCCAGTGTGAAAGAATAATTAATTTCCATTAATTAACCTAATAGTGGTTAACTATAAAGCCCGGGCCTTAAAGTACTTACATGTAGTAAGTCACCATTAAGGTAGTTGTCTCATGTGTTTATGAGAACTCCTAAGTGGTTTACCGGGAAAATACGAGTCAGTTGGAGAATTTAATGTCATATCGGCACGTTGGCCATAGTAGCACAATGGTAGTGCGGCTGGACGGAAACCAGAAGATCCGTGGTTCAAATCCCGGCTATGGCATTGAATTTTTCAATCTGACTCTACGTTTCCACAATTTAGCCTACACACGGCCAGTGTGAAAGAATAATTAATTTCCACTATCTTATTTTAGTGTCCTGGGCCTAATGTGCATTTTTACAATAAATATTGCAACATTCATTTGCTCGATGATGTTGATGGTGGAGGGTTGAGTCCTTTTGATGAAAACTTCCTTCTGTGAGGTATATATCCTTCACGCTTCAAAAGGCAATAGTAGTCATTTAATTCTGAAGGGCTCCATCGAACTTTATGGAGGCTTTCCATTAAAAAATGTCTAGATGGGGCCTTTCTCTGTGTTCGTCACTAACTACTCCCAAATTGGTAGGGAAGAAATCTAAATGAGAAATCTAAATCTAAAGAAAGCTAAATGAGGATGAAAGAAGAGCATTTTTAGTGACATTCTGCATCCAAGAATTTTATAGTTCCCTAAAAGAGTTCCCACTAATATGTCACTGTTTTCTACTCTTGTATTTCTTAGGAAACCTTCAACGCCAGGCTGCAAGTTCTGACTTAATTTTTCTTCGAATGTCTTATCATCATTACCTTCCTAATTTGTGGTTCAATAAAAGTCCCCTCTTACATGTGGGATAGGAATTCTTTATTCGTAGTTATATTTCTCTCCATCTTAATCAGTCACACGTTCGGACGCAATTTGGTGCGGGATTTCTATATTTGAAATGGGATGCACGTTGACTTTTCGAAGACCCACGTCGAGAAGCCAGATATAACAGAGTTAATTCGTTGTATTTTGATTTGGTTCTTGATGATTGTGCTTGATTAATTAAGAGTCATGAGAATCTTGGTTTCAGGCGTGGTTCGGAATAAAGTTTCGGAGAAGTCAAATTTTGTAACTATTTAATTGTATTATTTAGATTACATTTTACTTGAACTTCCTTTCCCAGTCACTTCCAACATATCGATAAATTCTTACTTTGTTATTTTTAAACAGTCCCAATTATTACGTAAAAGTTCTTGATCCTGCTCCACTATTCATCACACTCACCATTACAAAACATCTCTATCCATGCAAAGATTATTGATTTTTCGTAACTATCGTTACTCCTCTCTTAATTTTGTGATTGGCCGATTTGATTCCACGTCACAACATTACGTCATACAATTATTACTACGGCTAATCACCAAATTACATATATTTTTAGTTATTTAAATTACTAAGTAGACCCACACAATCATTTTTTTTTTACAAATTCATAAACTTTTCATACCTCCTCCAAACATAACCCAAAACTACTGTTACACATGTTACATTTAAAATGTATTGCTTATTAAAGCTAAGAATAAAAAGGTCACTGCAATAACTTTTATCATACTTCTGTCAAACGGCACTTACAATATACAGTAAATTTAACTCTGTTATATAACTTGCAGGTCATGACTTTTAATCCTGAAGTGATGGGCACTTTATGATTTCACATTTTATATCACATTACAATAAAAATGTTTTATATGTACGATACTTTGTACCAAAACCACTGTTGACGTGTAATGAGAACTTAATTTGTCAAATTTGGAGAGGACTTTAAACGCTGCCTCTAAAAACGAACATAAACCTATATACCAGCTCTGTTCTGTTTAGAAGACATTCCTACACGTGTGATACCCTTAACTTTACAGTAAAGTGGTACATACAAACATAAGTTAGCAGCCTACATAAATAATACTTGAAATGAATTCGCCTTTGTGAAGGGTTTTGTTACTGAAATCTATTTTATTTTCGGAAGTTGCGAGCAAATTCGTATAGTTCATTATTGTCGCGGCAACTCACATAAAAGGTTCGCGCTGAGCGATAACGCGGCTTGTTTACACAAAGGAACTGATAAAGATAGCATGCAGATAAAAGTCTGCCGAAACAAACAAACTGAGATAAATGGAAATGTCTGGTGACATCTTGATTATTCGGTTTCTTTATTGTTCTGGAAACATCTCGAATTTATCAATGAGGTATTTATGAAGGTGACGACTCGCCAAGAGTGAGTCGTAAGCAGAAAACAGCTGTAGAGTGTTGTTGTAACGAGAGCTGATGTAATCCAAAAACTGTTTGTTATTGTCATCGACCTTGTTAGATTGTGTTGTATATGTAATGTTGTTACGCGAGAATTGGCCAGTGTATTTCTACGGTTCTACGGAAATAAAGAACATTTAGAATTCCGGCAAATTGAACTTTTAATTCTACGAACCCACAAAGTCACATGATGTTTGACACCTCATCAAAAAAGAGGTGTCGTTGAAGAGTCATCCGTCTCCGAGGACAAGGAGCCTTCAACGTTTTGCCATTCCGGGACTCTGTCCCTTACTGACATTATGATAGATAATAATAATAGACTGGGGGTAAATTGTGGTTTCTTTTTCATGCAGTATCAAGTTGTAGGATGAAAGAGAGGATATTTGATTAATTATAGGAGACTATTGAGCTTATGATAGGCCTAAGGTGAGTCTGAGAAGCTTGTAGGTTTCCACGGGGTCAATGTCATATTCTCCGAGTTTTCGGATAAGTTGATTGGAGATATAGGGAAGACTGGAATAGAATTTGTGAGAGAGGTTGAGGATATAGTCATTTAATTTGGGAAATCATAGGTCTAAATGATGTTATCATTGGGAATGTACCATTCGGCAGCTTTTGCTACTCGAAGGTATCGGTTAAGCTTCCCCTCGTATCTGCTTTTTGTTACACATTAAATTAATAAAGTCTGATGTTTCTGCTTACGTGAGTGTCTCAGTTCTTATGTAAACTTCTTTACAAATGCTTATTCCTCTATATACTTTATATGAATAAAGAAAACATTTTATAATTCATAATTTTCTGATAGATGCAATGGAATATGGTAGGCTCTCACCGATAGTCAAATGTTTCGTGATGGCCATGAAATTCCGTTCTCTTTGCATGACCAAGGGAAAAAAAAGAATAACGAAATTTTGTAAAATTCAGGCGAGTGTAATATTAAATGCTTCTCTAAGTGAAGAGATTTGATCAGCAAACTTTATTTCATAAAACCTAAAAAATGGAAGAAAGCGAAGTAGGAATGTACTGGAAGTGAGGAATTTTGTAAGCGTTATGTTGCGGATGTATCAGACGATGATATGTATATTATCTTTCCCAGAGGTCAGGTTTTGTTCTCTTCCGGCTCAGCCTCCTGGAACAAAACCAAAGTATACAGAAGGCTCGAAGCTGAAGGTGAACTCAAGGGCTAATGAGCAAGATTCTTGTGCGTCGTGAAAATCAATAATAAAGATGATGGTAAGTGATTTTAATGTAGTTCAGTATGTGAGTTGGCAAAGCACATACACTGAAGTTGTGACTGGTCAAAAATCAATATATAAAATCCAAGATCTTCCCGTAGATCAGAACGCCGTTTACAAATTTGATATACAAATTCCTGAAGAGCTTCACGATTATGCAAAGATGGATAATGTACATAAAGAATTTCAGAAAGCAATTGGTGCCGTATTTTGTCGCTATATTCCTGAAAAGGGTATTCTAACGGTGTTTTCTAAAAATGAGCATTCTAAGAAACTTGCCTTAATGTTGCAGGAGATGCATTTCAGAAATCTTTGTCAGAAAGTTTCACTGTTAAAGCAAACTCAACAAGCAGCGAAACAGCTAAAATCCACAAAATTACAAATTACTGGTGCATATTTAGAAGAGTTTAGTGTTCCAGAGCATCTGATGGGTTTCGCTATAGGTGCACATGGAGCAAATATTCTACAGGCACGTAAAGTTGACGGAATAACTCACATAGAAATTAAAGAAAATTCTAACGTTTTTAGAGTATATGGGGAAACTGAAGAGTGTGTGAGAAAAGCACGCATTTTGTTGGAGTACAATGAGGAATTAATTCAGGTTCCACGAATCCTGGTGGGACAAGTGATTGGAAGAAATGGACGATTAATCCAGGAAATAGTGGACAAAAGTGGAGTGTTGAAAGTAATAATTGAGGGCGACAATGAATCGCAGCGTACTGTTCCTCATGAAGAAAATAAAGTTCCTTTCTTGTTTGTGGGCACCGTAGAGGAAATATCTAATGCTAAAATTCTTCTGGAATATCAACTGGCACATTTGAAAGAAGTGGAAGTATTAAGACAGGAAACAACAGCTTCGCAAGTACTATGGGTCAACGAAGAGTTTTGCAGCCCAAAGACGTAACGATCGAGATTATAATGCTGATGTAAATGGAGGAAATGTTGGAGGTAGGGGTAGAGGCCGAGGGAGAGGAAGAGGTCGTGGCCGTGGACGCCTAGACAGAGAAAGTACCGACTGGAGAGTGAACTGCAGCTCAAGTCCACCTTCAGATGCACTGGAAGATGAGCAGCCAAGGCAGCAGCAGCAGCAGCAGCAGCAGCAGCAGCAGCAGCAGCAGCAGCAGCAGCAGCAGCAGCAGCAGCAGCAGCAGCAGCAGCAGCAGAAGTCACGCTAGTTGCAGTCCCTGGGTGCAGGCATAAGCAGAAACAAGTATGTATACCTGAAGTCTTTTCTGCTAAAGTGAAAGTTATTTCCATAGTTAATCAAGTCTTTTATTAATTTTAAATTTAAAGTGCATTTTGATGTTTTTACTAGGTACCAGGTTAGTTGCATATAGATCCTGTGAATAGAAAAGAGATTCAACCAACTGAAATGATGATTTTTGTTTCAGAATTATTGGAAGAGTTGTTTCTGTTGTGCTGAAGAGAGTCGGGTAGGAAAACTACTGAAAGGTATAGCAGAAGAAGACACTCAATAATATTTATAAGGTTATACTATTGCATAACTTAGAATACTAGTTTAAATGTGACTTGCAGCATTTTGGTTAAAAAAGCAGAAAAAGTAGACAATTTGGTAACAATTGGAATTGCATATGTTTCAGCATTCAAACTTCATCAAGTAGTAATTTTTATTAATAATATATGTTTAATAGCATAAAGTTTGCTTAGTAGCCAAAAGTTGTTTCACCTCTTAAAATGTACATCATGATTTGTTATATTTAGAAGACCATTATTGTTCTGTTTTAGAGGTACATTACTTCATGTTAAAGAAGTTTGTTTACATACACAATTTGTATAACATTTTTGCAATTTTTAATATAAGGTGATTTATAATAAGAAAAAGAAAACAAAGCAAAGTTTAAAGCATTGTTTATCACTGGACACTGGACACCATCTCTTTATTCTAAGAATGGATTGCTATAAATTAATATGAATGCTTGTTTATATTGTCATGTTTCTTTGTTATTCATATACTGTTATTATGAATGTATTTGAATTTTGAATATGTTGTGTTTAAAAGTAAAATAAATCATATTTTCATCTCAAAGTATGTGTGTAGTTAATGCTTAAGTATTTAGCAACGAAGCCATTCTCCATCTTGTCTCTCAATATTTAGAGGTTAAGTCTGAATAGTTTGTAAGTTATTCACAGATTGATGTTCCAAATTTATTTTCTCTTCCTGGTTGCATAACAGACAATTTGGAGATGATAACAATCCAATTTTATGTAGGTGTTTGCTAAGACAGTCAGCTGTAGTGTTAAGTCTGAACATGTCAATGGCTGTTTTTTGAGATAGTTCAGGAATTAGTTTTAAGATTTATAAGAAATTTTATCCTTTGAAATTTAAAACATTTGTGGGAAATTTAGTTTTACATTATTCATTTTCTTCTTGATACTTTTAACTGATACTAGTGGTACTCTTGATTGCATCTTATTTTGAATTTTGGTTCCATTTTTAGCTAGGAAATCTGCATTTTCATTGTTACTTAGTCCACAGTGTTCAGATAATCCATTGGAAGACTAGGTATATTGTCACTTAAATTTTGTATCTGTTTAACCAAACAATGAATTTGTATTTATTTTTTCTGTTTTTGGATTCTCAGTTAAAGCTATTCCTAGAGTGTGATAAAATAACAATGTTTTTACATTTTTTCAGCCAAACAAATAGATATTGCATCAATTTCTCTATCAAAATAAGTAATGTTTTTGACCACATTTTTGCAAAAGTTACTTAATAGTAACTTAATATAAGTTACTTAATAGTAATAGTAATTTATTTCCTTTTACATCAACAAATGGAAATACAAAATCAAGATTACAATTATAAAATCCATACTGAAATATGCCATATATTCCTAAATCCTGAAAATCCTATCATGTTATCATGTTGCCCACCATTGAATAGCAATTCGGTCCCCATACACCTAACCCTAGGTTTTTGTGTAATGGAGGCCCTCTGCTCCTTTTTACACTTTCTGCCATTTCACCTATCTCACTCTACATTTTTCTCTTAATTGTTCTTAGCCATCTCTCTTTAACTTTCCCTAAATAATTCCCTATATTTCTCCTGTTCTTTTCTCCTTTTACTGACAACATTTTTCTAATTACTACTTCACCCCCCAAACTGTCCCATTTACGTAGCCAAGCCTGCTCTCTCCATATCTTTGTTTGACTACAATTTAATATACAATGGAAATCTGCATTCTCTTCTCCACACAATGGACATTTATCTAGCTCCCTCTCTTGACCTATACCTTTCAAGTTTCTCACTCCTGTTCTCGCCCAAGCAAAACCTTCTCGCCCTAACTTATTACATATATCTATATATCCTTCGCTCCCCCAGGTTATTTTTATTTCTCTATATAATCTTAGTGAGCTTTTGTCACTTATATTGGCAAAAATATCTTGTCTGTCAATATCTTCTAATCTTAGCTTAACCTCTTTCTAGAAGCCTCTATACCCATACTCTGCATTTATCCAAGAATGACCCATACCTATCTACTTCAACAAGTCATACATTTTATGTGCCCAAGACCCACCTCAGTTACTTCTCTTTTGAATATGAAAACATTCTTTAATTATATTGCCATCTTCCAAGTTAGTGATTCTGTATAGATATTTCATTGCCCTTGACAAGATTTTAATTTTAGTAGAATGCCTGCCCCATTGGTGCTGCCTGGTGCTGCCCCATTAGGTGATGCTATTGGTAATCCCAATATGTATTTACAAAAGGGTCTATGCACTCTATCAGTCTCTCTCCAAGCCTCATCTATTCCCCAAACCTCTGATCCATGTAACATTCTATTTTCTACTACTGCCGTATAGATCCTCTCCAACCATTTGACATTTATATCTGGCAGTTTACTGTAGCATGATCTTATCACTCTCATGGCCATTTTACCTTTTGCCACAGACATCTTTTTTGTTCTTTCCAGCTGCTATCTGAACTCAACCTTGTACCCAAATATATAAGTTACTTAGTCTTCATACAAGTTGTTCCATAGTTGAAGTGCAAAAGATAAAATTATAAGATCTGAGTTCATTGTTCATGAATTTTGAAAACTACAGTGGGCTTTATAAATAAAAAAGGGTTTGATTAACTCGATGTTAACTGGATTAAAAATAGTTGTGGGATGTCCTTTGGTTTTGTGAATAATAGGAAAATATTCAGTTCCATAAATGATGTCATTCTAAATCCTGCTCCAGAATATTCTGGAATAACTGTATCATGAAAATATGAAGAGAAAATTATGAAGTAAATGTCCCATTAGGTATGAACATGTTGTATTCTTAAGAAACTAAAGAAATTCAATGCATTTATATTTACTTACATATAGGTACCCAAGTGGCAGTACAAAGTTACTTAAATTTGTTAGGTATATCTGAATTTTTAAAATATTTTAGTGGTAAATGAGAATGGGAAAGAAAATGAGAATAAAGGGAATAAACCTTCCCATTTCAGTAAAATGTAAGTATTGGAAGCTTAAAAAAAGGAAATTACTCCAGAATGGAGTATTTAATATAAAAATTATTTGTGGTTGGTTTATTGACACTCGTCACTTTTTCATATATTTATGAGAGACTAGTTTCAAAGGCCCTGGCCTCCATTTTCAATCTCTTCCCAACTGGCAACTTTTGTTATCTGCTCTCTCTGGTGGTGGAACTATGAACTTTTTTGTCAAATTATCTGCTGGCGGGATTTCAAAGTTCATTACGCGATCCTTATTTTTCCAGATGAATATGTTCTCCCATGTTGTCAATCTATTTTGGTTTATCACTCCTTTTAATAATTTTGGATTTGGATCAATGTCATGGTTTTCATTCCAAAAATGAAATGCTACTGCTGACTTGTCTTCTTGTTTCAACCTGATGTTTCTAAAGTGTTCTTTGACTCTGGTTTTTAAATTTCTTTTTGTTTGACCTATGTAGCATTTTTCACAATTCTTGCAATTTATTTGGTATATTCCAGATTTGTTACCTGAAGGAATTTCATCTTTTGTTTTTGAATTTAGTAATTTTAAAATTGAGTATCTATTAGTAGGTGCCAAGATGATATTTTGTTCCTTGAATATCTTTTTAAATTTATTAAATGTTTTTGGATGATATGTGAATGAACTGAATATGCTGTTGCTTTCTTTTTCTTTAATAAATGTGGTTGTTTCCTTAATGGTTTTCTTTAGTTTAGATTTTCTAATTTTCTTCAACACCAAACTTTTGTTGTATCCGTTTTCTTCTGCTATGTGTATTATTGCTTTTTGTTCCTTGAAATATTCTTCTTTTTCCATGGGTAAGAAAACCATTAAGGAAACAACCACATTTATTAAAGAAAAAGAAAGCAACAGCATATTCAGTTCATTCACATATCATCCAAAAACATTTAATAAATTTAAAAAGATATTCAAGGAACAAAATATCATCTTGGCACCTACTAATAGATACTCAATTTTAAAATTACTAAACATACCCATGGAAAAAGAAGAATATTTCAAGGAACAAAAAGCAATAATACACATAGCAGAAGAAAACGGATACAACAAAAGTTTGGTGTTGAAGAAAATTAGAAAATCTAAACTAAAGAAAACCATTAAGGAAACAACCACATTTATTAAAGAAAAAGAAAGCAACAGCATATTCAGTTCATTCACATATCATCCAAAAACATTTAATAAATTTAAAAAGATATTCAAGGAACAAAATATCATCTTGGCACCTACTAATAGATACTCAATTTTAAAATTACTAAATTCAAAAACAAAAGATGAAATTCCTTCAGGTAACAAATCTGGAATATACCAAATAAATTGCAAGAATTGTGAAAAATGCTACATAGGTCAAACAAAAAGAAATTTAAAAACCAGAGTCAAAGAACACTTTAGAAACATCAGGTTGAAACAAGAAGACAAGTCAGCAGTAGCATTTCATTTTTGGAATGAAAACCATGACATTGATCCAAATCCAAATTTATTAAAAGGAGTGATAAACCAAAATAGATTGACAACATGGGAGAACATATTCATCTGGAAAAATAAGGATCACATAATGAACTTTGAAATCCCGCCAGCAGATAATTTGACAAAAAAGTTCATAGTTCCACCACCAGAGAGAGCAGATAACAACAGTTGCCAGTTGGGAAGAGATTGAAAATGGAGGCCAGGGCCTTTGAAACTAGTCTCTCATAAATATATGAAAAAGTAAGTGACGAGTGTCAATAAACCAACCACAAATAATTTTTATATTAATTTTGACGTCACTGTTACTAAATTCCTCCAAACACACATGGAGTATTTAATATTTATTTCTTTAATGCAGAGCTTTTTTATATCTATCATTAGAGACAACTGTCACAATACACAAAAATATATGTCAATAATTGAAATAAAATTAAAATACAATTAAGAAATTGAAGCTTAAATAAAGTCAAATATAGAATAGAGTAAATCCTTTCATGGAAGTGTTGAAAACAGTGTTGTTGTATAAATTAAATTAATTGGGAGTTGATTAATGACACAAAACAACACTTACTTTTAAATTTTCCCGGAACCGGTTTCTGAGGCCTTCCCTCTATCTTCAGCCGGATATCGACTTGTTCTCATTGGTGTAGCTGGCAATATTTTGTCATCGGTCTCCTTTGGTGGCTGTTCGAGGAACTTGCTGAACAAATCTTTCTGGGGGATGTCGAAATTGAATACTTTGTTCCTATTTTTTGAAATAAAGATTTGTTCCCATGTGGACAGTTCTTCTTTTCCTGTTGTATGTTTTAGTAATTTTGGTTCTGGATTTATGTTGTGGTTTTTTTCCCAAAAATGCATGGCAACTGCTGATTTTTCTAATTGTTTGTATTTTATGTTCCTAAAGTGTTCCTTTGCTCTTGTTTCTAAATTTCTTTTGGTTTTTCCAATATAAATTTGACTACAGTCACAGCATTCAATTTGATATATATACCAGATTTTTTGTTAGATGGAATGGCAACTTTGATGTTTGAGCAAATTAGGTTTTTTAAGGAGTAATGGTTCACTGGAGCTAGTTGAATGTTTTGTTTTTTGAAGACTATTTTGAATTTATCAAAGGCCCATGGATGGTAAGTGAATTTTTGGAAGATCATTTTAATTTCTGTAGCTGAGAGGGTTGTGATTTCCTTTAGTAGTTTCTTCTTTTTTGCTAAGTTCACTTTTTTGTCTACTAGTGATTTGGGAAAGTCATTTTTCTGTGCTATTTCAATAATTTTGTTGTATTCTATTTTGTATTCTTCTGCTGTGAGAGGGATGTTGATCAGTCTGTGTGCTAAACTATTAAAGATTGCCTGTTTGTGGGATCTTGGATTGTAGCCATTAGCTTTTATGTAGTTGTCTGTCTGTGTTGGTTTTCTGTAGATGCCAAAGTTTATTCTATTTTTATTTCTGATTATTTTTAGATCTAAAAATGGTAAATACTCGTCTTTTTCAACTTCTACAGTGAACTTGATGCTTTTTTCTTGAATATTTAAAAGTTTTAGTGCATCACTGATGTGTTTTTTGGCACTATGGCAAATGTGTCATCTACATATCTTTGCCAGAGTTTGAACATCCATGGGAAACCTTTAGTGATCCTTATTTCTAGTGCACTCATGTACAGATCGGCCAGGAAGGGTGATAAGGGGTTGCCCATTGCTAAACCAGAAATTTGATGGAAATATTTTGTTTGAAACTGGAAGAAATTCTGTTCTGTGCATAATTTGGTAAGTTCGATGTAATCTGAAATTTCAAGTGATGACATTCCAAGTGATTTGAGCCATTTTTCTATCAATGTTGGGAGTTGTTTAACTGGTATGCTGGGAAACAGTGATTTAACGTCAAATGAGACTAGTGTGTCCTCTTCATTTAGTTCAGTATCCTTAATGTGTTCTATAAGTTCATAGGTGTTTTTGATGCTTAGGCTATCGAATTTTGGAAATGAGTTGAATTTGTTTATTAGCCACTTTGCAAGTTTGTATGTTGGTGAATTTATACAGCTAACTATAGGTCTCATTGTTATGGATGGTTTGTGTATTTTGGGTAAGCCATAAAGTCTAGGTAAGGTTGGGTTATCTGGTTTTACTGCATATTTGTTTGATATTATCCTTGATTTTGCTATTGTTTTTTCAAATGATTTTATGCAAGCTGTTAATGGATTTTTGTTAATGGTTAATGGTTTCATATTCACTGTTAGCATTTCTTCCAATTTCGACATCCCCCAGAAAGATTTGTTCAGCAAGTTCCTCGAACTCCACCAGAGGAGACCGATGACAAAATATTGCCAGCTACACCAATGAGAACAAGTCGATGTCCGGCTGAAGATAGAGGGAAGGCCTCAGAAACCGGTTCCGGGAAAATTTAAAAGTGTTGTTTTGTGTCATTAATCGACTCCCAATTAATTTAATAGAATAGAGTAGTAGTGGGGTTATGGCCATCATCTTCTCTCTCACCTCCCAGCATGTTACTGAGTGTAATGGTTGTCAAGGAGAAGCAACTGTTGAGGTGGTTAGAAACCATAGTACTATGGTTACAGAGCATACAATTTATACGTATGGTCTTGTAATCAGAAACGTTAGAGCCTCTTATAGAAAACTAGCTGACTCGGCCAACTTCGTACCACCAATAAAAGTTGTCCGTGTCCGTAAAATAAGGTCTTCAATTTTATTTAATATAAAAAACACGTTTATTATCAATGAATATTACATTGATAGAAAGGCGGAACTTACTACTATTGTTCAACGTAATCACCATTGCGATCGATGCAACTTTGTATGCGCTGTGGCATTTTTGTATAGCCTTGTCATAGCACTCTCCCGCCAAGTTGCGCAGGTAGCGCTCGTAGTTTCTGGTGTGTAGTGCATCCAGGTTTCATCGCCAGTGACAATTGAATCCAACAATTCCTCGTCCTGTTCTGCATAGCGTTCCAGGATTCGGTGAGCCTCTTCAACACGTTGCCGTTTATGGTCTTCGGTGAGCATTTTGGGAACCCCCCTCGCACACACCTTGCGATAATGCAAATGTTTGGTCAAAATCTTGTCAATCGTAGTCTTACTGACTTCAGGGATAGTTAAGCTCAGAGGTTCTACTCCCATTAGTCCTGGACACGTAGGACCAAGGACTCGGGCCTCCTTTTACCCGGGAGCGATGGAAACTCCGGGGCTCTTTCCATAGGGCAATACCTGGAGTCTAAAAAGCCCCCCCCCTGAGCACAACGTCAAGACGGGATGGAAGTGGATACGCCACTTACGTGCGTCAACCCCGCAGGGAGGACTACCGATAACCTCGGTGGGGCCGAATGGTGATCTAGCACACCTTCTACTACCTCTGCAGGCTAGTACCCGGGACTATTCAGGCAACCCTCTATCCCCTCCGGGCGGCCGTAGCCTGGTCGGAAGTACCCATTTACCTGTGTTTGTCGGGAACACACTGCCCTCTCGAGTCCAACCCAATCCGAACAACTCCCCTACGGGAGGGGCTCGGCATGTTCGGCCCGAGGTTCCTCTAGTAACGTCAGAGGTACCACGAGTGCTAAGGGTCCGCAGCGCCCGCACCACGGCGGGTGAAGGGGACGGATCCCCTCCCCTACGGGAGACTTCAGGGATAGGTTCGCACAGCTCGCGAACAGTCACACGTCGATCTTTAAGCATTTATTGCTCCACTTTTGCAAATGTTTCGGCTGAAACCGAAGGCCGACCAGAACGCTGTTCGTCATGGACGTCTGTACGTCCGTCTTTGGACTCTCTGACCCACTTTCGCACGTTTTTGTCGTCCATACACTGTGGCTCATACACTTCGCATAACTGACGATGAATTTCAGTACGGGTAGTGCACTCAAAAAACGGATCACTGCACGCAACTCGCACTTGGCGGCCGAAGTGATAGGAAGCTTCATCGTAAACGGCTGCCCAGCCAAGACTAATGGTTGCAACGGGTTCGTTATGGTGAGCTTTTGAAGGGGTGAAACCAGACTACATGCCAGTGTTGCCGAATCTCGCGTCATAGTGTTCCTCATGGCTCCTGCGCCTTGGAGACCTTATTTTACGGACACGCCTCGTATATAAATAAAAGAAATTCGGATTAGTTAGTTATTTATTCTGCAAATGGGAGTGAAGTTGAAATACAAAAGAGTTACAATTAAGTTAGTCAATTTAAAGCTTTGTGATAAAAAATATCTTTTGCCTTTTTTGGGATATGTAAATATATAGATGATGGTTTTCCAATGCGCGAACTCACAACTTATAATGGTGCATGAGAGAAACAGAGAAACCCGAAGGTGATTCCGCAAACTTCCGACTGCCCTTGCGACTAATTTATGGTAATCGCAAAGGCCAAACGTACAGGAAATTGTAAACGCTTTTAATCAAAAGGCAAATCCGTTGAAATCATCGGAATACGCGGTATCAAGATATCCTCTCCTTTGTACTTTCCCTTGATGATGGTTGCCTCGATGACGTTACTCATTAGCTTTCTCGCAGTTAGTCTTGTTCCATTGCACAGTCGTGGTTGGTTAATGTTACACAGCATGATCACAACTGATCCTAATTGTGAGGTGGCAGTCCAGGCAATTCTAATGCATTTAAAAGCTCTGTAGGATAGTTAACTTCCTCAAACTTGTTTATAACTGCGTCAACTGATTTTTACGAAAACAACTCCTCCAGAAAAAAAAATTCTGTATGGTCGTATGATCATCGACATCTGTGTTTTGCCGCCAATATTGCTCGTTCACTCAGTGAATTATGGTTAGTGGACTGTTGCGTTATTTCCGAAAAAACACGCTGGATAAGCTCCTCTTTCGAGTCTGTGAAGTGTCAGAAATGTGGGTAATTTATCCGGTCTTGATAAAAAAAACGATAAACGTTATTTAATAAAATATAGTAAATGAAATAGCTATGAAGACTTTGGCAAGGGGAGTGGAATATCTATCTTTTTAAAAGAAGGTATATATGTTCCGTAAAAATAAGTGAGTGTACTTTTATATTTAGTTAATAACCCGGGTCATTCCCGCATCACGTTGCTTTTCTCATCTTTTAAACCTTCCTTGGACATATACAAATATCTAAAAACCAAAATTAGGCAAATCGGTTCAGTTGTTCTTGAATTTTTGACTAACAAACGCCAATTCATTGTTACTTATATAGACAGCATTTTCGGAAAAATTTCCTGGGAAATTGAAAATATTTGTGATGAATTCTTGGAGGATGGTTAAATTAAATACGAGAGACCTCAAAACATATACTTTAATTACATTTTCAATGAAATTTTTGGGTAGAATATAATACTTTAGTCTTACTTCGTTTTAATTCTATTTGCATAAATGTGACTCTTCATTTTAACTGAATTTGTGCAGGAATATTTTCCAGTTTTAGCTATTTTTTGCTCCAAAACATTTTTGTTTGAGTGTCAGATTCTAAACCAGCAATTCAGGCTGTAGCATCAACATCCTAATCAAAAGTGGAAACAATTCTATAAATACAAAATATAATCCAGATCGGAAACCAGAAGATCCGTGCCTCAAATCTCGGCTATGGCACTAAATTTTTCATTCTGACTCTACGTTTCCACAATTTAGCCTACACATGGCCAGCGTGAAAGAACAATTTCCATTAATTGATCTAATAGTGGTTAACTATAAAGCCCGGGCCTTAAAGTACTTACATGTTGTAAGTTACCATTAAGGTAGTTGTCTCATGTGTTTATGAGAACTCCAGGAAAATACGAGTCAGTTAGAGAATTTAATTTCATATCGGCACGGTGGCCATAGTAGCTCAATGGTAGAGTGGCTGGACGGAAACCAGAAGATCCGTAGTTCAAATCCCGGCTATGGCATTGAATTTTTCATTCTGACTCTACGTTTCCACAATTTAGCCTACACACGGCCAGTGTAAAAGATAATACAGATCGTTAAACACTTGGAAAACATTTCTACAATGGATTCCGGGCCATTTGGAGTCCAGGGAAATGAAAGAGCTGATTTATTAGCAAAAATGATGTAAAATTAAGCAGAAACAAAAGCCATTTCATATGAATCAGTTAAAATAATAAAAAATAATGATAATTACAAATCTAGGCTAACTGGAAAAATTGGTAACCGAAGTATAAAAATACATCTAGAAAATCCCTCTGTAATTCCAGAATTTCCACATAAATCTGCTGATGCCTTGATAAGGCTTACCAAAGGACATAATATTGGCATACTAACTGCTCCCAATTGTGTATTATCCTCTCAGGATATAAAGATGCAGCTTTACAAGATTATCAAGATGTAACTTCTAGGTACAGTGAAGCCAGAAGAAGCAATTATTTCTCCAGAATAAAAGCTAGAGCTGCTGAGATCATATTATCAAAAAGAGTATATCGAGAATATTAAATTAATTAAACGAATAAAACTTATGATATTTCTTAAATAATCTACGATAATTGAATGTTTTCCGAGTATCTTTGCTTTTCTGCATAGCTCGAGTCTTTATGTATTCTCAATACTGGTCACAAATGTTTTAGAACCTCAGTTTTCATTGATACAAAGTGTAGGGATATATGGTAATGTGGCATGCTCTTGAGGGGCAAAATTACCTGGTCCCCCAGCTAGGCAGTGCGACCACCAGGATTACCCTGGTCTGGTCGACCTCAGTGACTGCGATCGATAAGGCGCCTACTTCGTGTCTTCCTGAGGTCGCTCTGGCCTGCCTGTGGTGGTATGGCTATCTAATTGTTTATTCATGAAAATCTCTCCAGACCTTTTCACTCCATATTTTCTTCCTCGTGTAAGAAAGGCTAATGAGTTTATGCTCGCAAAATGTTTTCAATATCGCAACTTTTAGCGACAAAAACAAAAACTGCACTCTTCTGAAGTGTTCCTCGATTGTTTTTATGACCAATGTTTTAACATAAACTACGTGATGAGTGCCCTTCTGTGCCTTTATTCTTAAAATACTTGTCACGTGATAATTTTGAAATTCAGGTTCTTTACCACTTACCATAAACAGCTTGTAAGATTCAAAGTAATAACAAAGTATATCTAGAAAATTATTATTTGTCTTGAAACATTTAACTAGATTGTGTGGCAGCTATATCATGTTTCTAATTTTCGAAAATTGATTTGTAAATGTTATGAAAGGTTTAATTTGTACGGAAATGAAAATGTAAAATTAGGTTGGTAATGAGAAGATAAAATATTACTGAAATATTATGTAGGGGAGAGTAGGGTAATGGCGCTCACTTAAGAAAAATTCTACAGCAACGTTAATTATAATTACAGAAATCATTTTTAAAACAATAAATTGCAAGTTACATGAATGGGCTCTAGAAATGAATACAAATTAAGATATTTATTTAAACAGGAAGCCATGGAAATAAATATAAAAGGTTGGGTCGAGCGGTATTGCCCGTCATGGGCGGTTAATGTCGCTCGAAACTAAATAAACCAATTTAATATTTCTTTATGCAATAATTGCATTTATAATTATCAAGTGTCTTAGCTCTACTGCATGCCTCATGTGCCCATTCAGAGCAGGAGACACAATGGAACCACAGTTCGTTATTTTGTCCAAATTCTCCACAAATAAAACAGATATCGTCAAGTGTGTCGTCACATATATTTAATTCGGTGATGGAATCTTCGGCAGTGGAGCTATCAGGCAAATTGATTTTCCTTCCTGTTTTTCGTTTCTTGGGATTCTTCTTTTCAGCCTTTTTGGTGCTATTACTTTTGGTTCCAATGTTTTTATGCAACATTTTAGGGATCGCGGTCTCTCGGCTTCCTGCAATTGTTCCTCCATTGGAGAGTGTGTTAGAATCTGAGACCTCGTTTTATTTGGCTTTCGTCGAGTGATCAACTTGGAAACATTTGAGGGACCTGGGATGGGGGAAATATTTGTGACAAATTTTGGTAGAGCTTTTGGGCGTTTCTGGATCTCTGAAGACAGAAGTGATTGGTGAGGAAGGGACAAGCCAGGGACAGTCCCAATTCTGCTAACTGCAACAAGGAATTGGTAGAACATTCTGATATTGTTGGTTCAATGGCGGTAGAACTGGTTGTTGCTGAGGTCTTGTCCAATACAGGCGTTTCTTGATGAGTAGGTCCACTAGGCGATGTTTCACGATCTTCGTCCGCAACAGAAAGTGCCTGTTATTCTTTGGTTGTTGACCTACTGGTATTTCTAAGTTTTATTATGGCCATAAAATCTTCATCACTGAACTGAATTGGGTCGAGAGGCCAAATACCAGTGCACTGAAACTCATGAGCTGCTATTTATTTGTATTTTTGTATAAGATTAATGGAAAGTAACAAATCCCATTTCATCTTAAGTGATCCGCTGGATAAAATAATTCAAATGTGTGTTGGACAATGGCCATCACTTAGTGGATAATAGTGCTCAGGATTGGGCGCCATTACCCGCCGACGACATGTTGGATTTATCATGAGAATCACGCTTCAAACACAGCACAACAAGATCGACTATAGCATAAATTGATAGCCATAAAAAGGGACTCTCAATTTATGTGCTTTATAAAAATGTTTAGAAATCTATTCAGTGTTACCTTGTAATGATCTTGGTGTATAGTAGGGACGATGGTTCTGTGCCGGTGAAGACCGTGTGCGGAGTCGTTTAGAATCCAGTTGCTGAGCCTACACTCTTGGTCATGCGCAGTACACTGAAATGGCCAGTATCGTGGAGAGGTTTGACCGGGTAACTTCTAAAGCTTCTGTCACGTTACGATTTTAAAGTTTTAGAAATTGTGATTATTAATCGCACTGGTGATTAGCGTTTTGTCTGTCTGTGTGTGTGCTTTTATATATTTTCTTATTTAGAATAAAATGCCTCCAATTCAGAGCAAACTTGGTGGAAAAACACTTCACAGCCAAACACGAAAAGTTATTAATAATGTCTGTCTATTCTGAAACGGGAAGCAGTTTCTGGCGATATAATAATAAAATGCAAGGGAGGGTAAGTGCAGCAACAGAAGTATCTGGGAGAAAATTTCGTAAAATAATTAAAGAAGGGGAGAAATTTGAGGCACAAGTGACCTCCTTTGAAACATCTAGAAAGTACATCGTGTACCAGAAACAATCGCTGTTATTGATGACAGTAGATGTGTAATTCGCCAAACAATTTATTATTTGTATATTCAGAAGAAAACTGTGTCCACTGTCAGAATTTGGGACTCCTAAAACATCAAGATTCCTTTAACTTTAAAGGGGGAAGCACTAGTTTAAAGACTATCTTATGTGGCTTAGGTTTCAAGTGGAAGAAAACATGCAACAACAGGGCCTTGTTATAGAAAAGGTATATGAGAAATTGGCGCGTGTCATATTTAAGTGCCATAAAAAATGTTTAGAGACGAAGGAAGTCGGTTACCTATGAAGATGAAACATATCTTCATACAAAAATCGGCTAAATCACTTTCATGCGTTACAAGCCAAAAAGGCATCACCCAGGATTTTTATTTTCCTTTAAATTAAAACATTTGTAAAAGCAAGGAAGTGAAACAGTAAATAAGATCTGTTGTTTGTCAGTGGCTAAGATGAGCAAGTGCTCATATATCTTAAGGCATGCGTTTTAGTAAAACGAGTCTGTGAAATATGGCCGTGCTGCATTGTCTTCCATCTTCTAGTGCTAGCAGAAGATGCAAGTGACGCTTGGGCATAGACTCTCTCCAGTGCGCGAAGCAAGTAGGTCACCGGCACAGAAGTATCGTCGCTACTGTATCTGCACTAAGAAATTCACACAAAACACGCTTCTTCTCAACAAACCCGCATACACTGGTCCACGACCACGATACCTCTGTGCGTTACCCCGACTGTCCGCTATATGTCAATGCTGGAATCATGGTGTCCCAACAATATTATATGAGCGCCATTGTCCGCTGAGCGTCATTGTACTACTTTCCCCTAATATTGTCTTTATTGGTTGTTGTAAGAATGTGCTTACGCAATGGGTGACGTGGGCCAGTAAAATATAAGTTATTTGGTTGCTATAGCAACATGGAAAGAAGGGAGCAGGAGATTAATGAAATTAACGATCTGCTGCAAGCGACTTTCGTAGGAGTAAGACGTGCATTTGTGTCGCTCCGAGAGTGTGCAGAAAAAATTTGCGTGAACGCATTAATAACGTGTGCAAGGGAGAAATAGTTCATCGATGCAACAACCATCGTATGCTAAATCGATGCATCAGAATTTAAAATTGTTTCGCTGGAATAAAATCCACATTATATAAAGAGAAGACAATATTCTAACAACAGTAGTCATTTTCCACCTCACCGCCCTGGGGTGAGATTTCTTGCTCCAGAGCTGCAGAGGAACCTATAGGATTAGACTACAAGATCTTCACAAAAGTAAGAAACAAATCATCACAAAATCATCCATCCCATTCACAATTACCAGTTGCTTAATGATCACTAAAACGCGGCGCTTCCAGAATGTCGTCTAGGTTCCCATTTGCAATACAAATATACCCGTTGCAATTGTAATTTTAAGGATATTTCATTTTTTTTGTAGAGTAATATATACCTCTGACGTTACTAGAGGAAGCTCGGGCCGAACTTACCGAGCCCCTCCCGTAGGGGAGTTTTTCGGATTGGGTTGGGCTCGAGGGGGCAGTGTGTTCCCGACACCCACGGGCAAATGGGTACTTCCGGCCAGGCTATGGCCGCCCGGAGGGGGTAGAGTGTTTCCTCAAAAGTCCCGGGTACTAGCCTGCAGAGCTAGTAGGTGTGCTAGATCACCATTCGGCCCCACCGAGGTTATCGGTAGTCTTCCCTGCGGGGTTGACGCGCGTAAGTGGCGTATCCACTTCCATCCCGTCTTGAGTCCATAGGACCAGATGGGGGGGGGGGCTTGTTAGTCTCTATGTCTTGCCCTATGGAAAGCCCCACAGAAGACGCCGAGCGCCCTTTGGGACAGCTCGGATACTCCCTGGTTGAAGGAGGCCCGGGTCTTGTTCCTACGGGTTCAAGGCTAATGGGAGTAGAGCCTCTGGACTCAACTGCTTCTAGACCACGGTGGGTCGGATGCTGGTTGTGCTGGCCTCCCGGGGGAGTTTCCAAATGGTAAATAGTAGTGACCCTGCCCTATGCATTGCCGTGACTTCTTAGATTGGCCGCTTTCTATCTCCTCCCGCCTCATCCTTCATCCCGGGGATGTCCTACTTGGAGGCTTAGGTAAAATAAGCCACAGGTTTCGGAGCCGAATCCCCTCCGTAGTTATCTTAATCCTAACCACATCGTCAACAAACCGAAGTACAGTAAGACAGTTATCAATTGATATTCAACCAAATCGTTTCCCCATTCTCTAATTAGATCGCCAATATATTAAAATTAATGAGTGATAAAACTGCACCCATGTCGGACACCTTATGTTAATGGTTATTTTTGTCTGTCTTTAGAGGCATTGTTATAGTTTTCATAACATGTTGTGGATATTTATTTATTGCTATCTGCCTTAACCACATTATTTAAACTCTCCTTGCAAATACGTAAAATATGAAGCTAGTTACAGGGAAGCAACAAATTTCATACAAATATAATCATTTGTAGAACATTTCACTTATCTTCAAAGAAAATGATGAAAATATTCTTGTTAATTAATGAAGATCGCGACTTCGTGAAAACACATTCACATCATCAGCTCAAACAACTTAGCGTTACAGTCGCTAGATGTCACTATGTTTTAACCAGTACTACCAATATCTGAAAAGGAAATAAACTTAAAAACAGAATCGACTGCCAGTATTTCAAAATTCATTACGCGATGTTTATTTTTGAAAATAAATACTTTTTCACAAACCATTTAAATGTATCGGACCATTTAATTGTTTTAATAATTTAACTTCAACATTTATTTCATGGCTAAATGACCAAAATGATCTGCTATTGCCGATTTATCTGTTTGTTTATACTTAATGTTACGAAAATGCTTTTTCGTTTTGGTTTGCAAATTACGTTTTGTCTTTCCCATATAAATTTTATCACAGTCGAATCTATTAAATTAATAAATACCAGATTTTTTATTATTAGGAATTTTATCGTTTTTAGAAAAATGTAGTAAATATTTTGAGGAACTAAAGCTATACCAAACAGTTAAAATTTCTTTTTTGAAAATGTTTACTAACTCAAGGATGGTAAGTAAATTTATTAAAATTATAATCGTCTTTGTTTTTAGGAGTAGAAATATCATTAACAGTTTTTTGATATTTAAATTTTTCAATTTTTAATGTAAAAGTCTGTATTAACACAATTAATTAAAGCAGTATGTATTCATATGTTCATATTCTCTAATAAATTCCTCTTTATTCATAGTATATTTATTAACCTATAAATCAAACTATTAAAAACAGCAAATTTACGTGAAATTAAATAGTTTGAGTTACCTCTCACGTTGTTTATGCCTAATTATCCAGATTTTTTTTTGTAGCGAATTCTGCCGTTTTGTCCTTAAAATTGTAATCTTTTACAGTTCCGACTATACCAAGTAATCTTTGATAAATACCCCGATATTCACAAAAGGAAATGAAACATCGGCGGAATACCTACTCGACTTCCTTGACCTTTCCGCAGCTGTCTTCCAATTTCTAGAAACGCTTCATGGCGTATAATTTCCTTTCGGTGGTGAAAGAATCTCGGTCGCAGTGGAAGAATAAGTTTTAGAAAGTTATAACATTTTAAATTATAAAAAATATAACCTCCTCCTTTTAGATGCACGCTGTTCAGCACATAAAAATAGTTTTCAAGATTATATGGTTGTATAGAACTCCTTCACGTAAAAAATGAAATAGTATTTTTTCTAATTTATAAAGTAACGATTTTATGGTTTCAAATATTGGTACATTTCTATTGTCACCCGAACGTCGGAACTCCCGATAGAACCGGGCGGCAGTAGGGCTAGATGGAAGCATTCAGACCACGCCCACCCATTTATCTTGTGGCGTTCACTGAAGGGGATGGTGAGGAAAGTGTCACTGGTCGCTGGCCACCCCCTTCCCCTCCCCTTGACGTCTGGAACACTCGGGATATTTCATCTAACCCGGAAACTTCTAGATAGGTCAGTTGGTCTTATATAAGCGACGCCGCGGGCCGGAGAAGAGTTCAGTTGTTGGCGAGCAGCCGTGAGGAGCGCCCAGTGAGGGAACGGACCGGAAGACTGTGTACGTGCATCGGAGGAGTTGCGCGTAATTGCGAGTGCAGAGTGGACCTGTGACAGTCGAACTGGTGAATTGTAATTGTGTGCGCTACGTAATTCTGTGTAATCGGCAAGTGTTCCAACTGTAATTCGGTGGAAATAAAGAACATTTTGAGTCTGTGCAATTGGACTTTTAATTTCACGAACCCACAAAGTTACACTATCTTGTAGGTACAATTATAATTAAGAATCCTCTGCCAACTAACTTGATTACACGTAAACACAACGAAAATTAACTGTAACTTCCTTATTTGAGAAGATTTATAAGAAGAAGATGCCTCCTATTGGGGGTAAAGTTCACAATGTTTCACTTTTTTTGTTTATAGTGTACTCAGAGATAGACCGTTCTCTGAAGATGTGATATTTTTGGCACTGGTTCCCGTACAGTTCACAACAGCTTTCACACGGATTTGAGAAGATTTGACATTCAAAGAATTCTCTGCATACATCTGCTCAGTTAGAATAAAGGTTGTTGTTGAGTTTTGGCAGTTTCACTGTTGTAGTCTTTGATAAAGGTAACCTAAATACCACACAGCTTAAAGGTGTCATTGAAGAGTCATTCTTCTCCGAGAACAAGGAGCCTTCGACGTTTTGCCATTCCAGGACTCTGTCCCTTACTGGCATTATGATGGATTTATAATAGACGGTGGGTTGAAGATGGTTTATTTTTTATGAAGTATCACAAGCTGTAGGATGAAAGAGGGGATATGTTAATTATAGGAGACTATTGAGTTATGATAGGACTAAGGTGAGTCTGGGACGCTTGTAGATTTCCACGGGGTCAATGTCATATTCCCCGAGGCCTCGGATAAGTTGATAGGAGCTATAGGGAAGACAGGGATAGAATTTGTGATAGAGGTTGAGAATATAGTCATTTAACGTGGGAAATGATAGATATGAATGAATGTTGTCGTTAGGAACCTAAAAACCAAATACGAGGGGTTTTCAATAAAGAATGATCATAATTTTTTACGGTCATAATTTTTCGCACTAAAATTCAATCTTATTATTTCTGTTAGCTTAATGTGAAACAAACACGCCGTAGTAGTTTCATTGTTGGTACTCCTGGTTCCCGCCTGTGAGAACCAGGCAAGTTCAGACACGATCAGTATCGCCTACCGCTGCAATGGAGGTAACATGTGAGGAACAATATACGGCTTTGAAATTCTACTTTAGTTTTAACAAATCTTCATTGAGGCCTATACAGTGCTACAGGAGGTCTATGGAGAGTCTGTTATTCCCTACAGCACAGCTTAAAGGTGGTTTAAAATGTTTAGAGAGGGGAGACATCAACTTCAAAGGAAGGTGGACCCGGTGCTCCAGTTACTGCTCTTAAAGAAGAAAACATCAACACTGCTGCTGCCATTGTGAGAGAGGATCGACGAATTACCTTAAGATCACTTTCTGAAATACTGAACACGCTGGTGACAGAAACATTACACATGAGACGTGTTTGTGTGCGATGGGTTCCAAGACTGTTGATTCCCGAACAAAGGGACCTTCGCATGGAGGTGCGCATGCAGTTAAAGTTGATGTTAGAGGAAGATCCGGAGTTTCTTTCAAACGTAATCACTGCTGATGAAACTTGGTTACATCATTTTGATCCTGAGAGCAAACAGCAAAGCTCAGTGTGGAACTCTCCTTCATCACCAACCCCCCCCCCCCCAAAAGCAAAAGTTGTTGCTTCTGCTGAGAAAGTTAGGTCATCACATTCTTTGATATTCATGTAATGGTTTATCAGCATGTTGTACCCGCACAAACATCAGTAACTGGACAATACTACAGACATGTCCTGAAAACATTGCAGTTCCATATCAGGCACAAAAGACCACATTTCCGTGAAGCAGGCTGTATGCTGTACCACGATAATGCGCGGCCGCATATTGCCAATGTTGTTGCTGAATATCTTGTAAAAATCAACGTGAAGTGCATCCCTCACCCTCCCTATAGTTCGGATTTAGCCCTATGTGTTTTTTCTATTCCCTAACTTGAAGAGCCGCCTTCGTGGGAGGCATTATGCATTATCAGAAGGAGTGGTGAAAGCTGCGGAGGTGATTTTGAAGGATATCTTAATAAATGGTTTCCAGTATGTCTTTGAAGACTGGCAGAAACGCTGGTACAAGTGCATCGCATTCAGGGGAGACTATTTTGAGAAGGACCATCAAAATTATGAGGATGAGTAAAGGTACCTATGTTGTTAAAAATTGTGTTCATTCTTTATTGAACAGCCCTCGTATAGCTCAAGATATAATGCCACTTTTTAAACTCCTGTCTTTTGTTTGTTAAACTCTTACGTCATGGCCACCTATATATATATTAGTTGCAGTAAAATATATTAGGGTTCTGTTTTTATGCTCTGAGGATGCAGCAAATATTTATGTTCTTCGAAGTAACAACTGTTTTTTACTCCTTGCCATTCTCATCTGAAAGTTTGATGTTCTGTGTAAGCCAAGGCCTTCTTCGCAAGCATATGTTACATTATATTATTATAATAAGTTTGTATTGAAGTACAAAGCCTTTTGAAATCCATTTTCATCATCACCACCAACTCTTCATAGTTTAGGAGAATTCTCCTATTCCGGCCTCATATTTATCTCAAATTTTTATTTGTTTTCCAGTTGTTCTAATGCCCGAAGATTTATATCTTTATCCATTCTTTGCAAATGGCTTTTCTGTTTTTCTCTATTTATCTGTATCTCTTCTTTTAACAAAAATACATCTAATTTTTCTTCTTTTGTGAATACTTCTCTCACATTCCATGTTCCTATTTCAGTGGTTCTGTAGTTATAAATATAAAAATATGACATTTTTTGTTTGTTGTGGTCTAAATCTAATGTTATATAACCGGCAAATATCTTGAGGCTGTGAGTATGTAAAAATGTCACTCAGGACGTGGTACGAACAGAGCTAGTTTAGTGGCAGGGCTGCCACCTCTCTGCTCATGGACTCTCAGATGCTTTATCGGTTATTTATTCTACATATGTTGTTTTCAACAAGACTTTCGAGTCACATCTACACTTTAAGCCAGTTTCGATTCACCCAGAGTATTTCATTTCCTGGGCATCACCATACGTAGGAGATATCTCCCAGTCCACCTTCTGGGAAGGCACCGATAGGGCGCATGTAACCTCTCACGGGTCTATTTTAATATTTCAATAATATATAAATGAAATTAGGATATTTTATAGCCTCATATCCGTCAGAATGATCGGTGCTTTTCAAAGGCACGGCGGCAAGTCTGGTAACCTCAAAGGTCACTTCTTATCAGCAACTCGTTTCGCGTGGGGTACAGGGGGCATTCTCGGTTTAGTGGTCATTCGTCGTACAATGCCTCCATCAAGAGTACGCTATTGCAGGCGCAAGCGTCCTATTCAAACTACAACGCATCCAATTGTCAATGATGTTCAATCAGACAGATACCACGTCATAAAGCTATGAGAATTAGGTCAAGCTGGAACCCTTCTAGGATGGAAACTTCATTCAGACGTCAAACAACACTTCAATGAAAGGAGCAATTATCCCTACTATATATATGCAAAACTAGAAGAATTCTTGAAGAAAATCAAATTCAAGAGTTCAAGAAATTGAAGACAACATTATTCGAATGCACCAAATATCTGCAGTTGCTTAAGCAAAAAATTTAACATATAACCTAAGGTACAGCAAAAGAAAGGCAAAGGTTCAAGCTCAATTTGCATGTTTAGAACATTTTGCTCACTTTGCACATTTAAAACGAGATATAAATTTTATTGAGCTTGAACTTTTGCTTTTATTTCGCTGTACCATATGCATGGATTTAGGTTATATGATAAATTTGTTGCTTGAGCAATTGCAGACATTTGGTGCATTCCAATAATGTTGTCTTCAATTTCTTGAATTTGATTTTCTTCAAGAGTTATTCTAGTTTTGCATATATATAGTAGCAATAATTGCTCCTTTCATTGAAGTGTTTGTGAAGTCCAAATGAAGTTTCCATCCTAGAAGAGTTCCAGTTTGACCTACTTCTCATAGCTTTATGACGTGGTATCTGTCTGATTGAATATCATTGACATTTGGATGCGTTGTTGTTTGAATAGGACGCTTGCGCCTGCAATAACGTGCTCTTGATGGAGGCATTGTGTGACGGCCTCTAAACCAAGAGTGACCCCTGTACCCCACGCGAAACGAGTTGCTGATAAGAAGTGACCTTTGAGGTTAAGAGACTTGGCGCCTATGCTTATTAAAGTCACTTGTTTTTGAGTTTACCCTATGTATTGTGATTGCGAGAGTTACGTAGAATCAAAAGTCTGCTTTGCAGAAATTTAGAACACTCTTTATTGCAACAAAATGACGTGAAATTGGCAATCAGCTGTCTTCAGGTCCACTCGGTGCTCCACCGCACGTAAACAAATGAAAGAAATCACTGCGGTACACTTCAAATGGCCTCTGTCGCAATAACCAGCACACAACTGCCGCTCTAACACCTTTCGGATTGTTATACCCTGAAACAGTTATTTTATGTTGTCCCCAAAGAGTTTCAAATATTGTATTATGTGAGGTTATGTAGAGTGAGTCACGCACAGAGAAGCTATGTAAGTGGAAATGACGTCACAAAAGTGTGGAATAACAAACTTATTTGTGATTGGTGTGACGCGTATATCGTAAAACGTGGACCAATCAGATATAGAAGATTTTACGTTGCCATGGAGGATATTCAATATTCCTCTAGAGGGATCGAACTATTAGCGAAATGCTAATGTGTAGAAGAAGCGGAACCGGTCATTCTTCTCCTAACAGTCGCCGTGAACGGATGTAAGGTTCTCTTCTTAAACGCCGTTGTGTGCGGAAGAGTATAAGTTTATTCTCGTAACCATCATCGATTATAACTAGATAATCTTTACATTAAATATCATCGCTAGAAGACACACAATTTAATTATTATACACGGTAGTAAAAAAACGTATAAAACTTTTGATTCTTGCACGCATCCAGATAAACGCGTCACATCAAGTGAATCTTGTGTAAGAATAGTGTTATAAATGTTGTATCATACATCTTGTTCGAACTGGTGTTAATTGAAGTAAGGAAATAAAAGTTTCTACATTATTTAATACAGAGGAAAATGATTACTCATTTTACGTAAAATTTCCTTCCGCCGTACCACCCCTGTAAAAAGAAGATATCTAGCTCAACCGACTGAAGCCACGCCGAGGTAAGCTGGGACTTCAAGAATCATCAATTCCAACCCTGTTCCAAATGATCACCTCAACGAGGGGCATAATTCGCCATCCTTCTATACGATTCGACATTAATCCTGTTCCAACCCCCAGCCATTGTTTCTAGAAAGTCGCAGACCTTTCCATAACATTCGCGGCTGCAAGAGAGAGACAGAACTATCCGGAGCCTCTCTTTGTCTCTTTCTTATTCATAGCAAGCGTGCAGCGCTCCTCCCCACGCACATGGTTCCAGCTTGTCTCGGCAGCTTAATAATGCCACACGGTGACAGCATGTAACAATGTCTCTTTATAGTGTTAGTGTTAGTTTTATAATATATTTATTTAAATTAGTTGTATTAAGATTAAGATTAGGATTACTACAGAGGGGAATCGGCACTGCGACAAGTCTTGATCGATTGTACCTGTGCATCCAAGTGGGGAACCCCTGGGAGAAAGGATGAGGTGAGAGGAGACAGAGGGCTACCGACCTACCGGAGTGGCATACATCCTGCCTTGCACCGCCGAGACTCCCACTGTCACTTCTACCCTGAAACAGACCAATATATATATATATATATATGAGATGATGTGAAATAATTATGGAGATAAAATGGAGGCAGAGGAAATTTAGGGGTTGTAATCAACCAACCCAGCATTCGCCTGGCGACCCAGGAAAATTCCCGGAAAACCTATGGGTCAGGTAGGTCGGTCATGGGAATGAAACCCGGGCCTCCTGAATGTGGAAGTTAGTTGCATCCTTTGAGGTGCTGTTTGACAGTTATTATCCGCAATGTGGTTTTAACAAATGAGATACATATTGCTGTGTCATGTGGTTTGTTCCAGGTGTACAGTTGGATTGAGAAGGATGGATGGGTGCAGCCGCCCGGCAAAACCTTATTTGACGACAAAGGGCGCGTAGTGATGCTGTTGCCACAACCGCAAGGACCTGGGGAGGGAAACTTCGAACACCTGACTCTTTTCAGCAGAAAAGGAACTGTTTCAGAAACAGCATCTACAGAGACGCCTCTTACCAGCGGTCGATTTGTGGTGACGGGAATATACGGTTGGGACTATGACAATGACATAATGTAAGTCCAGTGTTGCAAATGAATCATGTCTCTATGATAATACTTGCTCTATCACTGAATAAAAAGTCACTTTTAGATATTAGTCCAACTGTATATGCATGTATGTGCGTGTATGTGTGTGAGAGAGAAAGCAGTATATCCCTCTAAACAGTCTTGTAAATACCAAATTTAGTATTTAATTTTATCGTCTGCAAAGGATGTGAAAAATTTCTCCATCCTAGTCTACTCTTTAAAGAATAAGAGTTCTCAAGTTTTTTATTTTCTCAAAAATGAATGAACCGATTTGTCTTATTTTGGTTTTGAAATAGTTTTAAGTCCAAGAAAAGTTTAAAAGGTGAGAAAAAAGAACCTAATCACAACACATGTTTAAAATAGATTTAATTAGCTCCAATGCATCCATCAATCCGCCAATGCATGGACTCCCTAATGCGCTGAGCTAGGTCTGAAGAATTTCGTATTGCCTGGAAGCCCTCCACAATACGATCACGAAGAGTCACTAAATTGGCAGTCAAAACGGCGTAAATAAGAAATTTCAAATGCTCTCGAAAATAAAAATCTAGTGGGTTTTAAGTCAGGTGAGCCGGAAGGCCACAGAATTGGTCCACCTCATCCTATCCATCTAGCAGGAAACCTGATAATATATAACACGATGGTATCTACCAGGGCAGTCCACACAAAGTGAAGACCGAACGCCCCCTTCTAACGGCCGGGGTACTGCCGAGTTGTCCCCGAAGGGCGCCCGGCGCCTCCGTGGGGCTTTCCAGTGGGCAAGACCTTGAGACTAACAAGACCCCCCCTGTCTCGTCGGAAAACACAAGACGGGATGGAAGTGGATACACCACTTACGCGTGCCAATCCCAAAGGGGAAGGCTACCGATCAACCTCGGTAGGGCCTCCTGGTGATCTAGCACACCTTCTACTAGCTATGCAGGCTAGTACGCTTCCCTCAATCCCGTACGAAGACATACCCGATCTCCCACGGGTATCGGGAACCACTGCCCCCTCGAGTCCAACCCAATCCGAACAACTCCCCTACGGGAGAGGCTCGGCAGTTCGGCCCAAGGTTACTCTAATCTCTGTTTCATATAACCTTGCCCCGCTGACATGTATCACTCCGCGTGCAACTACCTTCCCCCTCATCCTAATTGGCTAATGCTTTCGCGCCATAGGCCATAGGCGGTGCCTTCCCGTCATATTGAAACCTGCAGTAAACGTCATAATAATTACCAGGAAGATGGATAAAATCATACAAATAAGAATATGAAGGCATGCAAAAATACTGAAGTTTATAATGAAACTGAGCAACTTGAAACTGAATGAATGAGCAATGAAACTGAAATAAGTTTATAATGAAAGGCCTTCGGCCTTTTCCACTGGGATTTTTTAAACCATCACACATACCTTGCAAAAATGATTGTCTTTCAGTCTTAAAAGTCGTGTGTTGTCACCATACTTGTCGTGTGTCCGTCATTTACTCAAGTCTCGTCAAGGTAGTATATTTTGTGACTTGTATCTCGGTACAGTCTGATTGTCCTTAAATAACGTCTTCGCCACACAGCAATATCGCCCCTGGAGTGTTAAGTTTTCCTGTTGTCTCAAATTCATGTCGCGATGTTCCTACGGATCTAACACTCACACCTGTAAGTTCAGGGCACAGCTGTTCGACTTCTCTCACTGACAAAAGACGGATTCTTCTCTGTGAGTGCATTAAACATATGCACCACAATTCTTTATTCGCCGTTTTGTAAAGGTTTTCCCTTGCGATGCTTCAGCGAAAAACTGGAGCTAGACTCTGGCATTATACATATAATAAGTACACGCGCAATAAGCAATCAATAAAATAATTTAGCTCTCGGAGTCGGTATAGCACACCGTCGAATGGCGGTATATGGCTAATCCAGTTCAAAACAAGGTCAGTGATAAATGTAATATAAACAAATATGTCATCCCTACCGTTAAATCACGTGCTACCGTGCCATGTGATTGACAGCAAAGGAACCTCCTCTTTACTTCGTTTAAGAATTAACATTCATTTCAGATAAATCAACTCTGTTGCGTAATATATTTCATTCAGGCAGTTAGGAAAATATAAATTTGACAATTCTCTTCCAACATATAAAGACATATCACCATGTTAAATAACGAACTAATTTTTACCGCACAACAGTCTGCACCACAACAGCAGCCAATGAGATGTGATAAGGTCACGTGACCGTTAATAGATACGGGGCAAGCTTACGTGAAACAAGGATTAGTAACATCAGAGGTAAAGTCTGTTTAGTTAACTCATGTGCAGTCGGCCGCTGCCTTTGACGAACTCTTATAATCGTTTTACAACCCTGGCCCTCCTCCTCGCAGACCTTTCTGCAAGGCTGCCAACTTTCTCGATACGTCATGGGTATCGTACGAAGTTTCCTCTAAATAAATTATCTTATATCCATTACTGCAAAACTTTCTTAGTTTGAGGATATATATCTCCAAGCTACAATTCTACTGGATTCCATAATAACCCTTATATTATTCAAAGTGCGGTATTTGACACCCAGCCCCTTTAGGAGACCGCACAAAGTGCAGTGCCCATAAAGAAATACACAAATTTCTTGCAAATGTGCAACCAATTCGTCTAAGGTGGGTGCTCACCCTTTTGCATAGAATCTATAAATTTCTCGACGAATTAAATCGCATATGAAATTATCTACTTTAGAGAAACGTTTCCTTTTGTTTTCACACTTGATCGCCGTCTTTGGTATTCCTTTCGTCACAATATTTCTTACTGTATTTCTGTGAATTCCCATAATTTATCAGGTTCATAGCATGACCCCTACCAAGATTATTTCTCATCACATATTTATATGTGTTCAAAACAAGCGCTTGAATATCCTTAGGAACAGTTCCCGTTGAAACTTTGTTTTTTGAGGCTTTTCCAGTGATATAGCTCGCCCAGTTATTCACACTATTGTCTTCACTTTGATTATTTTCACGTGACTGAAAGTTATCTACTACTTCATTTGCATTTACCACTGCATTTCCCTCCAACAGTCTCCACATCGTGACACACAACGAATTGCTGCACATAATGAAACAGATCAACTGGAAGTTGGAACTTTGGCAACTGAGACTCCACGTGGAGTAGACATGCGGCTGTCACTTCGAGAAAATCAGGGTTGCTATTGGTCCCCAACGACAGTGTTCCATTTCTGAAGTGTGGAGATAGATTTATGACGGTCATTAGTGAGCGGGAAGGTCAGGTCCGTTGAGGTCCCTGTGAGTGGGAACTGCACACACGTTAACTAAACAGACTTCACTACGAGTGCTAGGTGTCCGCAGCGCCCGCACCACGGCAGCTGAAGGGGACGGATACCCTCCCCTACGGGGAGGAAACCTGTTACTCAGAAAGCGATGGACAGTAAGCCTGAAATGAAGAACTCCATCGTGCATGAACTGAGTACCGACGCCTAACAACTGGACTGCACACAGTTTTGTAGCACAGGCACAGCAAAGGTGAAATGCATCGCCTCCACCCAATTTAACCAGATGTAAAAACAAATGTTTTCTACTGTAGTACTAAACCACTGTTCTGCTGTAGGGGTTAGGACAGCTACGTATTACACATCTCAACGTGTAAGCAGAGTTGTAAAGAAGGCGCTAAAAAAATTCCCGGGCCTATGTTAATATAACATTATTTATTCTCTATGTGCAAGAAGTGTTTTCTCAAATGTTTGCATACCTTTTTGTTACATCTTGTATTTCAAACGTAGTGAACATGGAAGGCTACAATAATATATTGTCTACTTGCTGATGTTTCAGATACTACCAGGCCACACCGGAGGACGAGCCAGCTCAACTTCATGTGTACGCACTTTCATTGGCAGAAAGCGGCAGAGCTCCGAAGTGTCTCTCTTGTGATATAGTGACCTTAGAGGGCAACCTGTGCCAGTATGCAACTGCTTCTTTCAGCACTGACCTAAGCCATGTAGCTCTGACGTGCTCAGGGCCTGATCCTAGTCAGGTGTTTCTACTCAAAACCGCCCTTATCTTTGAGCCTCTGACAACCTGGGACGATAACACTGAATTGCGTCAGTTCATAATGGATAAATCTTTTCCCAATCATAAGGACCTGAAGATTCATATGGAGGTCGGGATGGTTGCTCAAGTACGCCTGCACTTACCTCCAGATGCCGATCTGTCAGGAAATACCAAATATCCTCTTCTTGTGTATGTGTAAGTATAATTAATGAAATTATTGATTGATTAGGAGCATTCAGTTTCTTACCGTGTACATAGTACCGAGAGATCCAAAAACATCCTAACCGTGTACTCGGTCTTTTGTCTATCCGCGCCTTTGGCGCTAGTTGCCGTCTGCCACAATCATAGAAAGGCGCTGATGAAACCATGCAACACTTTAAAAAGTACTTTTGGAGGCTTTACTTACCACGAGATGCCGAAACTTGCTACACCGCCGTTGCAGTAAATGTTTGACTCCTCTTAAGGGAACTAAACGAGTACATCACTCAACCTACTTCACGTTGAGAAATTCTTTCACGTCGAGAAAGAGTTACAGGCCCAATTTGTTTAGAGTTAACAGTTAACATCTGTACATACGTCAATACAATTTTGCCCCATTCATTTTAGGAAATTAATAGACGCAGAGATCATTTTGCTTTTTTCAACAAGACCTTGCAACATACAATTGCTAATCATACAATTGCAGTTCACACATCCTGGAAGGATTAAAACAAAATATCCTTCAGGAAATTGCCAGCATATCTCAGCGTGTATGACGGTTAATGATGGATAGTTCCTTAATGAGGTGTCAAACTGTATGGGCAAATGCAGTGGCCAGTTTCAGCATTCACTTAAATAACATATCTAAGTAAAGGCTTTAAGAATAGGTTTACAAATGTTGCAGGGTTTGATCAGCGCCTTTCTATGACAGCGGCATACGGCCACGAGCGCCGAGGGCGCGGACAGACAAAACACCGCGCAGCCGGTTCAAATGTTTTTGGGTCTCTCGGCATTTCATGTTAATTTAGATAAGCATTTGTAAAAATAATGTTATTGCTGGTACAAGGAGAATATGAGAATACAGTAGACTTTAAGCCGCAGTCTTTTAGACCACACATATAGTCACAAATGATTCTGAAATTCAGTTTTGTTTTCATATCTACGACATAAACATAGTTAAACATTTCCCATTTCAAAAAGGTATAATTATCGGAAAATTAAAACAAAAATTACAAGGAACGCTTTGGAAATGATTCACTTCACACAAAAAGTATTTATGACAAATTCTGTGTTTTAACGAAGTCTGCATTATTGTTGGTAAGATTTTGTGTCTACGTCTCTTATGATTTAATAGTTATATAAATGTCATCCAGAACGTAGGGAGCTTCTGAAAATATTTGAAGGAGGTTCAATATATAGATTTAATTTGTAAAGAAAGTATCTTAAACATGAGGTATTTTAATTAAAACAGTTAGAGCCATTTTGACTAAGTCAATATTTTATAAATTGTTTCATGTAAAATATACTCTGGTTTGAGGGAATTTGCTTAAAAAATTCACGTCGTATTCTTGTAACATGATTACCTTCTATAGGAAGTTTATTATAAGCCAACTTCTCCTTTTTTGACTTATGCTGTTCACATACATTTGTATAATTTTTTTTATTCAGGGGACGTCAAAATGTGTTATTCCACTAAAGGTTCGATATAAGATTATAGTATTTTCCAATACTGTGACAAAATGATAATAGCATCAACTAAACTCACAATATTTGTTACCAGAACAGCTGTCTCTGTTGTAGTTGCGCTGCCCAAAGCTTCTCGACGCTCACTTCTCGCAGATTAATACTTAAACACTCCTTTAATGCAAAACATCAGCGTTGGCATTGTGGTCGTCGGGCAGACGCAAGAGGCAATGAAATCATTCGCCTTATAGACGCCGACCCTCAACTTCAAGTGCAGGGTCCCTGGCGACCCACTCACTATCCGCGAGGTGGAGGAATGGCTTCAGTCATCGACTTCGCCATCACAAAACACTTACCATTTCATTTCACCCTTACATCTTTAAACACATTACACTATCATAACCCGGTGTTAACAGAGATTAACACCAGGGTTGCCAGTCATGACACCTCGCTTCAAACGTGAGAGGTCGATTGGGAAGGCGTCAGGAACTGCCTCCGCACTTCCATTCCGCCAAATTCCAAAATCACAACTGTACCTACCCTTGAGAATGCAATCTTATTCTTCACCTCCACAGTGACACGAACTGCCAAAAATCTGACAGTCTACGCTGCAGCCCCCCTTCATCCAGATGTCCTCCCACTGGACATAATCCTTCTGATCCGCCGATCCTGGGCAGCACGGAGACTTTACCAGCGTCACCGCACGCCACAAATCGAGCACTCCTGCGACGTTTACGTTGCGAGTTCAGTGTCCGACTGCGTGAGCACAAGGTGCAAGCGTGGCAGGACAAACTGGCCAGGTTGCGCATCGAAGATGGCGACTTGTGGAGGATAGCAAAAGCCCTCAGAAGGCACAAAGGTCAATACACCTCCCCCATCCACGGCACCCAAGGCCTGGCCTATGATCCCCAGGCTAAAGCAAATGCTTTCGCTGTCTACCTTGAGCGTACCATGTGTCCAAGGGACGACTCCCAGGACGACATCTTTTCCGAACGCGTCCGTCGGGAGGTACGTCGTTTCTTACGTCGCCCTCCTGAGGACGCGGAAAGACTCCCAACCATCCACCACAGTGAGGTCCAAGGCGCACTCCAGCATCTCAAACCTAAAAAGGCGGCGGGTCCTGATGGGCTGACACCCCTCATGCTCCGCCATCTTCCCTTCAACGCCGTTCTATTCTCAACCAGGGTTTTCAACATGTGCCTTACCCTTGAGTACTTTCCACGAGAGTGGAGGTAGGCCCGGGTGATATGCATATTGAAACCTGGGAAGAATCCGGTGCACTCTTCCAGCTACCGATCCATCAGCCTCCTTCCCACCCTCTCGAAAGTTCTCGAGAGGTTGATTCTAACCACATTGTCCCCCATCTTGGGAGATATTCAAGCCATCCCCGACCATCAGTTTGGATTTCGTCCTGGGTACTCGACAGTACAATTACTGCGTGTGGTGGAGACCGCCGCCCTGAGCTTCCAGGAAGGCGCCTTCACGGCTGCGGTTTCGTTGGATGTCGAGAAGGCCTTCTCAACGACATGGCATGCCGGACTTTTGCATAAACTGATCCAACTGGGGCTCCCTACCCAAATCATCAACATCTTGCACAGCTTCTTGCGACACCGCACATTTAAAGTCACAGCTGCGGGGAAAACATCAACATTTAGACCAGTGAGAGGCGGAGTCCCCGAAGGCTCTGTACTATCTCCCACCTTATTCAACGTCTTTATGGCAGACTTCCCCACAGAGCCACGAGTCGTAATGGCACAATACGCTGATGACGTGCTTCTGTTCTGCAAAGACAAACACATCCTCAGAGCCTTCAACCCCATACAGCTCACACAACAGTGGTGTAGGCGTTGGTGGATGTCCGTTAATCCGGACAAAAGCCACGCCATACATTTTACTAAGCGCCACATCCCCGCAGGCTGCCCCAACTTCAGCTTCCGAGGCCGAGGGATAGGGTGGACCAACTCTGTCCGGTACCTAGGAGTTACGTTGCATTAAGCTCTAACCTTTCACCAGCACATCGAGGACCTAGCGACAAGGGTACAGGGAGCAATAGCTTCCCTGTACCCAATGCTGGGGTCGAGCTCGATGCCGCTTCGCCTGAGGTTACACCTTTTCCGAGCGCTGGTAATTCCCGTCATGCTTTATGCCTGTGAAATCTGGGGCATTGACGCAGATAGCCGGTTGGCATGGCTTCAACGTGCACAGAATCGAGGACTACGGTCTATCTACTCTGTAGGCCGATACTTTCCCACCAGGTTGCTTCATGAAGCCTCAGGTCTTCCATACGTGGAGGACGAGATTAGGCGCCGGGCATCAAAATTATACGCCAGCTTACCCAATCACAGAAGCGCCCTTGTCAGATCATTGGGAGATTATGACCCTACTAGACGTCGCTCTAGCCTACACCGGGTACCCTGCATGGCTTGCGGGCACCCAAGATAACCCAGGAGCTAATCCCAACAGCAGCTAAAGCTGAGGTCCACTAAGCTCTAAGCTCTTTGGCATCAAAATTACCAACCTCAATCTTAAAACAAAACACCAGGGTGCTAGGAATTGCATCCTATCCTCTCATTCTCGAGGTACAATTACTGTATCCTTATAAATTAATTCCAATCTAAAAACCCACCAGACACTCTACAACATCCCGAACAAGCTTTACCTGCGGTTAAACCCAAAACGGGTGGGCACGCAGCAAAAACCTTCTGGCTAAATACAGCCAGACAGCACGACGAGCGAGCGAGAGCGATCTTGTCGACTTTAGGACTAACTCACTCATAGCTAACTGAGGCTGACGTTTACATTTCCTTTTATAACCCATGTAGCACGGAAACCGTGCCCGAATGAAACATTCTCGTAATCCATTCTTTTAGATTTGCCTAAACTGAACGGCATGGAAATACCAGTGCACTACAATAGAGAGGCACGATTTCCGGCTCGATATCTCAGCCAGCGGCTGTCCTTGAATGTTATATTATTGCTCCTGTTGTCGGCAAGTAACAAAGGTGGTCGGCTGGGTTGAGTCACAGTAAATCCCTTTACGGTAGGTACTCGCTGCTGCCATGACAGCGAAATATGAAATCAAAAATGAAGTCATTATTTGTTTGTTATATCCTTGACACGCAAACAGAATGGAATGTCAAAGTTATCACATGCATTCTCAAAAGATTTGACTAAAGCTTAAAGCCTGTTGTTGTCTTCTCCTCTTCTCCTCGTAGTTACTAGGACATGTAATGAGTTCAACAACTTCTATATTACACAAATATAAATATTTGTTACTAAGGCTTCACTTATCTTAAGAAATTGGTGTTAATACTTCTTTCTAATGGAGGTCGATTTCACAAACAAATCGCTTGTATCTTCAGTCCACAAACACACAAACAAATAATGTTTGTGGCTTGAAGATAGAAACGATTTGTTTGTGAAATCGATCTCCATTAGAAAGAAGTATTAACATCAATTTCTTAAGATAAGTGAAGCCTTAGTAACAAATATTTATATTTGTGTAATATTTATTGCTTCACTGTAGCTCTCTGTTTCATATAACCTTGCCCCGCTGACATGTATCACTCCGCGTGCAACATCATTCCCCCTCTCCCTAATTGGCTAATGCTTTCGCGCCATAGGCCATAGGCGGTGCCATCCCGTCACATTTATAACCTGTAGCAAACGTCATAATAATTGCCAGGAAGATAGGTCAAATCATACAAATAAGAATATAAAGGCATGCAAAAGTACAAGTTTATAATGAAACTGAGCCAGTTGGAACTGAATGAATGAGCAATGAAACTGAAACAAGTTTATAATAAAAGGCCTTCGGACTTTTCCACTGGATTTTTTTTTTTTAAACCAGCACACAAACCTTGCAAAAATGCTTGTCTTTCAGTCTTAAAAGTCGTGTCACGCCATGCTTGTGTGTCCTTCATTCACCCAAGTCTCGTCAAGGTAGTATATTTTGCGATTGGTATCCCGGTACAATCTGATTGTCCTTAAATAACGTCTTCGCCCGACAGCAATATCGCCCCTGGAGTGGTAAGTTTTCCTGTTGTCTCAGTTTCATATCACGCATCTAACACACCTGTAAGTTCAGAGCACAGCTGTAAGACTTCTCTCACTGACAAAGACGGATTCTTCTCTGTGAGTGTATTAAACACATGCAACACAATTCTTTTTTCGCCGCTTTGTAAAGGTTTTCCCTAACGATGCTTCAGCGAAAAACTGGCGACAGACTCTGCCATTAACATACAATAAGTACACGCGCAAAAAACGATCAATAAAATAATTATCTCTCGCACTCGGTATAGCACACCGTCGAATGGCGATATATGACTAATCCAGTTCAAAACAAGGTCAGTGATAAAAGTCATATAAACAAATATGTCATCACTACCGCTAAATCACGTGCTATCGTGCCATGTGCTTGAGAGCAAAGGAACCTCCTCTTTACTTCGTTTAAGAATTAACATGCATTTCAGATAAATAAGCTCTGGTGCGTAATATATTTCATTAAAACAGTTACGAAAATATAAATTTCACAATTCTCTTCCAACATATAAAGATATATCACCATGTTAAATAACGAACTAATTTTTACCGCACAACAGTCTGCACCACAACAGCATCCAATGAAATGTGATAAGGTCACGTGACCGTTAAGAGATACGGGGCAGCTTATGTGTAACAAGGATTAGCTTGATTTTCTACGTAGCTTCTATCTCGACTAACATGAAGTGCTAGATGAGAAGTACTTTTAAGATTAGTTTGTAGCAGGGTGAGTAGAGAAAATAATGTGACTGTATGTATTAGATCTCTTCCGTTTATTAATAACAGGAAAAAACACTGTATTGTTTTGCTTTCAGATATGGTGGTCCAGACAGTACTCTTATTTCAGATAAGTTTAGTATAGGTTGGCACACCTATCTTACTACCAATAGAGACATTATCTATGCCATGATCGATGGAAGAGGGAGTGGTTTAAGGGGAGATAAAATGAAATTCAGTACGTATCGTCGGCTGGGAACAAACGAGATATACGACCAGATTAACATTACCAGGTGAGTTTCAATTTTATTAAAACATATTTTCGCAGTATTATATGCGAGGCTGTATTGTCATATGTTGTTGGCTTTTGTTGAAACTGCCATTTTATGAACAGTTACAGTGTAACTTCACCGGAGGGATCGCAGGCAGATAACGAAATATTTAGTTTAATATAATTTTGTTAGTTGTGTTGCAACCACGCTGTACGTCCTAATTTTTCTGCATACACGCAGCCACATGGCAAATTCCGTCAGCTTACTTGACAGTGTCATCGCCCGCACATAATGCACTGCACTTGTTTGTGGCAAGAGCACGATGTGAGTGGACTTTGTTTCTGCTGCATGTTTATACATTTATTAGTTTTAAAGACTGCTAATTTGTTTTTATCCGCACATACACGTGGATGGGGTTTAAGTGCTAATTAAGTTACGAGTATTACTGGTGATTGCCGTTTTTTCGAAATGTTTCTAACCAATTGTACATTTCCATAAAGAAGCATGATAAGAAACATATACAGGGTGTATTGGTGTCATATATTTGGGGGATGTGTTTCTGTCGTCAAAACAGTAATGAAGGTTCATAATGTACAAAGTTCTGAAAACCAATTATTTCAGAGTTACAACACAAGTTATAAAAACTCCTCAAAGTGGCTTGCTCTTGCTTCGATGATGCAGTAAGCCTACGTCCCACCCTCTGTTGTAAATTCCTGGTGTATTTCGTATTTTGTCTAATCCATTTTGGATACGTTCTTTCAAAATGCAAATATCAGGTAGAGGAGTCGCATAAACCAAGAACTTAAAACGTTCCCATACGAAGAAATCTATGAATCGAAACAAGAAGAAGCCACTTCGAGTAATTTTTGTAACTTTCGATTTTATATTGTAACTGTGAAATAATTGATTTTCAGACCCATACACATATATGCAGCTGTTTTAAATGTTTTTATGTTAGAAACACGTCTCCCAAATATATGACACCAATAAAGTTACACCCTGTATATGCGATAACATATTTTTGTATGGAAATTAGATGATTTGAAACGCAGTTCCCCAAACAGAGAAACCCTGTAAGCTAATGTAGGCGAACGGCATCCATTATGAATTGAAGTTTAAATTGAACTCTACAGTGTGAATTCAAATTAATTTTGAAACTATATGAACAGAGGACATTTCCAACAGTTCTTTGATAAGGTTTGTGCTTATTATCACTATAATTTTAATTGTAACTTGGAGAACCAAGTTATACCTCTTACGGTAGTAGATGCAGCCGAGACGGCCGGTGCACGAGTACTGGCCGCAGAGTGAAGGCACTACCATATGCTTAAACTCTCTGAGGTATACAATGGCTTTGTATGGCTAATTGATGAAATTCACATATATACAACATGGCAGAGCATTGAGGCATACTGACCATTAGTGACAGAGCACTGCATTTGCTTATCTTATTTACTAGCAGAGCGAATTATTAGTAAATTAACGTACAATAAGTGATGAAACACAAATCGAGCACTTGGAAGCTGTTGGCCATTATATATATATATATATATATATATATATATATATATATATATATATATGTATGCAAACTACCATTGCATCCGCCCGTTTTGTTGCATGACAGAAACGGATTTTGTTTACCTCTTCCTTCTGCTTGTTACAATATAGTCATGTTTTATATGACCTCTAACGCCTTCCAATGTAAGACACGTTGCTGTGATTGCATCTAAGCAGAATGCACATACACTGATTTGCCGAGTATGTGTGATAGGCTTTCGTAAACAAATATGTTGTTTCACATTCTTTCCTATAAGTCTCGCCGCTCTGCTATGTAGTTTAATCAACTTATGTACATGATGTTTTGATAGTCTACAGCAATAGACTAAATGCCCAAGTGCACTCACTGGTGATAAAACGGTTATAGTTATTAGGAAGTGGTGGATTCCAGACAGATGGTGAGAACAACCCCTAACTTACCACTTAGAGAGATCTTTCTGATAATCGTCAACACAGGGAACGTGAGGGAGTTCTGCTAAGCAAATTCCACAGCCACACCCCTTGCCCTTCGTCCTGTCGCCTGATCATTCGACTCTGGAAATAAAGTGAAATAAACTGGTGGATACTAAAATGTACGACACTATATATCTACTGCAAAACTAACCATAAACCAGGGAAACTCGCGAAATAATTTAGTGTCTACTGAACGAAAAATGAATGCAGGACTAATAGAAACACTTGTGGCCTGGAAGGTGTGTCCAACAATTTATGAAACCTCATAATTTTGTGGGATCAAGTTTTAGATATTTTCGTAGTGTTGTATACAAAAACCCAAAGAAGAACCTTGTTTCTCTAGTCAAAGAAACAACAATGTTCAAAATGGTCGGTATCTGCTTCAAATCACTACGCTCCTATCGTAAACAAAACGGACCATACATAGGCTTACATTACTTATGTATAACCCAGCATAGGAATTCCTGAGCAGTTGGGTTCTAGGTAATTTTACAACATTTAGCGCATTAAATATGTGCTAAGATGGAACAGTCACTATTATTGTATTGGTTTACAATGGTTTTCTGCAGTGCACTTGGTTAACATTTTATTGCTTTCTTCTGAAATATACATTTTATAATATCTGTACTATTAATCCAAGTTAAGAATTGAATACTTGATAACATTTTGAAAATAATAATAAGATTTACATACTCATTATAGGCAATTATGGTAAAATGTATAAGTAAATATGGAATATTAGACAGTGTTTTGCAGACATAATCGACATGATGAGTTCAACAAAGGTTTGTTTCCTAACAGATACCAAACAAGTAAACATTTTCTCTTTCATTTCAGTAGATTTTAAGTTAAAATGAATACGTCAAGTTTATTATAGTCATTAAAACGATTGATAATAAACCAGTTAAATATGCCCAGCATATCGAAATTATTAATTAAATGAACGTGCTATGAGCGTACCTTTAGTATTATAAATAAATGAAATGCAAGCTTGCCTTGTGATTACAGAGAGCTGCAGAACACTTACCCGTTTATTGACGCTGAAAGAACAGCTATTTGGGGTTGGAGCTATGGCGGCTATGCTACGGCAATGGCTTTGGTACGAGATCATAAACATGTATTTAAGTGTGGCATTTCTGTAGCACCAGTTTCTAGCTGGATGTATTACGGTAAGTAATGCACTCTCATCTGTTTAAGCCTTAAAATAAAGTCTCTTATATCCTTGTAGTTTCACTTAATTTTTCTGATTTGAGGCAAAATAAGAGTTGAGTTTATAAATTCGGAAATATGCTTCAAAGCACATTTATTTTAGGCACAGCAAAATCAATACTATACAGTCAGTGTAAAAAGTGTTCCTACACATAAGAAATTACACTAAGATTCTTGCAAAAACAGGAATGGGATGTTTGGCAAATTTATAAGTAAATTAATCATGTCCAGTAAAACATTTAAGTTGTATTTGTTAATATTTTAGATAACAAAACATACAAATAAATAAATTAATTACCTCTTAAAATAAAAAGAATGCTATTATTTCGCACAAAAAGTGACCATACACCTACGATTCCAATAACATTTGGATAATGTATACCATCATTCAATATTGGGTGGACTTAAAGCCTAGACACTCTAGCGGTAAAAACCGTCCGACTATTTCAGTTAACAATCAGTCACAGGCTGAGATTAACGATTTACGAGCCGCGAAATTCCAAACTTTCCCTAACTGTAACATTCATCTGTTCCACTCATCTTTCCGCTGCCAGAGCCACTACTGATAAACTAACCTCTAAATACTGACATGCGCAAACAATTGACTGGCCGGAACATTTGAATACGTTCATCCTAATTTCTTTTGGCCATCAGAGAGCGTTTACATTAAGTACATCTGTATTCACGACATTCGTAATGAGATTATCACAAGGATTATCGATGTAACGAGCTACAAATAGGCATCGTAAATTCTAAATAGCAACCATTACTAAGTAATAAAACTCCATGCCTAAAACATTTAGGTCAAACGAATTTCTAATCCATCGAATTGCACCATATATGCATTCTCGCCTGCCTCGATAGCCTGGAGGGTAGCATGTCTGCCTCACGTTCAAGAGGTCCCTAATTCGAATGTCAGTCAGGGTGAGTTACTTGGATAAGATTTTTCCGGGGTTTCCCCCTATTCTGGAAGCTGAATGTCTGGTAACTCTAAGCTCTAAGGACCCTAGGCACATTTGAACATCATTTGATTCATCGTCTGATATGACAACGTTGGAGGTTTTAACCTATCTCAAAATTTTTATAACGAGCTCCCTTCAAGCTTCAACAGTCTAATCCGCGGTCTGGGTGAATATGACCTAGACCCCGGTGAAACCTACAAGCGACCCAGACTAGTGCTTGCACCACCATAGGCCCATACAATCCCCCCCCCAGACATTCATTACATTTCAACTCATACCAACAAACCAAACAACCCTTAAAACATATCCACCACCATCCATCCACCGTCATATCTTAAACAACCACCACCATGCCAGTAAGGGACGATGTCCCGAAATGGCAAAACGTCGAAGGCCCCTCCTCTGAGGAGGAGGTTCACCTTCAACGACACCACTGTGCTGTGTGTTGGAGGTTTTCTTTTATCCTGAAAGATAATGTCGGGTAGCTGTAAGCTCTAAGGACCCTAGGCTTATTTGAAATCATTTCATTCATCGTCTGATATGACAGCGTTGGAGGTTTTCCCTTATCCTGAAAGATGAATGTCGGGTAGCTCTAAGCTCTAAGGGCCCTAGGCTCATTTGAACGTAATTTCATTCTTCGTCTGATATGACAACGTTGGAGGTTTTCCCTTATTCTGAAAGATGAATGTCTGGTAACTCTAAGCTCTAAGGACCCTAGGCACATTTGAACATTATTTCATTCATCGTCTGATATGACAACGTTGGAGATTTTCCCTTATCCTGAAAGATGAATGTCGGGTAGCTCTAAGCTCTAAGGGCCCTAGGCTCATTTGAACGTAATTTCATTCTTCGTCTGATATGACAACGTTGGAGGTTTTCCCTTATTCTGAAAGATGAATGTCTGGTAACTCTAAGCTCTTAGGACCCTAGGCACATTTGAACATTATTTCATTCATCGTCTGATATGATAACGTTGGAGATTTTCCCTTATCCTGAAAGATGAATGTCTGGTAACTATAAGCTCTAAGGACTCTGGACTCATTTGAACATCATTTCATTCATCGTCTGCATCGTCTGATATGACAGCGTTGGAGATTTTCCCTTATCCTGAAAGATGAATGTCTGGTAACTATAAGCTCTAAGGACTCTGGACTCATTTGAACACCATTTCATTCATCGTCTGATATGACAGCGTTGGAGATTTTCCCTTATCCTGAAAGATGAATGTCTGGTAACTATAAGCTCTAAGGACTCTGGACTCATTTGAACATCATTTCATTCATCGTCTGATATGATAACGTTGGAGATTTTCCCTTATCCTGAAAGATGAATGTCTGGTAACTATAAGCTCTAAGGACTCTGGACTCATTTGAACATCATTTCATTCATCGTCCGATATGACTTAATGTTGAAGGACGTAAATTTAAAAAAGAATACACGCATTCACCTCCGATAATAATAAGAACATTTACTAAGTGATGAAATCTTGTTGTTAGTGATTATGAAATGAGCGATTGTGTTTATTATTATTATTATTATTATTATTATTATTATTATTATTATTATTATTATTATTATTATTATTATTATTATTATTATTATTATTATTATTATTATTATTATTATTATTATTATTATTATTATTATTATTATTATTATTATTATTATTATTATTATTATTATTATTATTATTATTATTATTATTATTATTATTATTATTATTATTATTATTATTATTATTATTATTATTATTATTATTATTATTATTATTATTATTATTATTATTATTATTATTATTATTATTATTATTATTATTATTATTATTATTATTATTATTATTATTATTATTATTATTATTATTATGATTATTATTATTATTATGATTATTATTATTATGATTATTATTATGATTATTATTATGATTATTATTATTATTATTATTATTATTATTATTATTATTATTATTATTATTATTATTATTATTATTATTATTATTATTATTATTATTATTATTATTATTATTATTATTATTATTATTATTATTATTATTATTATTATTATTATTATTATTATTATTATTATTATTATTATTATTATTATTATTATTATTATTATTATTATTATTATTATTATTATTATTATTATTATTATTATTATTATTATTATTATTATTATTATTATTATTATTATTATTATTATTATTATTATTATTATTATTATTATTATTATTATTATTATTATTATTATTATTATTATTATTATTATTATTATTATTATTATTATTATTATTATTATTATTATTATTATTATTATTATTATTATTATTATTATTATTATTATTATTATTATTATTATTATTATTATTATTATTATTATTATTATTATTATTATTATTATTATTATTATTATTATTATTATTATTATTATTATTATTATTATTATTATTATTATTATTATTATTATTATTATTATTATTATTATTATTATTATTATTATTTTGTTTTTATGAGTGCTTTGATAAACTTCTGATGTTCAAAAATAATTTTTCCTTGGCCTAGCTGTAGTTGCCAAGCAATTGACTTTTTATATTTCCTCAGGTCATGATCTGGGGTGGGTACCCTTTTTATGTTACGTCCTCCAACGTTAAGTCATATCGGAAGATGAATGAAATGGGTGAAGTGATACTCTAGTCCAAGGTCCATAGAGCTTAGACAGTCCGTCCGTCTGTCACTGCTGGCAGGCTTTGGTAAGCCTGAATAATTCTGCTGTGTGCCTACCCTTAATAGGGTTTAACAGCAGGTAGGAAAATTTAGTATGGGTATTATAGGGTGACTGATTTGGTTTAGATAGGAAGTGAATTAAATTGTGCAGTTAAGAACTTAGTGTCAACCGACATTCATCTTTCTGGTTAACGGTAAATCCCGGGAAAATCATTATCCAGGCAACTCACCCTGACCGAAATTCGAACTCGGGACTTCTTGAACGTGAGGCAGACACGCTACCATCTACGCTACCGAGCCGGGCTCACAATATAGGGATTTTACAGTAAATTACTTGAGAAGAGTCATTGCTGTGCAAGTGACAAGTAGTGTGCCAAACGTGTTGACCAAAGAATAAGCTTTGTAACAATTTTCAAATGTAATTTAGTTACATTTTAAGACCAACATATTACATGTTACAGATTCCATTTACACGGAGCGGTATATGGGACTACCTACACCGGATGATAATCTTGAAGGCTACAACAACGGCGATGTAACTCAACTAGTAGAGGGATTCCGCAATAAAAGCTATTACCTAATCCATGGTAACGCAGACGACAACGTTCACTATTTGCAGGCCATGATGTTGAGCCGTGCCCTTGAACTCAAAGGAATACTCTTCTCACAACAGGTAGGTGTTCGTCTTACGTACATTGTTGTTTTAGGAATTTCTAGTGCGAGTACCCTAGGATTCATTTCTATCGAATATGCTTTCTAGATGGTTATATAAAGGCAGTTATAACATTAAGTTATATCTTAATTAATCTTATTGTTTAGAAAACGTTTTATAGCCTGCGTTTCTATGGCAGTTCCCTGCGAAGAAATCGTCAGATAAGCGATCGTGCAATTCTGCCGCGAGAAATAAACATGCGTCAAGCATAGCTGACGTAAGGAAGTGAGTTGTATTATTTCTACGCAAACAGACCTTTCGCGACTGCAATTCCAGAGACTTCCAATATCTCAGAGATCTACCGTAACCGACAGATATATAAAAGTCGATGCAAGGCCGACAGTAGTTAGTCAGTAGTGATTTGGTCAGATTCAGATTGGGGCAGTTGTGTGAGAGCAATGTGGTGCTTCGAGCTGAGTGTAGTACGTTTTAGGCTCCGTGATAAGGGGTCGGCAGGCCGTAAAATGGGCAGGAAGAATGGGCCAGTAAGTGTGACTTCGGTGAGGGATCGCGGATCTGTGGAACAGGAAGCGAAGCAGCTTACTTGTAAATATCGGAGCTGTGTTTAGAACTGCTGTGAGCCCCGTGTAAGAGGTGGACCTGTGTGTAGGTCAGAAAGATTATAGTAGTACAAAGGGCGTGTGCTGTAGTGACTTTAACATCATAGAGACGCTTCGAAGTGCTGTATTTGTATAAGACTCTTTAAGGTGAACTTATCTGCACCTTTGCCATAATGTTTTATTTTTGAGAACATAAAATACACATTCTGGCAACGTTGTAGGATTATCTGATATATCACTTTCTGGGTGAACGGCACCACATGAACATATTTCACTTTCGATTTCACAGTAATGTGAGTCTAATGAACGCATACAGGTAAGTCTTTTGTTTCTGCATTGTGTCAGACCATTGTTTAGGTCAAATGCTCACTACTGGAAATTTATAACCGACCTCTTTTGATAGTAAAAATGTGAATCTTGAAATAAAATGAAATATTTCACCTGGTAGTTTTTGTGAAAATTAAAAAAATATGTGCTTTGTAAGAGATATTTCAATGACTTGATGAGTGAGCCGACCACTACCTGTACTAGGTGACGGACATCTAACATGTAATAATTTGTTTCTTGTAAAACGTTCTTTTTAGTTTTGGCCTGGAATCTTGTGCTCGTGAGATCGGAGATTTGTTGGCAGTTTAATGTCTTAGTGGGACTAAAGTTTCAAGGAAGGAATCAAAACAAAATTAACCTGTATATAACGAAGGGATGAAATAAAATAATATTTAAAACAGATCCACCAATATTTTTGATTAGGCGTATTCAGAAAGGAGCATACCTTCACCCCGTGATAGGTGTTGCCGTATACATTTCTACATTTAATCCATCGGTTCCTTGTTGCCTTCCTGTCATCTCGTATTTGTTACACAATTTTGCACCCTTTCCTCTGATGAGAATCGGCGCATGAGGCAGTACAAGCACATGATTAAAGTGCTAGGTTTACAGAATAAGGGCTTAAATTACGAATTACAACCATAATATTCCGTGGTGGTTGCTAATCTGTGCCGAAAGCTCTTTGTACACCTAAAATGGATTTCAATTAACCCCTTCGCCGCGGGACAGCCAACTACAACGCCTCCCCTACGCGAAAACATAAGTTGTTCTTGTTGTTTTCAAATGCTAGGCTTTGGCAATGAGGCCATTAGCTCTCTTGCTCTCCAATATTTCTGTGTAGTGGGTCCGGCAGGTAGGACTTCACAGGTTAAAAGATATTCTTCAGTCATTTCCTCTTCTTTGTTGTCAAATGCTAGGCTTTGGCAATGAAGCCGTTAGCTCTCTTGCTCTCCAATATTTCTGTGTAGTGGGTCCGGCAGGTAGGACTTCACAGGTTAAAAGATGTTCTTCAGTCATTTCCTCTTCTTTGTTGTCAAATGCTAGATTTGGCAATGAAGCCATTAGCTCTCTTGCTCTCCAATATTTCTGTGTAGTGGGTCTGGTAGGTAAGACTTCACAGGTTAGAAGATGTTCTTCAGTCATTTCTTCTTCTTTGTTGTACAGAGGACTATTTGGACTGGTATAAATTCCTATTCTGTGTAAGTGTTTGGCCAAATAATCATGTTGTGTATGTAATTTAAAATTTGCTACTGCAGCTTTACGTGGGATTACTGGAATAATTTCTGGATTTTTAATTAAAATGTTCCATTTTTTATCATTGGCTTTGTTAGATATTGATTGGTTTTGTTTGTTTTTATATTTGCTTTTGATTAATATTTTTATGGATGTAAAGGGTAAGTTTTTACTTTTGTTCTGAATTAAATTTGCACCTTTTTTGGCAGGAAAGTCAGCTGATTCATTTCCAGCAATTCCACAATGTGCAGGTATTCACTGTAATATAATTCTTTTCTGTAGTTTTTGAAGTTTTTGGATCATTTTGTGACATTTTTTAATTTGGATTGTACTCATTTTATATGAACTTATTGCAAATAATGCTGCTTTAGAATCAGAAAGTATGACAGCATTTTTAATTTATCTATTCCGTATAGAAGGTGTTGGAGTGACATATGAATAGCCGTTACTTCTGCATCAAAATTTGTTGTGTGGTATCCTGCTGGTTGATAGAATGAGAACAGTGCTCACTTAATTCCTGCTCCTGAGTTGTTGTCCAGGTTCTGTGTAGATTAATAATAGGTCAGGATTGATGCACTGGCCATTATAGTGTAGGTATGTGGGGCAATCCCCATTCTTGTAGATAAGATCTAAAGTGTTAGAATTTAATAAATCTTCAATAGTTTTGCCACAGGCATTTTAGTCTTTGTATCCCCATTTTGGTGAATGACCATTGAAATCACCAATCAAAATTGTTTTACGGTGTATATTTACTATCGAAAACATAAGTTACAGAGGCCAAACAGCAGCCAAACTGCAGCGTACCCGCCCCGACAATAACACTTCCAATTCATAGCAACAGGGTTCGCTTTATGGTGAAATGGAATGATGGAACTAGGAGTTGCAAAAGGAAAGTAACCAAGTCACAATTCGCCTAGTGACAAAGGAATAATCTTTGGTCAAATATGTCAGGCACTGGAATCGACCGTGCCTTTGGAATATGGATACTTTGCTCGGTGTGGATAACCTAGACAAGTGCGGACATACATACCATATATGAGGTTTAATACTTACATTGCAGATTGTTATAAAAATTGACTTTCTAGTCAAGAAACGCAAGTAGCTACAAACTGTTTGTAGGAAGTTTCAGCAAAACCAATATATTTGGAACAGTCATTTTTACTTGCTTCCTGTCCAGACACATCCTGAGTTCCATATTCAATGCAAATACAAGAAAATGGGGACGAAGAAGTACATAGTTCATTCGCAAATCACGTCCCAAATCTGCACAACACGGTACCATATTGTGGGACAAGTGATGCAGTCCTTTCATATGAAAATTAATGCAAAGCATTACAGGTTTCGTGAGCATACATTATTAGAGTCCTACTTAAGGAGCGAATAAATTTACATGAGTTACATCTCATCAACCACTCATTCTTCATCGTGCCCTCTGTCTTCGAAGATTATGAAACAGATTAAAATTTACCTTCCGCTTTAACTCAATAAAAAGTACATTTCTCCAACGCAGACCAATTACTCTTTTTTACGAATATCCTGTAAAAGAAAGTAATTAAGGCTGGGATTTGTTTACGTGGTTTCCTACCTGCAGCATTTTGAAAAGGTCACTTCTCTTCTGCTCTCTCTACCCCTTACATATATTAGTAGAGAAAGTATTGCAGTACTTCTAAAAAGTTGATCCAGAAATATTACAAAATGTCAGATTGAATAAAAATAATGAAACATTTTAAACAAAATATCTGAATTATTTTAGTTAATTGATGGAAATTAATCATTTCTCCACACTATCCTTACACAGACTAAGATATTTGATGGATAGAGTCAACATGAAAAATTCAATACCATGGCCGGGATTTGAAAAACGGATCTCATGGTTTCCGTCCAGTCGCTCTTAACCTTTGAGCTACCATGGCCAACGGGCCGTCCTGACATAATTTCTCCATTTGACTCATATATTTCCCCGGTAGACCACTAAGGGCTCTCGCATCCGAGATACACCGTTCGTGGCGACTTACTATTGTAAGTACTTGAGTCCCAGGCTTCATCATTTAACTTTTATTATTTAAGTTAATTGATGGAAGTTAATGATTTCTCCACATTAGCCGTATATAGGCTAAGATTTTTGATGGATAGAGTCAACATAAAAAATTCAATGCCATGGCCGGGATTTGTCTGGAGAAATGATTAATTTCCATCAATTAACTAAAATAATAAAAGTTAAATGATGAAGCTTGGGACGCAAGTACTTACGACAGTAAGTCGCCACGCATCTAGTGGTCTACCGGGGAAATATATGAGTTAAATGGAGAAATTATATCAGGACGGCACGTTGGCCATGGTAGCTCAAAGGTTAAGAGCGACTGGACGGAAACCAGGAGATCCGTGGTTCAAATCCCGGCCATGGCATTGAATTTTTCATATTGACTCTATCCATCAAAATATCTGCATGTCTCTCTCTCTTTGAACAGAATAGCTCCAAAGTGAAAAGTGGGTTAAATAACAAAGTTGATATTTAAGTTCAATGCCGCACTTTGGCCGAGCGGTTACATCACTTGACTCTCACCAAGGGTGACCAGCATGGAGTATGGGTGGGTTTTCTCCGGGAACTCTGCTTTCCTGCACCATTATCCCAACAATTGCTCCATTATCATCCTTGGATTCATTTCGCCTTCATTCTGTAATCCACTTATCTCACTCTCATCCGAGTTATTGGGCTGATCACCCATCCTGGGCTCTCTCTCTGATCCAGAGTTTATGTTCCTCAACCCAAGCTTGAAGGTATAAGGGATAAAGGAAGAACCCCCTAACACCACGATAGTGGTAAAACTAGGGACTTTGAAGGAGAAGAAGATGAAGAAAAAGAATAAGAATAAGAAGAAGAAGAGAGAGCCTTCCTGGAATACGACTCTGAGATTTTCAGTAATATTCAGCTACCCAATTTACGTTTGTAGAAATATTTTCGTTAACTTTGATTTTTTAAAAGCCTTTCCTGAACTCACTCTAACAATTACTATTAAAATATTGTAAATTAAAATATTTGCACAGCAAATGAAATGTAAATATTGTATTCTTTTGGAGAATAGCTTATTAAATACTCATTCTGAATAATTTTTTTTTGTAATTAATAAACCGTTAGAGATAAACCTCTTTAGAGCACACAGGTTTTCAAATACCTTTTTCTGCTGTTAATGATTTCTGAAATATTCTTTGTTATTAGTTGAATATTTGAATATTTATTTATTTTGTTAGTGAGAGGTTACAATTCTTTTTTTCTATGGTCATGCAAAGAGCATAGCACTGGATAGCCTTTTGAAAGTCGCTGTAATTTACTGTGTACTTATTATGTTAGTGTGTAAATGTGTAACGAATGTTCATCTGGTTTAATTGAAGAAACGAAAGAACGAGCTTTTTTTAAGAATATTTTATAAAAGTGTAAACACAACAATAGCTATGAAGCAACACACCAAGTTATTTATTCTTACTAATTCTCTCCAAACCAAACTGGTTAGCTCGGTTATGAGGTTGCTTAAATGTTTTATCTCATTACACACACATACACACCTGTTAGTTAATTTAGCGGAATTAATAATTTGGAAAGGGCATATGCTTTGATAACACTGGGAAAAATAATTTTTGAATATTTCGAGCACTTCATGAGGAAATTCCTACTAATTTTGGGTTGAGAAAAACAAATATGACAATGAAAAGTCTTTATTCGCTATAGGTTATATGATACACACAAGGTGGAAGTATTACATATTAACGGATTGAGAGAAAGGGATACATTTTAATTACATACATGCTAACAACAATGAAAGTGCATTTGATTTTTTTAAACTGGTAATTACATGCTAAGAGTTCTAAATTACTGGAAAAATACTTCGCAGATAGTCGTGTCTGAAGAGAATCATGTGGTGGCCTATTGACTTCGTCGTCTTTTAGCTTGCCTCTTGTGATGGAGTTCCGCAGAATCCCTATACAAAGACCAACAGTAATCCGCAAGTATTACTTCATTCCAACGGCCCTGATATCTTTGTTCCATAACAGAAATGCCCTGATGGAATCTCTCCCCATGTTCATCACTAACAGCTCCACAACTAGGAGGAGGCCGTGCCGTGGCTCAGTGGTTAGACCGCTTGGCTCTCATCAAGGCGGCCCGGGTTCGATCCCAGGCCACCGCAAAGTGAGACTTGTGGTGGACAACACGGTGCTGGGCGGGTTTTCTCCTCGACCTCCGGTTTTCCCGCCATCTCTTTCCACCGGTGCTGCATCTTCATCTCATGTATCATCTGTGTCACCGCCTGTGGTGCCGTATGTATTAAAAGCGGGCGTTAAACACTACACACATTACATACACATCATAACTAGGAGGGAAAAAGTCTAGGGGGGAGTGGAGAAAATGGATCTTAAGGGACATGTTGCATCCAAGGTTACGGTATTTTTGCAGGAGCACTGTCACCAAATGCTTGTAGTTGTCATCTGTTTTGTTGCCTAAAAATCCATGAACAACACTCTTGAAGGCTTCCCAAGCTTCCTTTTCTTTCCCCTCCAAAATCTGGTCAAATGTAGAATCCTTTACAAGTTCTCTTATTTGTGGTCCGAAAAAAATGCCTTAATTCCACTTAATGCACTTAATTCCAAAATTTCTCTCGGATGCTTTTTGACAGGTGTGCCAACTCCCCAAAAAATTCCCCCAAATTTGAAATATTCACTCTAAACAATGTAATATCACTTTATCTTCAAAACAAGAGCTAATCTATCATTTTTATGGTGATTTTTAAATTCAGCCGATAGGAATACATGTAAATTCACTATTTTTAAGCCCGAAAAATTTTCATTGTTGCCCAGTGTAATCATATTTAATAACGGTCTCTTAATGTAGTGATTACGTTCCTCATGTTGTAGTTGTAGTGCTTTTAGATTCTGCAAGTTGTGTATCGTGCTTTCCAAAAATTGTTTAAGTTCCTCATATTCTCAGTTTCATAAAACTTAACACGAGTATCAATATATCAGCCGTAAACAGACTTTCCATAAATAAAACTACTAGGTTATACAGTAAGACGTTGCCCCGCTCTGTAGCGCAGATGGTAGCGTGTCTTCCTCACGTTCAAGTGGTACCGAGTTTAAATCCCGGTCAGGATGAGTTATCTCGATAAGGGTTTTCCTTATTCTGAAAGATGAATGTCGGGTACCTGATAAGTTCTAGGGACCGAGTACTCATTTGAGGCTCATTTCTCACATTTCACTCATCGTCCAATATGACTTAACGTTCAAGGAGGTGAATTAAAACAAATCTAAGATCCTCGTGATTCAGTTTTTTCCATTGGTACTGAATATTGCATATTTAATATTTAAACTTACTGCTTATACGGTTTTATTGTATGCATTACACTGCTCTGCAATTTAACTTTTTTATGTTAGATTCTGAATGTCATTTCTCCCTAATTTCGGGGCACTGATTCCAAATATGCCATCGATTTTGTTGTACCAGTCCATATTTTTCAAGATCACTGTTATGCTCAAGAACATGGCGTATATAAAGAAGCATGTAATTATGTCATTTTAAACACAATGTATGCTCATTTTGTAAGCATTATGAACTTCAGATAGAAAAAAAAAAAAACAGTGACCTAACTAGGAAGAAATTTCCTTCTTTTTGCATCTCTTCCATATGTTTCAAGATTACGTTCCCTTTTCAGGGGCCAACAATAGTCTGCCATCATGTTAACATTCCACCCATCTTGGTACCTTCTTTCTATGTTTTCCAAGTTCTGGTGGTAACGTTCACCGTGTTCTTCACTGTAAAATCCAAGACAGCAATCTGGAAAATAGTCAATGTGAGCATGAAGGATGCGCAACTTCAAACTCATGTTACAAACAAGTTTTCTCAAGTTCTCCAACATGGTGTTCACTTTAGTTTTGTAATCTTGACTCCTTGTGTCTGCTAAGAAGTTGTTTACATCTTTGTATAGCTCTGCCAGGCACATTTTTCTGTCTGGTTCATTTTATTTTCAAAATTGAGTCACACATTAATTTTCTGATCTCTGGTGCTGTAAAACCACCTGTGTTCAGCTTATCTAGAGTCACTCTGTTATAAATACTACATGTTTGCCTAAAACACTCGCAGTTAAATGGTGTTATACTATAGCAATAGAAAGTTCCCATGCTCTACTATGAGTATTTATGAAATGCGAATTCTATATTTTCTCAAAAACTTGACGTGATAGAAAAATCGGATTACACCGTTGAACATAAGGCGAAAATTCCGTTTAGGAACACTCAATCCTTGGGAAACAATTTTTTTCTGCTGAGCAGTGTTATGTATCCAATAATTTTGTTTCGTTACGAAAGTTTAATTATGGTAATTGTCATGAATTGAGATATAATTACTGTAGAACATCTAAAGGAATCAGCAGTTGGAAAACATTTAACATTAAACTATTTATTAAAAATGTGTCACTAATTTGTTTAATAACTAAACGTTATAATGTTTAATTAATAAAGCTTATTATAGGATAGACAAATTTGTTAAGGATAATTTAAGATGTCTGAAGTTTTACAATTTGTTTTGTATGCTCCTATTGTTTCAAGGAAGTTTATTGTATTGTTTTTTTAATTTACGTCCTCCAATGTTATGCCATATCGTACGATGAATTAAATGGATGAAATGATGTTCTAAAATACCCAGGGTCCATAGAGTTTAGAGTTATCCAACATTCGTTTTTCAGAATAAGGGAAAATCCCAGAAGAAAACCTTATTCGGGTAATTGATTCTAACCGAGATTTGAGCTCAGAATCTGTTGAATGTGAGGCAGACATGCTTCAATCTACGCCACAGAGGTGGACTGTTCTAATGTTTCATATGATCTGTCTTAAGTATTTCAGAGAACGATAATTTTGTAATCTGATATTGATTTAATTTGTGAATCTTCGGACAATACGAAGACAAATAGAACGTCTCCTCGTTTCTAATGGCCGGGGGCAAATTTGTCCACTCCCTTAACTAAAGTGATAAGCCCAACACTAACCTTCCAGAAGTTATAGTATAAACATTGCTATTAATGTAAAATAAATAGATTTTATCACCTTGGGGTTATACCAGAATGACTGACGTACTGAAAAATTATTATTTTTTCATACTTTCTTCTCCGTATGCATTATCATTTATTTATAATAGTTTCCCTCGGTTCCGGTTTGCTCGTCACTCATAAAGTAGATTTATAGTCGTCATTTCCTCTATCTCTTTTTATCAGTCTCATTAATAATTTACTCATTATTAATTTAATATCAGTTTGAAAACCGCCGCAAAATTCTGACATATCGGATACCGTTATACAAATCCGAATCAATTAATTAATTTGACACATTTATCTCCCGTGAACCATTTATCGTGTTAATTGGTTTTAGTCACTTTATTTTCAGTAAAGCAAATTAAAACGTTCAATAGCTAAATATAATTATGTAATAATATAACTAAAGATTGAGGCACTACCATCTTACTCATAAATAAATTATGCATGTATCATAAGTATAAAGCATAAAACGTCAAACAAACCTGCTTTCAAAGAAATATGTTTGAATCTTACAGTTTTAGAGGAAAATCAATCGTTTGTAGACTTTGGCGATGATGTAAATCCTTCTAGGGCACAATATCGTACACATTAGCTTACTATAGCGAGTGTTAGGGCTACTTGTAATAAGATGGTGGTTTACTTTTCCAATGTTGTGGGGAAATTGACGTAAAATACGCTAAGAAGCTTCTCCAGAGTTAAGCCTTGGGAGTGAGATGGCAGAATCAGTCGCGATATTGGATGAAACGCCGATAATGTAAGATGCGATAGTGCGTGTGGCCCAAGGGGAAATAAGTGGCTTCTTGCGGGACCGAAGAATGGTATTATCGTGTTAGAATATTTGAGCTGACTCTTGAAACTTGGGGTTTTCAGTCACGAAGTGCTCAATGGTTCCAGCACACACATGTGGATGAGGGTATTGTTGCCAGCGTGGATATAGGTTTGGTGCATATTCAGCATCGTGATGCATTTGAGGATGATGATGTCACCCTGATACTTACTAATTCGGGGGACTTTAATGCTGTTACACCATTGTTAAACGAATACCAAAGGGCGTCCGGAGCACAAATCAACTTTGACAAATTCCAGCTACTAACATTGAATGACTGGCCAATGGAAGATACTCTGTTTACCCGCAGTAGGGCGCTAAAAGTCTTAGGGCTGACCTTCACCTGAAAGCTGGAAGACCTAATTGAGAGGAATTGGACGCGAATTGTTAATACCTGCATTTACCTCATGAAGTCCCAGTTAACACGAAACTTAAATCTTGTTCAAAAAATTTGGCATGTGAACACGTTTGTTTTAGCCAAAATATGGTACGCAGCGCAGGTAATACCAATGCACCAAAAATACTCTCAGCGTTTGGAACGGACTATCGGTTATTATATTTGGCGGAATCAGTTCTACAAAGTAGCTCGAACTCAGTTACGCCGGAAAATAACTGAAGGAGGCTGGAATCTAACGCATGTGTACTTGAAGTGCAGAGCGCTGTTACTGCGTTCTGTTTTGGGCGCACTCAACGGACAGGGAAGTCGTCAGGACATGGACTTTAGTCATTACCTGACGTCCTCAGATACGACCCCACCTTCTGCATTTCGACAGGTAGTAAAGGACTATCAACATCAATTGCCATTGATTACAACGGAGTCAGGATGCCTTAGGACCAAACACTTGCACATCGAGTTGTTAAAGGTGTATTTGTCTGTGCCAGCAATTGTTGCAAAATATCCAAATACAACATGGTATCGCATATGGAAAATTTTTCAAAACACTTACGTTCCACTTGATTGGAAAGTGTCCGTGTACTTCTTTGTGAATGAACTAATCCCCACGGAATTAAAGAAATGTAAACATAATTTAGCAGCAGTCCCATGGTGTAAACGTTGTGGAAAAGTGGACACGCAGATACACAGAATTAACACCTGCAAAAACATATATGAGATCTGGAAATGGACTAAACATAAAATCGGCGTGGTGGTTGGAAGCAGGGCGGAATATACGACAGTTTCAATAATTCTATCCTGGAATATTAAGAAAGGCAACACTGCACGGACTCAAATGTGGTTGATAATGGCTTTCTACCATTATTGCCTGAGTGCAGATTATCCTAATTTATTTGCATTCAAAAAGTGGCTTAGAGCAGAGCGATACAAAATGTGTAGATATCATGAGGTGTGGAGCGATTTAAATGATCAACTGGATCTAACTTGCTAACTTTTGCGCGGGTGTGCACACCGATTCTTTCTAAAATGTTGCAACAAAATGTAACCAAACATGAATAAATAAAGTAAAACCAGAAAAAGTAGGTGGAGTAGGCAGCAGTGTGCAGGTGACATAAGCAAACGTTCCGGCAAGGAGCTGACATCTCCCATTATCACGTTGAAGATAGTTCAACCGAAGCAGTGAATAGCAGTGAATAGTTTTAGAAAGTAATATTAAATACCAAAATAGTAATACAAATAAAAGAATTTTATGTGATGGGTCTATTTGGAGGTAGACATACTGTGTTGAAGTGTTTCTCACGGTTTGACATATGTAGTTTGTGTGACAGGTTATTTTATTATTAGGACTTAACAACTTTAAATTAAAAATGGATAAAAAATTGTTAAGTCACTTGACTTAACAGTTTCTGATTCTTAATGTTAGAGTTTTACATTATACAATATTATAGTATGTAGCCGTGGATAAACTATTACTTTATTTACACCAATACATCTCTACTATGGACTATTCCAGTATGCACTTCATGGATTGACATATAACATTGTTATCAAAACATCACTCCATCTATACTACATCATTTTCTACATTACTTCCATATGTCATTGTGTCATAAAATGTGGTACCTTCTGGCAGAGTGGCATGTGACTCCTCTCCTCAAAATAGACTGGGAACGATAAAGTGTAGAAGACATTGCGTGTTGAACTTCTGGTACACATCCTCTTTGGAAATACACACCTCGGATGCCCACCTCTGTAGCGTAGATGGTAGCATGTCTGCCTCATGTTCAAGAGGTCCCGAGTTCGAATCTCGGTCAGGGTGATTTACCTGGATAAGGTTTTTTCCGAGGTTTTTCTTTATCCTTAAAGACGAATGTCGGGTAACTCTAAGCTCCATGGACCCTGGACTCATTTGAGCATCATTTTACACAATTCATTCACGGTCCAATATGACTTAACGTTGGAGGACGTAAATTAAAAAAAACACCTCGGAGCAAAGTGAATTCAGGAACACTTCCTACAAGGACATGGTCGAGGACATCTTTGAAATTAAAAACTTCCACAACTGGAGTGCCATCATGTTCCCCACTATCGGTCAGTGAACGTTTGACATGGACAACATCTGTGGGATTCTTCTGTAGTGAATCTTTGATTAGTTTCACCCATGTGGAAGGTACTAAGACTTTATCCATTGATCGTTTCTTCTTCTCAATATTGCCAAAAATTCTGTCAATAGGCATGAAAGAGTGTTCTGGTATTGGGATGTACAGATAAACTTTCTGAAAGTGCACATCAGGTATGTCTAAAAATGTGTAATCTAAAATGTATGAACAGCTGATATCAAAGAGCTTGGGTGGCACAGTGTAGTTGCACCACCAAACGGCTAATGCGGCAACTACTTGACTTAACAACATCTAACTCGAAAAGGCTGACTTAACAACTTTTATTTCTGAAATTGATGCCCTTTCAACATTCCAGGGCCATAGTATGTTCTACCTAGCATCTTCTGAACTCAAAATCTCTTAGCACTATTACAGAACTGGTATTCAGGGTGCTTATCGTTTGTTTAACAGGGTTTCTATAAAACATTGACTTAACAACTTCTGAATCTGAGTTCTTCAACTATCTTGCATACTTGTGCGTGAGGTCGGTAGGCCAAGATGCACAAGGCAGTTAAGACAAAGAATTGAGTTTAAGTAGCGTTATCTGGAACTAAGAATTGAAATCCACTGAATGGACAAACTATTATATCGGAACATTTCTTTATTTTTGTCTTTCATACACTGAAATGAAATTAATGAAATTTAAAGCCTGTAAATCCCTTGAGGGCAAAGGCCTCCTGCTGCGTATGGAGGTGCAATTGAGAAGTTCATTACAGTCTGATTTTTAAAAGAAGATACGTGAAGGTCATATGTTTCTACACGTGGGGTGCTGCTATGTTGCCCAGAACCAAGTTACGCATACTTCCCTCTGTACCCTCTCGCCAAACGAAATATAAACAAGCGTTCGAGGTTATCACATCTCAACAAAAAACATGCATATTTAATCTCCTACTTTAAGAACAGAAATAAGTTGGTCACACATTCAATGCGTTGTAGCGTCTTCACATGTGTGCGTTCTTTTAAATAATGTTTCACTATGTGATTAATAATCCATACTTATCATTATTGTGCTATGCATCGTAAGTTGGGATTCCCGCACTAGCGCGGTAATTTTTCCATAGCAACACATGTAGGCGATGCAAGTTCTAAAATCATTGATTTTCAGTTATATTTATTAATATTTCAGCTGATATTGTGACTTTGTGGGTTCGTGAAATTAAAATTCCAATTGTACAAACTCAAAATGTTCTTTATTTCTACCGAATTACAGTTGGAACACTTGCCGATTACATAGAATTACGTAGCGCACACAATTGCAATCCACCAGTTCGTCTGTCACAGGTCCACTCCACACTCACAATTACGTACAACTCCTCTTATACACGTACGCAGTCTTCCAGTCCGTTCGCTAGCACGGCGCTCCTCACGGCTACTCGCCAAGAACTGAACTCTTATCCAGCCCGGCTCGTCGCTGATATAAGACCAACTGACCTATCTAGAAGCTTCCGGGTTGGATGAAATATCCCGACTGTTCCAGACCTCAGGGGTGGGGAAAGAGGCGGCCAGCGACCAGTGACACTTTCCTCACCATCCGCTTCAGTGAAAGCCACAAGATAAATGAGTAGGCGTGACCTCAATGCCTCCTGTCACCCACCCAGCTATTAGCTGGCCGTGCCTTGCGATAATTAGATGACAATATCTTAACTACTGAAATTCAGATTGATATGAATACATACAGTGCAAAAAATGATATGTAAACACATGTGGTAAAACATAACGGAATCTCGGAAATTAAAAAATCTCGACGCAAGCGCCTCGTTTTTTTCAAACCTTTCCTCGTTCCGTATAAAGTGCTTACCACATTAGTATCGCAATATAGTATTATTAACGAATTTGTCAATTTCCATGTTCATATCAACGCCGCCGATATACCGGAATTTTGACCCACAGGTATTCTTTTAAATGCAAGCATACCTACTGACATGAGGCTGTCGCGTTTGGTTGGAAGGAATAAGCTGTTCATTGTTAAGGAGCAAACTCTCGTCTTCCTGGTGGAAGAATTCCCTAAGAAACCAGACAAATTCTCTAGCTTGATAATATGCAATGTAACACCCTTACCGTACGTTAATCTTTGTCTCCGGACATGAATCCTCCGTCTACCTCTAAATCTACCGCCACTACGTCTTACTTCCAATAACAAGGTACAATTGTGTTTTCACAAAGTAGGCTAACCAATACAAAACGCAACTGAACGCTCAAGTAACTATGTTTCCCGCACACAACTAGCAATGACTGACCTGAGAAATATGTGATTCACCAGTGTAACCAATCTGGCAAACTTTGTTTACGTTTCCATTGCAGCGACCTTCCCCTATTATCCTTCTCGCGTCCCTTGCTTGATGAGTTTTATGTATCTTATTTTAAAAATCAGACCGTAGAGTTGCAACTCCTAAGAGCCTTGGTCAGTTGCTCCGCTCCAGTAACAGCGTACTTTCGTAAGTCACAACTTTCATAAGATCAACAATGAAAAATAACGATTGCGAAATCCTTAAGTTGCAGAAAAAGCCGAGAAAGGAAGATTTGTCCGGAAGCAGGCATTGGTCATGGTAGTGCCGACCAATAAAGTTACATTTGCCATCATCAATGACAGTCCAATTTGAGAGCCGCATCTGGATGGACAAAAACAGGACTTTTCATTCTCCATTACAAGATATTGCCTTTTGTGAAACAGATGCTTTCTATTGTGCCCATAATCGTTACGGCCAATCGATCACGGCCAATTTGCTGGAACAATGGGCACATACAGCGATTGCGTGAGGCAGTCGAATCCAGACCAGGGCCGAGTTAAATTGAATCATTTAGCAAGCTTGCACTTTACATACAAATATAACGCAGGCACACCAAGGAAAGATAATCATCAAAGGTCTATTGCAATTCCGGGAAATCACTGGCGATGCTCCCCCCCCCCCTTTAGTTTAATGCTGAGGGTGGCTTCTGCTGTAGAATATACTAAACAATTCCTGTTAGGTTTAAACGTCTGCCATGCATATCAGGTAGTTGGCACAACAAACCACATCCTTATTACGATCTACATATTTGAATACAGTGATGTTACCCTACCACGTATATAGCAGATATCGTATTACACCCAAGTACTCCATAACCTGGGTCCACTGGAAAAAGACATTTTTAACTACCTGAATCCAAAAAAGAGCCCATTTTGATTAGTAAAAGATAACGTGCGCCTAACTAAAAACGAGAAGCAGTTATAGGATGCCATATTCAAACTCCTCTTTTCATGGAACATTTTTTGTAAATTTTCATTTTCTCAAAAATATTTTAAGAACGGCATTCTTGGGTGCAAATTCATAAAATGAGTTATTGCTAAAATAATCTTCCCTGATGTTTGTAGAAGCGAATAACGTTATTTATTTTACTGTAATATAGTTTTAAAAGCCATAAATAGACTCATTTACAAGAGGCTGCACAGTGTGCCACGCCCCGTATTAGCCATTTGTAACTGTGTTCTCTCCTTGGTTGTAACCTTATTGAAGCTATATTACAGAGCACACACTTATTAAGAAAGGAAGTCCTTGTTTTTTCTATTGAGAACTCTTTAAATAAAGGTAATTTTAAGGAACTTTTGGATTCATATACAGAGGGAAGCCCCATCGAAATTCAAAACCACTATTCCCGTATAAAATCTATTTTTGCGATGCTGATTTTGCGAATTTAGGTTAGCCAATTTTCTGAGTCACCTAATCAGTTCACCCAGAGCTGCGCCTGATTTAGACATTTTTGAAATGGGAAGTTGGTATTCGCTTTTCTTTTATCCTGGTCATGCAATAATCATACAATTCCAGAGAATCGAGCTCTTAAAAGACTTCACTTTGCTTTAAGCCTACCTCCGTTGCCCATGGGCAAATCATATGCATCGAAGTCGCAGATTATAGTCTTCCTATACTCTGTGGTCAACGGTTCATTTGTTTTGCAGCTGTATAACTTTAAGTACAGTTAATCGTTCTCGAGTCTATGTTATATCAATGACGATGTACTTAATCTCAAATGAAAAGCTTGGAACAGCTTTACGCTGGAACAGTTATTTTCATTGCTTTTTTTCAGAGGCACGGCTGAAGACATACAGAATATGCACAAAGGATTTCACATACTCTTTTAATGCACATATATTGAAAAGGCTGCCGAAAAATTTAGGCGAGCTTTTGCAGTAGGTTTTCTTCTGTGTTTCTTGTGCTAAATTCTACTCGAGTAGAGTTTTATAGGAATGCTTATTAGCCATAGTTAAAACAATAACTTATCAATAAATTCTTCTGTACTTGTGCAGAGACCACTGTGCCAATTTTTGTTACGTTATTCTGTATAATGCAATAACTTCAACGTGAGTATTTATCATACCTGCTAAAGGAAGAGAATGTAAACATTCAAAATTGGTTACTATTGCAATAAATCTCTGGCACAATTTGACATGTTGAACAGTACTGTGGTAATAGCATAATTACATCTGGTTCTAGTTGATCTGTGAGCATTGATGGCGCAATAAAGCACGCCTGCATTGATCGGTACGAGGAAGTGAAATACTGGCCATAGTACCAGTTTAATTACTTTGTATAATAGCCTTCAATGGCAAAGCCTTTTTAGCATGGAATATGGCTTTGTTTCCGTGATTTTACATTTTTTAAGTTCTCCCATTTGTTCTGTTTCATTTTCATCGAATATTTGAATGAAGGGCTTCGTAGTTCCATGAAATTATATGAAATGAAGTAATTCGACTCTAAAACCAAATTTAATTGTTTAAATGAGCATAATATTTATTATATGTGTACTGTCCCCACAAGGAAGAGATTACATACAAAAAGGACTGTCACAAAGGCAAATATGTTTAGCAAATATTGTGAATCTTGCTCAGTGCATGATGTGTAATTAAATTGAGAAATAATCGATTTTACATATACCTTCCTTCAAACATCTTCAAATTCTGATCTTACTGCAGGTATGGTTACAATTTTGTACCTAAAACACATAAAAATGTGTAAGAACTTTTCGCAAATCGGCTCAGAATCCCGTTACTACTGTATGCCCAAGACAAGAAGGCAAGTCTTAGGAATGTGTAACGTAATCATTTTTGCTTCCCGCACGGTGTGTATGCTTGGTATCCGAGTAAGACAAGGATGCTAGATTCTTTTAAAATATACAATGTTGTCCAATAACTCACACATAGCTAGAAGTCCAGTTGCCGTGCAAGATCTAAGTCGGAGAAGTTTTCACCTTCGCTGCTGTCACTGCCGCTCTCTGCATCTTCGTCACTAGACTCCAGGCCTTCTACTGTTATAATAAAATTGTCTATTGCATCTTCCACCAGCCCTTCTTTCTGCCTGAACTAATCCTCGAGTTTCATAATGTGCCAAACATAGCTCTCCCAATCAGCTGTTGTAACAGAGTTCACAGCACCTTTAGAAACCTGCTGTAGATTCCTCAAATGTAGATCACCGGTTACATTATGCTCTCTTATTTGTCGTTTTATTGCTGCCAATGCCAATTCTATAGCGTTCAACTCGTACATATAAGGACGTAACCTAAGAACCGTATGCCCATGCTTTTATATTATTCTGTCGATGTGGTTAATTTTTTTCCTTTGTTTTATGTATTTGAATTAAATAAAAACTCGAAATATTATTGTTCTCCAACCATTGTACCATATCTTGCTTTACGGAATATTTCGATTGAGGCTTATTTTCTTTGCGGCAGTACTATCTCTCCGCCTCACGGCTGTACGTACCTGGGTCGACGTCGGGACTCCTTCCTCGGTCTCCACGTCGTCGTCGGCTGCTTGCTTTACCCTTGGCTCTAGCTGCTTCTCCTACATGGATTCTTTTTTGGGGTTCTTAGGTTGTTAAGGTTGAGACAACACAAAGCAACGATAATTTCTGAACTGCTTTAATTTGTCCTTACACTTGTTGAAACCGGGCACTCTTAAATAACTGCACTTTCAGCGGACATTTTATAATGCATTTTACTGGACGCGGCACGTCGTTGGACACACCAGACGGATGTATACAATACACTTGACTGCAATGAGCAATGAGCAACAAATGAGGACTGAATGGGGGCTGCTACCCTCTTATATACACACAGCACGGCGTCACAAGAAAAAACTAAGATGTTATTGACCTATGTAATGGTACAGTAAAATAGCTAGCATTCCTTCTATTGTCTGACATCCGTCCTTCATACACCGTCATCCGAGTGCAGTGTTTCTCACGTATTTCTACCCAGTTTCGTTTCAATATTTTACATCAAAGTCTACAATTTTGCTTTCGCTAACATAACTAGTTACAGTTCTTACATTTATGAATAATTATTAAACATATTACATAAGTAAATGAATAATTGATTCGAGGACCAAAGCTCCTATTTCATCTTGTACACTGTGGTATGGAGCATTATCAAGTACGACAACATTAATGCAAAGTATATTAGGTAAAAGTTTCTCCTGCAATCATTTCTGGAAATTTTATCCATTCATTTGGCCATGATAATCGCTGCTAGTAAGTCTAGCTGTGAATATAAAAGAAGCTCTGGGTATGTAACCTTTGTTACTTGCTGCATATACAAGAATCAGGCGGTTCGAAGAGCTGGTGTTTGTCATAATCCCATAGATATCACTCTAGCAGCACTTCCCAAATGTCAAATTATTGTCCACCCAGGACTCATTAATTTAAATGATATTTCTCCCAGCATTTCTGTACCCATTTATAGCTCTTAAGTATTTAGCTCTCCAGTTAACTATATCTGGACGTTCAATAAGTAATTTTCTCTTGCTTCCACATCGTTTCCATCTGAAACCCATATCGTGCAGTAGCTTTCGCAGTTTCTCTTCCCCAAGGGAAATTTATTTTTTCCCTAATTACTGCAAGTAGCTTGGGTACAGTGGGCACTAGTTTTTCAACCAAATAAAAGTCTCAAATTACGTTTTTAATACTGTTTTATCAAATTCATCACAATGAACTATGCATTCCTCGGCCTTTAGTCTCTTTTTCCCCGGAGTAGGAAGTGAGTTTTCACCAGCTTTAACACCTTCTATTCGTATTCTTGTTACAATATGTTCCAATATCCCACAATAATTTGCCACACATAAATTTCTTTGTGATAATAAACATTTCAGTTGTCCTGATTTCGCTTCTTCGTCGCATACTTCTATCAATTTTCTGATTACCTCCCTTGCTTCACTGGGAATACTCTGCCCCTTCTTTCGAACTGCAGCCATATGTAAATATTAAGCTAAGAATAAAGCTAGCAAAATACGAGTATATAAGTGTAGAGCAGTAGTGCGTGTTAGCAGTGAGAGCCAAATAATGCATAATACTAAAAAAATCTGTACCGATATCGTAGTACTGCAAAGCGCTTTAGAAGTGGCAATATGGGCGACTCATATGCACTCTCATACACTCATTTCCTAGAAAACAAATCTACTACCGGAGCACATAAACAGTTCAATCTCCTCTCCCTCTTCATGCCCCTCTAGCCTTCTTGTCGTGGGCAGACAGTACATATTTGCAATTTAAACAGGTTAAATAAGGCATTACATTCAAACATCTGTCTCAAAGTTATAAACCCATAACAGACAGATGACACAAGAATTGACAACCAGTCCCTAGTCGGCGATGTGACTCTACCTGTAACACTTGAACAATCGAACTGTACCACAGCAGACCGACCTCGGGTGGTGATCCAGCACAATGTTAAAGAAAACACCCTCCACCGCATGCTGATATACAAACACATTAGACAGGTTCTAATCAAGTCAAAATGCATAATTTGTAGTTCGAGGTCATGCACTGAAAAAGTAAAAAATGTGTTACAGTTTTGTAAATAAGAGAAAAACAAAGGTCTAAATTATTCCGTTAAATAATGTTATAAGAGGGACAGCAATGGCAGTGAAGGAAAGTGAACGGACTGAGTATAATATAGTGAAAGAAGTTCAAAATTCCAAGCGTACATGAGAGAAGCTCTCAATACCTCGTAAACGGGCCCACAACCAAAAAGGTTCGAACTCGATGAGTTTGAAAAATGTGTTATGCATTGAAATTTTCTCGAGTTTTACGAACCCCAAGGGGTGGTTACTATCGTTACGCTCCCTTGGGTTGCAATGGTTCGCAATAATGTTTAGATTGATCTCCGACATCATCCACTCGATGACGCTGGAGGTGTCCTGGTGCTCTGGGACGCTCTTACCTGCTGACACTGGTGGCGAGATCGAAGACGCCCACAGCTGCTCTTCTCCTAAATCTTATGGTTTTATGACAGGGTTGCAAGCAATGATCTCTCAAACTTCAAGGCTGTGTGGGTTGATCACGTGGGCTTAGAAGGAAACACAGTTTTCTTGTCTAATGGCAATCACCTATATTTTTCTTGGTTATAAATTTTGCCACTACAAACTTTATACGGACCTCGCGTCACCAAAAGTGTTCTCCATTATTGAGTATGCTTTTGTGAGCGTATACTACAAGACTCCGCAATTGTCATCCGCACTATAAAAATAAACTTGTTTTATCTACGATATCCCGCGCGACTTGTAACACCCGCGAAATACACGCGCACAAACTTTTCGGTCTCACAAACGTGGTGCCACTTCCGCGTTTGTAACCGCGATTGTTGATAATTCCGCGCAATGTTTTCACGCTAACGTACGTGATTTCACTCCCACGTATGTGGCAGCGGCTGAGTAAAATTCTGCGCGAAATTTTCGCGCTAACAGACGTATTATCTCCCCCACGTATACGACAGCGGCTGACTAAGATTCAGCTTTCTATCTTTATTTTTAACTGCGTCTACAAACACCCCTCCCACTGCTTACACGGGAGAGTGATGTAGCCGTTCCCTTATTAGTGGACTATAACCGCCGAAATAACTTTTTTATATTTTTGCGGGAAGTATTTAAATTGATTTGCCGAGAGAATGCGTATGGCGTCTTTTTTAAAGGAATAACCTTCTTCCTAAATTTTTTAGGATTAATCCGATTTCTCCTGGCAGAAGTTCACCTGAATGTAGCACTTGTGACCCTGAAGATTTATGGATATGCTCGCCTTTTGTTACCGGAACAAAACACTTCCACTGAGCGAGATTCCGTTTCGAGTTTTTCTGACACACACACATACAAGTTTTTACAAGGGAAACAAATTTTTTTTAACATGTTGAAACATATACGATTTCGTTTATACATAACATACAGTTGACAAATGTTTTAATTTAGCTTTTAACGTAGGGTGGATTATTAGAAGCAGAGAGGACTGTTTCAGAACATAGAAGAGAATTGCCTACAATAAGTAAAAGTTATAAATGCTATTAAAGAAAACTCAATTTTGAAGGTGGAAGGACACGTTTTGAGAAATAGCCATGAGATATAGATTTCGCCAGTCCAAAAACATGCGTCATATTACGTACGCTGTCCTGATGTTTCGATGTTCAGTTCTCTAATCTCTCTAAACTAAATCATCCTACTCCAGCAGCCTTCCTAAACAGCTGCCCTCATTCGCCAGACAGGTGATAGGTTCATACTTATATGTCGTGCATGTCATACATTTCTATAATTTTCCTTTCCTGTTCCTATGACATAAATTTTGTTGTACCAGTCTGGAAATAAATGTCTAAATCTCGGATTGTAAACATGCGTAGTAACCACATTGTGTTTGTTGTAAAAACTGTACAGTGTGATATTCGTCATAACGAGCCGTAGTGCCATAAAGCACAGGGATACTTTCCAATAACTCACAGTCATGGCCCCCTGCCAGAATATTTCTTGTCTGATGGACTTGTTTCTTAGCAACGTCCTTACTTCAGTTCTTGGCATTAGCAGCTTCAACGCCAGCTCAAACTAGAACAGATTTTCGCTCGTCTTGAAATATAGTTCTGAATATGGCCAGATATTTATCTCTGTTCAAAGTATCACGTGGATCTTCACATTTCTGAACAATTTGAGATTAATAATCTGCATTATATAATTCGTATATAGTTAACTTTTAAAGCAGTACATAATTTATATAACTGCTACGCTAGTTTCTACTATCTCTTCTGCTCACCTGTATTCACCAACATTTCATTTGAAAGGCTAATTTTGAGAATTTTTGAATCCAAAAATATAAAAAAACAGTAACGAAACAGAACATATTAAATATACTTAAAATATTAAGAAGGGTGTAGCCAATTTCAATCCGAGTATAAATTTGGATTTTCTGCAATGAAAAAAGTACCACACATAATAAGGTTCATCTGGGAAAGGTTACAAAAGTTTATTTACATTTACGTATTCAACACAAAATACATGTAAGCAGGCTGAAAATGTTACTACGTCTCCCCAAAATTACTGTAAATAAAACTAAGCTGGCGTTCTGTGTTAGGGCGTCACGTGTTCAAACAAAGAGTATGATGTGGTCAAAAAAAATGTTTAGAAACTTTGCTTTAACACAGCATACAAGAACCTTTTCTCTTTTTGTAAAGAAGATATGGAATATCCGATGCTTGAATGTTTTCCATACCTATGCATGGTTCTATGATATTTCAAAACAAGTTATTTGCTCAAATATGCATATGAATATAGAGTTTGTTAAAAACATGCATTTTTATATTTTGTGAGGGCACTAAACATGAAGCCTCGACAGTCAGAATAGTGGAATACTTAAATTTCACCCATCATCTACCTTAAAATCTTATTTGTATGATGTATTTGCATGATGCATCCGAAACTTCCGGATTGGGAATCAATAACACGAACTACCAACTATGTTTTTTTTATTTGTTGCATTTATACCCAGCCTTTAACTACAATGGTCATATTGACGGCCGTTCTCCTTTGGAGCATGTCGAAGATGTTAACTCGTATACCTTGGGTTTGTATCATTAGCTCACGCACACATTCACACTCTCATTCATACTTCCAGACTGTGGAAGATGAATTATCTTGGTCGGAGAAAAATCCCCAATCCCACCGTCGGGAATTGAACCTGGGACTCCTAGCCAGCAGACACCACCCATGTTGTAGACAGTCCAAATTTGCAAATTAGTAAAACTTTTGAAATATATTTTGGATGATTATTTTTCTATAATAATGATGATGATCATAATAATAAATATCGGTTTTGAAACTGTACAACAAACCTAGCAAAAAAGCCTTGTTAACTGTTAGCTGACTTACTCCGCCTTGCATTGTTAATTCATTAAACTCAGTGATGAATTCATTTCATTTACATTTTTTATACTTTATGCAATTATACTACGATACTCTACAGGATTTTTGGGGTGTGGTTTATACCTCCCTTCTCCATTTGATTTTGTGCTGTCGCATAGCTGAAACTATTCCTAACAACAAATTATATTTATGCATAAATATGTTAAACAACGACGAAGTATTAAACTTCCTTAAACTATCTCTAAAGTGGAAACATAGAGTCAGACTGAAAAATTCAATGCCATAGCCGGGATTTGAACCACGGATCTTCTGGTTTCCGTCCAGCCGCACTACCATTGTACTACTATGGCCAACGTGCCGATATGACTCTATGTTTCCACAATTTAGCCTACACACGGCCAGTGTGAAAGAACAATTAATTTCCTTTAATTGACCTAATAGTGGTTAACTATAAAACCCGGGCCTTAAAGTACTTACAGCATAGTAAGTCGCCATTAAGGTAGTTGTCTCATGTGTTTATGAGAACTCCTAGTGGTTTACTGGAAAAAATACGAGTCAGTTGGAGAATTTAATGTCATATCGGCACGTTGGCCATAGTAGCACAATGGTAGTGCGGCTGGACGGAAACCAAAAGATCCGTGGTTCAAATCCTGGCTATGGCATTGAATTTTTCAGTCTGACTCTATGTTTCCACAATTTAGCCTACATACGGCTAGTGTGAAAGAACAATTAATTTCCATTAATCTCTCTAAAGCCTTAAACGTTCTAAAAAATAATTATTCTGTTGGTGATGGATCAACCACTGATTGGCTAGTCGTTTTATTTGTTTGCATAGCATGAATAACAATTTAAGGCAATTGATTCAATGATTAATTCATACTAATTAAGAAAAATAATGTTTTGCAGAACTTTACTGAAAGAAGAGGAGGTAACTATAAAGGTTTGGAGGGAAAGAAAGTTTGTTACCAACCAAACCTAAATCAACATACGAAATCTAGTGCTTGTATTTTATTTATACAGTGGTAAAAGTCACTTTTGTCAATCCTTAACGTTAAAGCGAGGTAACCTGCTTACTTAGTAGGCTAATTACTGTTATTAAAGTACAACTTTATAAGTAAGTGTTGGATAAATCTTTTTAAAATGTGTTGTGGCTTTCTAATCCGATTCGATTCCCTTTCATTTTTCTATCAATCCTATTTCCTTGTTCTTATCTGTCATATTCTTAGGAGTGAAACATAGGAGAATGGTCTGAAAAGTTTCCGACCTTAATATGAAGATGGCAGCACTCGCAAATAAATACTAGTGGATTTCGTTAATTAGTCTGTTGACAGCTACTCACCAAAGTTTCGGCCATTTTGGACCCTCAGTTGTTATGTAACAGTCGTATGAGTGAGTTGATGTGAGTGTTTTTATGAAAATGGACAAAATCGAGTATCAAGCTGTCATTAAATATTTGTTTTTGTAAGTCAATATGCCTACGCAAATCAAAGTTGAGTTGGATTCTGTGTATGCAGACTTTGCACCATCATTTACCACAGTGAAATTTTGGGCAGCTGAAATAAAACGTGGCCGTGAGAGCTTGGGAGACAATGAACATTTGGGACGTCCAAAAACTGCACTGCTGACGAAAACATCGCCAAAGTTACCAAACTATGCTAGACGACCTCCGATTTAAAGTGAGAGATATAACAGAGGCTATGAACATGTCAAAAGAACGTGTTTGTCACATATTAAATCAACATTTAAACATGAGAAAGCTGTCCACGCATTGGATGCCGCGTTTGCTCACGTTAGACCAAAAACGTGTTCGAATGAACATTTCCAACGTTCTGTTGGCGCAGTTTGAGCGCAGTAAATCCCAGTTTTGGCGCCGATGAATTACTGTAGATTAAACTTGGATACACCGTTATACGCCAGAAACAAAAGTACAGTCCAGACAGTGGACTGCAAAGGGGAAACCGGCTCTAAAAATAAAAAAATAAAAATAATAAAAAAACGTTTTTCTCGTCTGGGAAAGTGATAGTCATGGAGTTATTTTAATCGATTATCTTCAAAAAGGAAAAAGCATTACAGGAGCATACTACGCATGATTACTTGACAAGCTGATGGCAGAACTTGCGGAAAAACGGCCACATTTTCAGAAAAAGAAAATCATTTTTCACCAAGACAACCTACCGTCTCACACCTCAGCGATTCCAATGGCGAAAATCCACGAATTACCGTTTGAACTTGACCATCTGCCTTACCAGATCTAGCCCTAAGTGACCTTCTTTTTGTTCCCTCATCTGAAAATTGCGCTCGGAGGACAGAGATTTTCGTCAAATGGAGAGGCAATCACCTTCGTGAACAATTATTTTGCACAGAAAAACGCCGAGTACTATTTGGATGGGTTACAGAGATGGGGACATCGCTGGGAGAAGTGTGTGGAGTTACAAGGAGAAAAACAAAACATTCTGAAAGAATGTCTTGTATCCTTATTGGTCGGAAGCTTTTCAGACCACCCTCGAAAGGCAGCATTTGTCATATCTTACATGATTTTTCTGATGAGTAAAAGTGACAATTCTCTATTTCATGTCACTCCCAATGGAAAACTAAAGACTTCTTCTCAAATATACACTTTTATAACTCCAGTATATTTGTATTACATAGGTTTTTAATGAATTTAAATTCGGAGTAATTTTACGGCCCATTTCTGTCAGAAAAAATGTTTTTAAACGGCTAGAGTTTTGAAATAGTTGCTTTTTGGGATTACTTTATATATACACACATGCAGATTTTATGTTTATAATATTACAGTAGGCTTGGATTTGGTAGCTGTACAATGCATATGTTAAATCCAATGTTATCGATTGTGTTGCAGAGTTACCCAAATGAAGATCACAGCCTCAAGGGCGTAAAGCCTCATCTCTACCTCTCCATGGACCAGTTCTGGACACAATGCTTTGGCTTGTGAGCAAGTTCGCTGTCGTTTTCTCCTCCTACTTAAGTGTGACCATTTGTCTTTCGGCCAAGAACCACCCCTTTGTGTTACTAGTGTTCGATGTCTATAAATTTCTACGAATTTATGTCCATTCCCAACGATTCAGAGAGTGTAATTGATGTAAGAATTATTCCTTCCAAAAATGCGCAGAATAATTAGAATGCGACTGGCAAAAAGAGATAACTCACAATGTTGGTTCTCTTAAGAAAGGCTTGTGTTGGTCTGGGCAGTTGTCCAACTGTCGCATTTTGACAACATACGTACACAGAAATGGTAATTTAAATGGATGTACCCACAAGGGCTGCCATTTAAACGGACATTAACCTAGTTTTAAGGGCGATATAGGTATAGGACATAAGTAGAAAGTTCATACTACATAACATAGTAATGCTACTTTTTTGTAACTTTTTTGTCATTTTTGACAATGGTTTACAGGTGCATAGGTATCCTTAGGAATTGTATGGTTTTGGTGATTGTCCAGCTGTCGTATTTTTTATAGCACTCTTTTTATTCTGAATTTTGAACTCCAAATATAAAAGAGAACATTAAAGTTCCCTGGAGCATAACGTATTTTAAGTATTTGCTTAAATCCTATTAAAATAAACTGTCAGGTTGACGTAAAAGTCTAAACTTTGATTTTAAACAACTTCAGTTTTTATAAGAAATTTCCTAAAGAAACATTACATAACTGTTACAAGGATTTGAGTACTTAGGAAAGTAATTACGTTTTGGAAATAATGCTTTTAAATATTTTGGGTAAAAAGAAACACTGTCGTCCCAAATCAAATTTCAAATGGAGCCTTGGTGTAACAAGTAAATGACCTTATAAAGAAATAGTTGAATACATAAAAGCTCTGAAGTGTATGTTGAGTTTGTGTGTATGAAGTAGAAAGTCTGCTAAGAAAATCATAGAAAACTTTTAGAATATACTACAATATACACTAAATAGTTGCTGGAGTATAAGGGGAGATGGAAACCCCTATTTTATCGGTTATTTTTGAAAAATATATGAATCATTTTCTCATAAAGTATGTATTTAAGATACCATGTTAACTTTTTCTGGAAATTAGATGCATTCCTCTGAAGCTCACTTATGTAATTTCCCCAACTCTGTTGTTTATTAAAAAGTAATGATATTTTTATTAATTATATTGTTTTACTTAGCATCTATGAACAATTTTTGAAAGTAAGCAACGATATTACTAGCACAAAAATGTAGAATGTAATTATAACTTTACTATAGTTCAAACCGAGTTCAAAACAAATTAACATAGTGTACGATTTGCGTTCAAGTTATAATACCTCCCTTTTTTCAGGACTGGAACCAAATAGGAACTTCTGTGGTATTTTAAATACACGTGGACTCTTTGTGAATGCGTGACAGAGATAGCAGTACTGTAAAGTGCATAGAACTCCAGTGACAGAGACGAGAGTTAGAACTGTTTCTGATACTTAAAATAGTGACGTTTTCTTTGGTGTGTAATCACTGGTTTTCTCCATTTTCGTGTTGTGACACCTATTGAAATTCATCGCCAGTTGAGTGAGGCATGTGGTGATGGTACCATGGATGTGTCTAATGTGAGTTCCTGGGTGCGACAGTTCAATGAAGACAGAACATCGTCTGACAACAAACTAAGACCTGGCATCAGCCGTTCTGACGATATGATCTAGCGAGTGGAGAACGTTGTTTTTGGAGGATCGCCGATTGGGCATTTTCAGATCGTCATGCAGGATTGTGTGCAAAGATTCCACGGAAATGTCAATTTTGGAGGCGATGTCTACAACTGTATTGGTTTGTTATCACACGATGTTCCGTCTTCATTGAACTGTCGCATCCAGGAACGCACATTAGACACATCCATGCTACCATCTCCGCATGCCTCACTTAACTGTCTTGGTTTGATATCACACGATGTTCTGTCTTCATTGAACTGTCGCATCCAGGAACGCACATTAGACACATCCATGGTACTATCACCACATGCCTCACTTAACTGTCTTGGTTTGTTATCACACGATGTTCTGCCTTCATTGAACTGTCGCATCCAGGAGCGCACATTAGACACATCCATGGTACCATCACCACAAGCCTCAGTCAACTGGCAATGAATTTCAATAGGTGTCACACCACGAAAATGGAGAAAATGAGTGGTTACACTGTTCTTGCAATGAAAACGTCGCTGCCACAAGAGTTCTATGCACTGTACAGTGCTGCCATCTCTCTCACGCATTCACAGAGAGTCCAAGTGTATTTCAAAACTAAACTAGAAGTTCCTATGTGGTCCTAGTCCTGAAAAATAGGAGGTGTTATAATTTGAACGCACTTGGCAATTTAAGTGAATTTAAACTTCTTGACAACATACTCGCATGATATATTTGCAAAGACGGGTACCATATGCGTTGGGCACATTTAAGATGCCATATGTAATTATTGTATCAATTTTTGGAGTAAGTGCTCCCCTAAGATGGCTTAAGACTTATGATTATTTGTCTATGAAGTGGTGCAGAATTCATAGCACCAAATAGCATACAGTAACATTTATAAAAATATAAATAACATATTAGTGCTGTGCATTAACTGATAAAACATGTATCAAATTAATAAAAAATCTAAATAATAAGACTGGGGGGAGACGAGGAGACGCGTTTGCCTTGGGATATTATCGTTTTAAATGTTACAATAGTCTGTATACACACAATAAAGGACAAATGTGAATTTTTAAGGTGTATTTACTTTAATATTGTGATTTTATGGGTTCCGTAAGATTAAAAGTAAAGTTTGCAGAAATTCAGAATGCTATTTATTTCCGTAGAAAGACACTGCTGTACAGCCCGGAGCAGCACAATGACGTAACATACACCAATACAGTCTCTCGTGGCTTCACACACGTAAATAAACAAAAGAATTAACTTTCAAATCACTGCACGTTTCTTAGTTCTCGACTCGACTCGGTACAGTTCAAAAGTCCACACACACAATAAACAGCTCACTAGCGACTCACTCACTGACAACTCTCTGCCGACTCTGTCTGTCGAGTCCAGTCCAGTCGCTTTTGTACACGAGCCGCTGTTTCTCGAAGGTTGGCGAAGTTTCTCGAAACCTCCCGAAGCTTCACGGCCTTTCGTGGTGGCAGGCGAAGGAGAGAGAATTGTCCAGACATCTCTTTGGCTCTTTCTATCCCCGTCCCGTCTCTCCTCGGCAAGACCTCAGTGTCACTTCGAGTATGTGTCTCTTTCACTCCCCGCTTCTCTCTCTCTCTCTCTCTCTCTCTCTCTCTCTCTCTCTCTCTCTCTCTCTCTCTCTCTCTCTCTCTCTCTCTCGCAGCAGCCAAACAATGCCTCGTGACACTATATTGTTCTGTAATCCAAGGAACACAATCTTCTCCCGGTGAGATATAGTTGTGGATTTCTCTAATGAATGCATTACTCATTTCTTTGTTAAAACAAAAAGACAGTTTAGTTTCTTGTTCTAAACATGACTTTCTTAATGAACTGTCTGTTATTGTCTTAAAATTATGCTGGGCATATGTGAAATAACACAAAATACTGAAAACTGGAAGAATTAAAGGTCACCAGTCGCACGCATCGCTTTTCTTCGGTATATCGTTTAGTAAAAACCCAGTAGAAAAATGCTTTCATTTTAAACATGTCCTAACGAAGCTTTCCTTAACTTGAGCAAGTTAGATGAGACCTCCAAGCAAGTTTCTTGTCCATTGAGTGACAACAAAGGGCCATTCTACGAATGCGACCTTATTTACATTCTGAAACAATTCAGAAGTACTAATAGTGCATCACAGCTTTGTCTGCGAATTAAGGATTGTAGCTGTTCAAATATATATAACCGATTTGGAAACGTATGTGAAATTGCATCATTTAACATTAAATAATTAAGATTGCTGTTTTCCTACACTACACCACACAATTATGACATTAGTTAAACTATCCATTCACAAGTCCATTCTTAAAATATCTTGTTTCACAATGATTGCATATTTTGTTAGCAAGCTACGAGTATATAGTCTCATTTAAACATAGCTTTTACTCGGTCATTTGGTGAATTACAAATATTCCTTCTAATTTTTGGAACTGATATATGTGGAATAACTTCTAATAAAAGCATTCATTCGAAAAAATTGTCTTATTTACGCAAATGTAACGTGTGGATAACAAATGAAATAATTACATATTATTATCATTTTGAATAAAATACGTTACCATGACTACAAAGGATAATCCAAATGAAATACATCCTAAGAGCTAACCTGGATCTCTAATTCTAACTGATCATATTTTACAATTTTATATTGCTGTCAATGCAGTTGTAATTCTCTTTATGGTTATGGCAATTAAGTTTGATAGAGGTTGTTACTGGTTTACCTGTCTGTTATTAATCTGTATTTCCGGTTATTCGAATTGATCTTTATTTACTCTTTTGCCATACATATACAGTTCACTCCAAAGAGTATTCGTCTAATGCATGAGTTTATGTTTAAGGATGTATGGATAGTGGAAAATGATCAGATAAAGTACAGCAGGGACACTGTCTCATTTCTTGTTTAGTGAAAAAGAGAATACAATAAAGAAACATATACTATATATTCATGTAGACATAGTTAAACATCCAAAAGTAAAGATATGAAATATAGGACGCAAAATAAGTATTCGTCTGCATACTGACAATGGTGTAGAATGTTACGGTTAGTACTTAGTAGGCCCTCCATTCCTCTTTATAATCTCTTGCATTCTCCTTGGCAAGGATTTCACCAAAGATTGTGTTGTTTCCACTGTAATCTTACATCATTGCTCTAGTAAAGCGTTGTTTAGATCCTTTATATTAGATATATGATGATTTCTAATATTTTTATCCAGTATACTCCACAAATTCTCTACTGGTTGCATGTAGAGCTATGTGTTTTGGATCATTATCTTGTGTGAAAATATAATCCTCAGAAAGACCCATATTATTCACACTTCTGGACAGATGTGTTTTAGGATGTTTATATAAACCTGAAGCGATTATGATGTTGGCGATCACGGGCTACCACAGCTCCACGTTGTGCGCCAATTTGATGCAAATAATTTAATGGCGAGCAATGAGGTTTCTCTAAGGGTATGCGTGGATGGGTGTGAGAAGGAGATTTTCACAACACTGGAATGCCCGTATCCAAATTATTTATTCACTGCTTCTTCTTTTCAAACATCGAAATGGAATTTGCCGACCGAGGGTTACCAATCTCGGTTTAGAGTTACTGAATGCTAATCGTTTATTCCTCGATAAATTTTGATGACCCGACAAATATTCAATACAGAACAAGTTGACCGCTCTGATAGGCTTCACGTCTCAGACTCCTCTGATCGGCCTCACGCCGAAGGCTGTTTATAATGGCTTCCTAGCCGCGAACTAGCCAAATCGGCTTCACGCCGAAGAGTGCTCCCTGACCACAGCTGCGCGTGTATATATCTCTAACTTTCACTCTCAAAATTCCTTTTCAAACAAAATCCCTTTGTGGCTGTTTTGGTCGCCATTGTAAATGATCCAAAGAATTCCCTATTCATACACGTCAAGTGACAATTCCTTTAGAAATCTTCTAAGGACACTGCTTCTTACATGGCTTTGTTATCCACTTTCCCCAACTCAAATGGCCTCGCCCTTGTCGTAACAAAGAACCAACATTCCTTTGACATCTATCATGATTCTTTGCTTCTGGCAAACCATAATTTCAGTATCAAACCTTATGGTTCATAATTCCATCAATAAAACGCAAATACCCCACAACATTTGCACTTATGCAGCCCCAGATAAGTACTGAACCGCCCCCATGTTTAACTGAAGCTGTTACATTTTTTCCTCAAGCCCACAATTTTATTTCTCCACACTATTACTCGCCCTTTTGACTTAAAGAGCTCAAATTGACTCTCGTCAGTAAATACAACTTCTTCCAGAAATCAAGCCCATCGTATTTAGATTCTTTTGCAAAAGCAACTCACTTCTCTCTGTTGATTTTACTGATGTATGACTGTCTACGTGCTGTTCAGCCCGCATTGGTAGGGTGGTGGCAGCGTGTCTGCCTCACGTTCAAGAGGTCCCGAGTTTGCATATCGGTCAGGGTGAGTACCTGGATGAGGTTTTTTCCGGGGTGTTCCCTTATCCTGCAAGACGAATATTGAATTAAGAGACAATTAAGAAGAACACCATTAAATACATAGACAAAGCAAAAGACCGACCACACAGGCAGGTGATCATCAACGCTGCAAAGCAATACAAGAGAACACAAATACACCAGGAAAAAAATTCAAGCGACCCTCCCCTGTTAACCATCATCAGACAGCACGAAGAAGCAAAAGAAGAAGAAGGACAAATACAGTAACACCTACGACAACTCCTGAAATGACAAAGGTACATCCAGATGACGACCTCACGGAAACTAAGTAAATAGGTATACATATATCAAAAAAAAAAAGAAAGGAAAAAAATATGTATGAATAAAAAAATAAATAAATTTAAAAAAAATAAATTAAAAAAATAAAAACATATATAAAAATTCAAAAAATAAAAAAATATATTTATATATATAGGAATAAAAAATAAAATAAAATAAAAAATTTAAAAAAATTAAAATATATATGTATATATAAATAGCATATAAAAGAGCCATCTCTCCCTCCTCCCAAACCAATAAGCATGCTGGCTGAAGAGGGCGAAATAAGCCCTGAAACAGCCTTGGGTGAGGTAAACCCGGAATCCCCCTAGTAGTAGTAGTAGTAGTAGTAGTAGTAGTAGTAGTAGTAGTAGTAGTAGTAGTAGTAGTAGTAGTAGTGGTAGTGGTGGTAGTAGTAGTAGTAGTAGTAGTAGTGGTAGTGGTGGTGGTGGTGGTGGTGGCGGTGGCGGTGGCGGTGGTGGTGGGTAACTCTAAGCTCCATGGACCCCGAACGCATTTAAAAAAAGTAAAAAAATAAAAAATTAAAAAAAAGGCTGTTCGGCCCCCATACTCAGCTTCATAAAGCACGTTGTGCTGAATCGGACTTTTCTGTGTGTGTCTGAATTGCAATATCAAGTTTTGGAGCACCTAGTTTAGGATTTTTCTTGGTTTCTCTATGTAACTGTCGTTTCTCCATCTCGGATAGAACTGCAGTGCGACTACTTCTTGATTGATTTTCGTAAGTTTTGTTTTGATCAAACCTGTATGTAATTGTCTTCACTGTACTGGTAGGTCTTCCAATGGTTTCTCCAATTTCTTGAAATTATTTTCCTTTTTTAAATAACCTGATGCAAATTTCTCTCTCTTCTTTTGTTCTTTCACGACGTTTCCGACCCATATTACTTAAATAGCAGTCAACGGCTTTGAAAACAGAGATGAAACTGTCAATGACAGTGGATGAAACACAACTACATAAGAAAAGGGAACATAAAACATAAGGGTCTGTGTCAGCGAAGCACCATACGGTATCCAGTTTACTAGGCGAATACTTGTTTGACATCAAATGGGACACGATTTTTAAATAACATAGAGCTGTTCACTAACTAAGCAATATATGAATCCCAATTGGGTTTTATTTTTAAATCTAGATATCAACCGATGTAAGGAGATAGTTATTGTTCATGTCTTATCTATATTTTTTCGATTGTGCTTGTTATATTCTATGTACTATGCTTAGACGAATAGTTTTTGGAGTATCTACATGTCTATTCTGTGATAAACGCGTATGAACGTAGGCATAGGCCACGTGTCGTGTGACAAGAACATGCCGCTTGGCCTTCCGGGTCGCAGGAGGCATGCAACAGTCAACTGGGTCCGTTTGGACGAGTCAGTGCTGCTAATTTGGGGAGTCCAGAGCTGTAGCTCTGAGGTTTCATTGTGGTTTGTGCTTTCACTTGTTGCAAAAGTGATCCGCTCACACGTTTATCGATTTTGGATACCAAATGTTTTATAGAAGATATTTACGTCAGGGATTCAAATTGGAATGTAAGCTCAGAAAATTACAAGTATCATGAAGAGAAGAAGAAGAAGAAATGTACAGAGGTGCGTACGACTTTCCATCATGATTTTTGAAGACCAGGTAAGTACAGGCGTACCTCTGGTAGGTACTGCCTCTAGCACTCTATAGCTTAATTTACTAATGCAAAACGTCAAAATAATAACAATCCTATCTATAAATTGTATTTTTATAATTAAACGCTAAAATATACTTAAGTTCTAAATAGTTGTTGAAACAAACGTTGGCTGGTTAAACTAATTTCTCAACAATACACAAGCATAAATAGACCGCTAAAAATTGTAGCATGACAAATGGGGCCCAACAATAAGTACAGCTACCATGTTCAGTGTAATAGAACAACAGTTATCTGCAGAGGTTCTACTCCCATTAGTCCTGGACTAATGCTTAAGCTAGCAAGAATAACCAATTTAAATTTTGTACTTCCATTGCGTAACATACAGATATATCATAACACCATTTTTGCTTCAATTATGACGTATGCGGCAGCAGTTTGGGCAGAAAGGATGGATGATGTACAAATAAGAAGATTGTTGAGAAGAACGCAAAGAAAAGTATTATTACGTCTGACAGGAGCTGTAAAAACAACACCAACTATGGCATTGCTAGTAACAACGGCCATTTGGCCGATTAATTTATTAATAAGATTGAAGGGCGCAAAATTTTGGGCGAAAAAAGGAAACTTAGAAAAAGTTTATAATATAACTGGAGTCAGAACAAACAAATCTTGGGTGATTAAAAATAGTTTAAAAGATAAATGGCAAAAAGAATGGACAGACAGTCTAGAAGGTAGAAGAGTGTTTGAAATTTTTCAGAACGTCAAAGAGAGACTAAAATTGAATTTTATTCAACCAACAAAGGGATTTATACATTATATAACAGGACACGGACCTTATAAGACCTATTGGAAGAAAATCAATAAAACTGAAAATGATATATGTGAATTATGTAACAAACAAGATAATCCTGAACATGTAGTATTTGAATGTGGAAGATATGCAATTCACCAACAAGAAGAGAGGCATGCGCTAGCAGGATATATCGTATATGACATAATTCGAGATCAACAATTGGTAAATAAATTACAAGTTTTGACTAACTTTGTAAGTAAGAAAGCATGGGAGGTAAAAATATTCAAAGGAGAAAGAGTTGATAATGGGCGAAGAATAGTACAAGATCCAAGAAGGAGTTCTAGAATACAAAATAGGATAAGACGGGAAGAATTATTGAATAATCTAACAATGGAGTTGACTGCATGGGCGGCGGAGGGAGAGAGTGATGGCAGAGGCCATGGTGGACTACAGAATTAGTAGATTTAGATATAGATTTAGGAAATAAGGATTTTGTAATTTTCATAGTTGTTTTCTTTTGTTTTTTGCTTTTTTGTGTTTATTTCTGTTATTTTATTTCATTTTATTTTTGTAGAGTAGTTTTCTGAGAGATTTGTATAATTATAACATTTGTAAGGATTTTATGGAAAAATAAAGAGAAAATTTGGATATATGCCCCGGTATAGTTGTCTAGGTGCCGGGGTAGAATATTCAGATTTTATTTATTTATTTATTTATTTATTTATTTATTTATTAGTCCTGGACCCGTTGGACCAAGGACACCTGCCTTCTTCTACCCGGGAGCGATGGACACTCCGGGGCTCTTTCCATAGGACAATACGTGATTTCCTAAAAAGCCCCCTCCCCGCTGAGCACAACGTCAAGACGGGATGGAAGTGGATACGCCACTTACGCGCGTCAACCCCGCAGGGAAGACTACCGAAAACCTCAATGGGGCCACCTGGTGATCTAGCACACCTACTAGCTCTGCAAGCTAGTACCCGGGACTTATTAGGCAATCCTCTACCCCTTCCGGGCGGACGTAGCCTGGCCGGAGGTACCCAATTCCCCGTGGGTGTCGGGAACACACTGCCCCCTCGAGTCCAACCCAATCCGAACAACTCCCCAACGGGAGGGGCTCGGTAGTTCGGCCTGATGTTTCTCTAGTAACGTCAGAGGTACTACGAATGCTAAGGGTCCGCAGCGCCCGCACCACGGCAGCTGAAGGGGACGGATTCCCTCCTCTACGGGAATGTCATAGAACAACAAAATTAATGTGAACCTGGACCTCCTGAATTACTCTGTGTGATAACGTGGTAGACACCTGCGATTGGACACTTGAAGTCCGGAAGCTAGACTTTCAGTCTCTATCCAGATCAGGGCTGAACTCTCTACTGCCAGTAGAATATTTTACAAGTTAGAACAAATGACGGTAGAGGTTTTTTTTTTTTTTTTTTTTTCTTTTCACATACACATACACACACCATACGATGCCTCCTGTGCTATAACAGGAGTACAGTTTATAACAATAACCATAAAAAGGAAAGCAGACCTATACAAGACACTGAAAACCAAAGAAGACTATGACTCACCACTGGAACTTAATAAATGGAACCATTCAGCTCAAACAGTTAAAATCAAAATGACAGAAGATGCAGACACCGCTACCTACTTCAAAGTCTACACGGATGGCAGCAAGATAGCAAACAAAGCTGGAGCAGGAATAGCAATTTTCAAACGATTAAACCTAATCAAATCACTAAAATTCAAGTTCAACCAAAATTGCTCTAATATTTAAGCCGAACTGATAGCCTTCCTGAAAGCTATGACAGAAATCAATAAACTTAATGTAGAAGAACTAGAGAAGACAATTGCATTCCATACTGACAGTCAGGTAGCCCTGTCACTTCTCGAGAGTAATAAGAAACATAATTCCATAACAACAGATATACACAGTATTCTAGCAGCATTTAGTCAACAAAACTGGAAAATATACTTCGAGTAGGTAAAAGCACATATCGGCATTCGTGGAAATTAACTAGCAGACAAGTTAGAAAAGCAAACAGAAGAAACACGAATAGAAACAGTTTACAACAGGATACCAAAATCTACAATCGAAGCAGAAATTAGAGAAAAGGTCTTCCTCTCCATTAAGAGAGAGACTCAAAGTGAATCTGTCACTCAAGCCGTGTTTTACAGCTCTAACTTCAGGACATGGAGAAACCAACTCATACAAACACCGATTCCACATCGCAGATAACCCTACATGTTCATGCAACATAGGACACCAAACAGTACATCACATAATATATGAATGCCCAGAAATACTACAGCAAAGAAACACATTAAGAGAAGACATTAGGAAAAAAGGAGGAAGCTGGCCAGCGATTACACAACAGCTATCCAAATATCTGAGAGACTTCCAACAATTCTGCAACTCAATAGGACTGTGAAGTGATGTGCAGTGCAATGTAAAACAAAGAGTTAAAGTTGTGACATTGATGCCCGATTTCACCAACAAATGTTAAGACTTAACACCAATTTAGCAATAGTTAAAACAAAAATTGCATTTCACCAACAAGTGTTAGCGTAACACTCGTGATAAATCTAATGTTAAACTAACAAGCCGAATTTCTAACGTTAAGTCCTTAACAATTGTAAATAGTCAAGATGGCCAGCATGAACTCAGCTGTTGATACCGATTTGCTATGTTTAACACCGTCTAAATGGCACTCACAGTAGAGTACGGCCTATGAGGAGAAATGATTTTGAGGAACTATCCGAAGAAAATTGTTTTACGGAGGTATAGACTGTCGAAACATGTTGCTATGGAGGTTACTGCGGAAGTACAAGAGAGGTTAGAACATGCACCGAAAGGAATATGACGATCTCGCCTTTGTTTCAAGTATCAATAACCTTGTGATTTTATAATTCACTGAATTATGTGGATAATAGACTGTCCACCTGCCGTCTTGAAACGTTCAAGTCACTTGCCCTTATTCGCTCCTCGTTTTAAATTTACGTAATACTGAGTTAGAACATGCATCGAAAGGAATATGACTCCTTCTTCGCACCTCGTTTTAAAGTTACGTAATAATGAGTTAGAATATACATCGAAAGGAATATGCCGATCTCGCCTTTGCTTCAAGTATTAATAACTTTGCGATTTTGCAATTCACTGAATTACGTGGATAGTATATTGTTCACCTCCCGTCTTGAAACGTTTAAGGCACTTGTTCTTCGCACCTCGTTTTAAATTTACGTAATATTGACAAGTTGTTTGGTGCTTGCATTTGAATTAAATTCGTTTCCAATATTTTCCCCGCGACATCTTTCTGTTTTACATTCACTGCATCCGTCCTCTTATTTTCCACGATATCCTTACGCTTAGTCACCATTTCAATTAAAAATTCTTTCTCCGTCGATGAGAAATTTGTCTCACGGATTTATTTATGATTTTGTTCATCCGCCATTTGTGCAGACGAAAATGAAAACAAAAGCGCATCGGAGTACGTTCAGAAAATCATCCATAACCTTCCATAGCTGTGATACTTACAAGTTTCTTGGCGTTAACACAGGTTTGTTAACATTTTAAGAAAACAGGTTGGTGAAATGCAAGAAATTTAACATTAGCTTTAGCGTTGTGACAATTGTTACGTTACATTTGTTAACGTCGATTTTAACATATGTTGGTGAAAGCGGGCATGAGAGTGACATCTACATTGATTACAAGAACAATAATAGGAACTATAAGGACATAACAAAAAACTGAATCAAGAAACAAATTGGCTGGCCCCGTAGCTCAGTCGGTAGAGCACCTGCCTGCCGTGCTAGGAGTCCTGGGTTCGATTCCCGGCGGTGGGGTTGGGGATTCTTCTCCGACCAAGATAATTCCCCATGTTCCCCAGAGTCTGGAAGTATAAATGAGAGTGTGAATACGTGCGTGATCTAATGATTAAAAGCCAAAGATAACGAGTTAACAACTTCAGTATGTTCCAAAGGAGAACGGCCACCGATATGACCATAACAGTTAAAGGCGGGGTATAAATGGAACAAGGAAAAAAAAAATAGAATACCAAAGAATACAAAGCACGTAATATTACTTGTAATGGGGCATGCTGTTAATAAATCTTAAAACACACACACACGCACGCACGCCAACACACACATGGTCTTTTGTATTTTTCGCTGGACTCAGTATCGTACTCACCTAGACCGCGTACAGGGAGTTGAAGTTATGGGAGAGGTTTTGATAGAATGGGAGTGAGAGGGTGTGGATGTAGTCTGTTAGGGTAGGAATTGTAGGTCACGACGGATTACAAGGTTAGGGATTTACCACGGGTAATCCGTGGCAATACGGAGGAATCGAGACTGTAAGACTTCAAGGCGGTGTAGCTGAGTCTTAGCTGCTATACCCTAAATGGCACAGGCATACGTGATGGCTGGTCGGAGCACTTGTTTGTAGAGGAGCAATTTATTGGATATGTACATCCCTGAGCGTCGATTGTACAATGGGTATAACATAACAATACGTTTGCTGACCTTGATGGCCGTGTAGGTGATGTGGTCCTTCCACGTCAGTTGTTTTTTTATCCAGATTTATTGAAACCTATTTTACATAGTGGTATATTAGGGTTAGAGTTGATACATAAAAATATACAATTTTAATAAATTATTTTAAATACTAGAAGGAAGAAATGATGTTTTATTCTGATGCATATTAATTTAAACTATTTCAGACGTTTAAAAACTGAGTTTATAAACATCATGAAGTACTTATACTGTTGTGGCTTCATTAGCAAAGATGTGAGCGGAGCAGAAAATTCAGTTCCTAGAGAGTCTAGCTTGAATATTAATTCTTCTCTTTCTCTCCAAAAAATTGGACAACAGAAAAGGAGATGAACCATAGTTTGAAATTCTTCACCACAGTGAAAGCGTGATAAGTATTCACCAAATTTACCATGTCCACTTAAAAATTGTGTCAAAACAAAATTTGGTATTTTCCTCTGTCATATACACTACGGAAAAATAATGTTTTTGTTAAAATTCCATTTGGAGTTGCTAGCCATTGTTGGTTCCATTCTTCAAGAGTATGTCGTATTATTCTTCTTATATTAGAAATAGGACATAAAGAGTATGTCACAGGAAGATTGGATTCTGCAGCCTTCTTAGCCAAGCAATCAGCTCACTCCTTACCTATAATTCCACTGTGTCCTTTAAGTCATCCCATGCAAATATGTCCATGTCCATGTAAATATGTCCAGGCAAATATCCAAACCCCATGGATTGACATGGATTCCACGTCAATTTTACATCAAGCAAAACGCCGAGATATCGTACATGTGATTGTCAATGTACTTTCTCTCCGGATAGACCAACAGGTGGTAGGTCCTCTAGGTGTCTTCTGGAGAAAGTGATGGCTTGACTCTTCTGAGGGTGGATACTCAAATGCCATCGTTTGAACCAGGGGGTGAGGAGGTCGGCGTATTTTTGGATTCTACGTGCAGGCATATAATGTTTAGTTGACATGGAGGTTACAGCTGTTTCGTCTGCAAAAAGTTACAAAGAGCAGCGGGGCAAAGAAGGTAGGCTGTTGATACAGAGAGGGAAGAGAGTGGGTCCCAGGACACTACCTTGAGGAACACCAGCTCTAATAGGACGAGTTGAAGGTAATATGCCATCATGGGAGACAGAGAAACGTGGTAGCGTCTCTACCCGAGTTCGAATATCGGTCAGGGTGAGTTACCTGGATAAGGTTTTTCCAGGGTTTTTCCTTATCCTGGAAGACGAATGTCGGGTAACGCTAAGCTCCATGGACCCCGGACGCGTTTGAGTATCATATATGATTTAACGTTGGAGGACGTAAATTAAAAAGTATATCCCCTCGGTAACGCAGTTGTAGATAGGAGACTTTTATAATTCCCGTGTTGCAACCTTGAAGACCTTGAACTTAACTATTTTATATAGTTTCAAAACGTTTATTTCTAATGAAATATTGCTATCGAATCGTTAGGTCTCTACGTCCTACTATGTATGCGGTAGAGAAAATAAAAGATTCTGCTTGTTCCAGTTTAGCTTTGCATCTAATTGGAACACAATAATGATGTTGCATGTTGTGAGTATGCATTGCGCTTCCTCCACGCCAAAGAGCAGCTGGAATACATTTGCAAAGCTTGTCTGTCACCTCCATTATCATCACGTATACATACGTGAGGTGACCGCTGTAATTTATGATCCTCGTAGGCTTCAAAAGCGAATTTACATTTACACAATACGGCGACAGGAAGCTGCACTTCATTTCATGCTCAATTTTAGGAAAGTAAATTTGGAATATTTATCACGTAAGACTTCGAAAGGAAAAATGTTCATTGATCTCAAAGTATCCTCATAATCTTCATTGTTATCGCATTACTGAGGTGTTCTTTGCTACTTATAACTTCAATACAACGATATAGTAATAGTAATTTATTTCCTTTTACATCAACAAATGGAAATACAAAATCAAGATTACAATTATAAAATCCATACTGAAATATGCCATATATTCCTAAATCCTGAAAATCCTATCATGTTATCATGTTGCCCACAATTGAATAGTAATTCAGCCCCCATACACCTAACCCTAGGTTTTTGTGTATTGGAGGCCCTCTGCTCCTTTTCACACTTTTTGCCATTTCACCTATCCCACTCTACATTTTTCTCTTAATTGTTTTTAGCCATCTCTCTTTAACTTTCCCTAAATAATTCCCTATATTTCTCCCGTTCTTTTCTCCTTTTACTGACAACATTTTTCTAATTACTACTTCACCCCCCAAATTGTCCCACTTACGTAGTGATACCGTCCCTGTTAGGGATAACATTGTCATAACAATCCCGATATATATTATCGAAAGCACGTGAACCCAAACAGCGAGGTGAATGAACACCTTCTTCGCAGGTACTTTCACTGTGCTGCTCGCCGACAAAGGTGGCATTGTCCAAGGTTAGACCCTCGTCCCCAGCCAGGTCTTGGCCTGCTCATGCTACGTGATGGCAGAATAGACACTGGGATTTAAGTTACACGTTTTTAAACATGCTTACGCATTAATTAGCTTGACTGTGGGAAAGTGAAAATCGCATAGAATACACGTTTCAGACACGAAAAATTGCTTTTAGATTTAAGAGTAGGGGTGAAATACGACCTATCAGAAACAAGTAACAGGTCACATGACCTCTAAAGTGTCCAAAGTTTGGCGAAAGGAAGGGGAAATTTGGGCAAGGGCGACGTTTGATCGTCGCTAGGAAACTCACTCTGTTTCGGCGAGTGAAGGGGGCGACTAGTAATGAAAATCCACCAAAGTCCGTGTTCGCGAATACTCTGTTTCGGCGAGTGAAGGGGGCGACTAGTAATGAAAATCCATCAAAGTCCGTGTTCGCGAATGCACGAAGTAATGCCCTCGAATTTCACAAACAAGGCGTACACGGATACATACATAACATCAAGATAACGGTGACGAGTGGAGAGGACTACATATATAAATAAACTTGACATTCAACGGTCGTGGTGTCTTCTAAATGATAATACCCATACCCTGTCCGGACGCACCCACCCCCTGAAACCCAAAAGAGATAATTCATGCAGATCTACCCTGAGAAAATCCCCGACCTGTTGGAAACCTCCCATTCGTAATCCTCACCCATCACCTATCTTCTCATATGAGGTGTTGAGTACCGGGAGGGCTCAACGAGGTACCTAACGGGCAAGGACCGCCTCAGTAGCCAAGCCTGCTCTCTCCATATCTTTGTTTGACTACAATTTAATATACAATGGAAATCTGCATTCTCTTCTCCACACAATGGACATTTATCTTGCTCCCTCTCTTGACTTATACCTTTCAAGTTTCTCACTCCTGTTCTCGCCCAAGCAAAACCTTTTCGCCCTAACTTACTACATATGTCTATATATCCTTCCCTCCCCCAGGTTGTTTTTATTTCTCTATATAATCTCAGTGAGCTTTTGTCACTTGTATTGGCAAAAATGTCTTGTCTGTCAATATCTTCTAATCTTAGCTTAACTTCTTTCCAGAAGCCTCTATACCCATACTCTGTATTTATCCAAGAATGACCCATACCTATCTGCTTCAACAAGTCATACATTTTATGTGCCCAAGACCCACCCCAGTTACTTCTCTTTTGAATGTGAAAACATTATATTGCCATCCTCCAAGTTAGTGGTTCTGTATGGATATTTCATTGCCCCTGACAAGATTTTAATTTTAGTAGAATGCCTGCCTAGTTCTAATTGTGCTGCCCCATTAGGTGACGCTATTGGTCTTTATCACCCGCTTTCAGGCCATTACAGGTCATAAGGTTATTCTCCTCAAAGAAATCTAAAAGTTTCCTCCCTTCATTATTGGTAACCTAGTCTTTACTGTGCCTGATCTCTATTTCAAGTTCCTTCTTAGCTTAATCACTTGGATTAATCCACTTAACCTGGTGTTCCCCTATTCTTGCATTTAAATCATCTACAATTATTATTTCAACTTTCCCATACTTATTTTCCAACACTTCTATACCCCAACCTAGTATCCTAAACACATTTGGATCATAGAACTCTGGTACAGTAGGTGGGTTATACACTGTAGCAATACAGACAGTTCCCCCAATTCGATATAGTAAGACAATGTGCCTGCGTCTGCAACGTGTCTGCCTCACGTTCAAGAGGTGCCGAGTTCGAACCTCAGTCAGGACAAGTTTTATAGATAAGGTTTTCCCTTATGCTGAAACATGAATATATAATACCTTTAAGCTGTATAGACTCTGGGCTTATTCATCATCCGATATGTTAACATTAGAGGACGTAGGTTAAAGCAGAAATGCACGTAATATCAAATCTTGAAGTTAATATGAAACGCAATACACTTAAAGGAAGATTAAATAACGAAAATTGAAAAAGAAAACATTGTTATAAGTCTTATATATTAGAAATTCTCCTTAATTTATTCGTTACTTATCTCTGTAGATACAGTAATTATTATATTTTAAATACGAGGGCTGTTTAATAAAGAATGGTCACAATTTCTTATAACGTACCTTTACTCATCCTCATAATTTTGATGGTTCTTCTCAAATTAGTCACCCTTGGATGCGATGCACTTGTCCCAGCGTTTCTGCCGTCTTCAAAGACGCTGGAAACAATTTTTTGAGAGATCGTTCAAAATCGCCTCCGCAGCCTTCACCACTGCCTCTGATGATGGATAATGCCTCCCACGAATGCGTTTCTTTAAGTTAGGCAATAGAAGAAAGTCACATGGGACTAAATCCGGACTATAGGGAGAGTGAGAGTTGTAATTCACGTCGATTTTTGCAAGCTATTCAGCAACAACATGTGCCCTGCATTATCGTGGTGCAGCATCCAGCCTGCTTCACGTAAATGTGGTCTTTTGTGCCTGATATGGACGTGTAATGTTTTCAGGACATCCCTGTAGTATTGTCCAGTTACTGATGTGTGTGCAGGTACAACATGCTGATAAACCATTCCATGAATATCAAAGAATGAAATGGCCATAATTTTTCCAGCAGAAGCAACCACTTTTGCTTTTTGGGGGGTTGGTGATGAAGGAGATTTCCACACTGAGCTTTGCTCTTTGCTCTCAGGATCAAAATGATGTAGCCAAGTTACATCAGCAGTGATTACGTTTGAAACTCTGGATCTTCCTATAACATCAACTTTAACTTCATGTCCTTTTGTTCGGGAATCAACAGTCTTGGAACCCATCGCGCACAAACACATCTCATGTGTAATGTTTCTGTCACCAACGTGTGGTTGGCACCCAATGAAATGTTCAGTATTTCAGAAAGTGATCTTAAGGTAATTCGTCAATCCTCTCTCACAATGGCAGCAGTACAAAGTGTACAAGGTGTACAAAGATACACTTTCCTTGGGTACTTAGTAATAAATAATGGTTTTTGTTTATTTGATGTGCAACTAGTTTAAGGCTATATTAAATTATAAACTTAACTAGTCTCTCATATTTTGAAGAAAAAAGTTGGCAGCTCTAATTGATAACCCACTGCTTGAAATTAAAGCTTTGTATACCCTTCCAAGGGCATTTAACATTATTTTAAATTTCACAACTTACAAATTGCTTAAAAAAGTCAATACTCAGCGAAACACAGTTATAAATGTTGACAGGTGCATTCTAGGATTAACCCAGAAACACACACTTACAAAACATTTCAAAACTGATGTAGCGAACATAAAAACCAAAAGATCTATATACATAGATATATACTTTTAATATAAAAAAGTATACAACATTTAAACCAATTATAGAAGGCGGAAACAAGGACAAGAAATACTAAATGCTTTAATAATAGAGCAAAATAGCAGAGGAACCGCAAAATTAATTAATATGTGTACCTGTAAGTAACATAACTCCAAGTGTACGCAAACCTAACCTATTAACATAACACCATTTAATATCAATGCGTGCTATTGAATAGTACCTCAGAACTACTCCACGGGATCGACCTACTATTCGCCAGGGAAAGAGCAGCTCTCCCATACCATATTTAGTGAGAAAATTAATCCCTCGGGGCAAATCAGAAAGATGAATGAAGTAAATTATTCGTCTTACAAAGGAGTGTTGGTTTCCATTTGGTAATTTCTTTTTTTCATGCAGGGCCTGTTGGCAGCACTGCTCAAATGTGTAACAATTGGCATTCAGTTTCTCATTATAGTTCAGGTTAGGTTGAGACAATAGTCACAGAACAGTTTATTGGATATATAGGCGTTATAAACAAATAATGTTTGGCTTAACTAGTGTTATTTTCTTTATTAATGGTGCTGCAAATTACATGTAGTACATAAAGGTAAGACAATGCACATAGCTGAACTCTTATATCGTGTTACGTTTAATACGTTTTGATTGCTATGCTTGGGGATTGAGTGACGTCACGTTAAAATTGTTAATACACAGAAGTTCTGCATGAACAATGGCTCCAAAAGAAACGTGGGTTGTAAATAATTTGCTTAAATAAAAAGGGGGGAATTTGTGACGCTCTCTGCCCTGAAGGAGAGCGAGTGAATGTGTTGGGGTTAAGGCCCCGTTTGACATTAGGTGCTAAAGGAGATATATAACGGGGGGCCAACTACCAGGGCAGTCCCCACAAAGTGAAGACCGAGCCCCCCTCTCAAGACCAGGGAGTTACCGAACTGTACCCGAAGGGCGCCCGGCGCCTCTGTGGGGCTTTCCATAGGGCAAGACCTAGAGACTAACAAGCCACCCCCCCCTATCTGGTCCTAAAACACAAGACGGGATGGAAGTGGATACGCCACTTACGCGCGCCAACCACAAAGGGGAAGGCTACCGATATGACCTCGGTGGGGCCGCCTGGTGATCTAGCACACCTTCTACTAGCTATGCTGGCTAGTACGCGGGGATAAATGGCTTCCCTCAACCCCGTCCGGAGACCTACCCGATCTCCCACGGGTATCGGAAATCACTGCCCCCTCGAGTCCAACCCAATCCGAACAACTCCCCAACCGGAGGGCTCGGCAATTTGGCCGGAGGTTCCTCTAGTAACGTCAGAGGTACCACGAGTGCTAGGGGTCCGCAGTACTCGGTACTAAAGGAGATGGTAAATGTTTCCCATTTTGATGAGAAGGACATTCACTCATTTATGACCCTTCACTTATTTTAGTACTTGAGTTACTTAGGGTTGCCAGACTCTCAGATTGAAAAAATAACTTCACTTATCCTTACAGTGTGAAGCGCTTGATACTTATGCAAATTATTAAAGATAATGGAGTTCCAAGAGGGATCACGTGTCTTGAATTAAAATAAAAATAAATTTCAGAACAATCTTAATCGTATTACATTCACATTGTGACTTTGTGGGTTCGAAGTATTAAAATTTTTGTTTTCAGAAATTTAAAATGCTCTTTATTATAGTAAAGAGTAACTGTGTACACCCCTTGCAGCAGAAAAATGACGTAACATACACACCAGCAGTCTTCAATGTCGTCTTGTTCTCAGCTACACGTAAACAAACGACAGAAATCACTGCGGTACACTTCAAATGTTCACACGTTCACAGTTACTGCACAACTAACAAGTTAATTAACAACTGACTCTAATAACTGACTCGCTCTAACACTTTTGCGAGGTTTTTATGCCTCCAGTCATTCTTCCAGAGTGCAATCGATCGTTCGATAGCAATAATGACGCAGCGAAAGAAAGAGTGGACTATCCAGACATCACTCTGTATCTTTCTCTCTGTTTCTCTCGCTCTCCGCAAGCGTCTAATTCTGCGTTCCACTATCTGTCTCTTTCTTTTCTGCCCACGAGTAGCTCTGGCTTTGCGGCGGCTACAAACCAACAATGCGATCGGCGACAATATTAATTTCTTTCATTATTCCTCAACAAACTGCTCATGTAGAAAGCTTGTTATTTCACTTACTGCACTTTAAACGACACAAACATTAGCAAAATCGTTAGAATAATATATTACCTTAAATACAGAATGGCAATAAGATCAAGTAGGCTTAAGCGATAATCAGCTGTTTTAAGAACTGGGTGAGATATCTTTGTAATGGCCCTTTGTTTGCAGTTCTATCAGAAATAGAAATACAGGTACAGATTTCTCATTTTTTCCCTAGAAGATCTCAAAAGTGTATTTCTAGTGAAATTTCGTATGGGAATGTTGGTTGGAATGCAATAATAGCACTAAAACTAGTTAAAATAATTAAATAAATTAATACAAATAAAAACACTAACTCCTTCTTATTTATCACATAATTGTTTAATTCGTAACTGTAAGCTACATATTTTAAAATATCATATTTTTGGTTCAGGTACAGTAGATATTTTTAAATATAAATTAGACAAATGTCTTTCGTTTACCTAGCTATCAACAATCCAAACTATCACCAAATTCTCTCTTCGTAATTGCCTCTTAAATTACAGAAATGCTGAAAACATATTACGTGCTTACTCTAAGAGAGGATATTTTGAATATCAACCAAAATATTTGATTCCGAGGTTTCATCAGATACACCACACAAGTTTTAATCCAGTAGAATAAAAAAATATTAGAAAAAGGCTTTGTGAGTGCACGTGAACGGCATAATAATAAAAAGAAGATGTTAACAACAAAATTAGATTAATTTGAGCATTCTCTAAGTTTGTGACACAAATATCTTCAAGGTTATTCCCCCATCCCAAAACTACTCATTATGCAAGCATTTTGGAACACTTTGATTTTCTGAAAAATGCTGTAAGGTCTTTATTAAAATACCATACCTTTAAGATATTTTAATGTCAAAAGGATTCATATATTATATGTTCTGCAATTTTTTCAAGTACTCTTCATTTTGAATTACTTTTGTTCAACTGATAAGCCGAAAGGAATAGAGAAAATCTTACAGCACAGAAAATCAAATGTTCTTAAAACACATAATTTATGACAAATAATATTTTTGTGGAGTTATTCATTTCCAAGATATCCTTTGTTATGGTTTAAATTTTCAAATGCTTATGCTTGTCTCATTTATACACTTGGTGTTCATTTTTTGTACTTTTCCCAACCAAAGAAAATAATTCTAAGGACATCACATAGCAAGCAACACGTCCGAGGGTGGCCTGAAAAAGTTTCCGGCCTCAACATGAAGATGGCAGCTCTCGTAAATAAATCCTAGTGAATTTCGTTAACTAATCTGTTGACAGTTACTCAGCAAAGTTTCAGACATTTTGGATGCTCAGTTGTTATATAACAGTCGTTTGAGTGAGTTGAAGTGAGTGTTTTTTATGAAAATGGACAAAATAGAGTATCGAGCTGTCATTAAATATTTGTTTTTGAAAGGACACAATTACAATTTGAACTGCTTGACTTATCAGATCTAGCCCCCAAGCGACTTCTTTTTGTTCCCTCATCTGAAAATTGCGCTCGGAGGACAGAGATTTTCGTCAAATGAAGAGACAATCACCTTCTTGAACAATTCTTTTGTAGCGAAAAACGCCGAGTACTATTTGGACGGGTTACAGAGATGGGAGCATCGCTGGGACAAGTGTGTAGAGTTACAAGGAGACTATGTTGAAATATGTATATGTTTATTAGGTCGAAAACTTTTCAGGCCAAGTATGTAAGTGTACTGAATGAGTATATTCTCCTTTTACCTACAAGTAAAATATGCAAAAGTTCCTAAGTAAAGAGGAGTTTAATAGAAAATATAAGCAAATTATTAACAAACACTGCTTTAATTAATGGTTTTAATAAGGATTTTGTACATAAAATGGAAACCTTTAAATAAAAAGGGAAATGTAAATGATATTTCTGCCTTTAAAAATAAAATATGATTATAATTTTATAAAATTTACTTATCATGCTTGGGTTAGTACTTATTTAAAGAATTTAGTATAATCTTTGTTCCTCAAAATAAATGTAATACACAACATTTACTACATTTTTCTATAAAGGAAAACGTTTCAGAGAATATAAAATATGGCATTTATAAACTTAACTGTTGAGATTAGGAACGGGATTACATTGGACGGATTAAAAGTAATTTGGAAACTAAAATGTAGAAAAAAAATAAAAATAATTAAATAAATATATATTGCGACTTTGTGGGTTTGCAGAATTAAAAGTCTAGTTTGCAAGAATTTAAAATGCTCTTTATTTCAGTTAAAAGACTCTTCGTACACCCCTTACAGGCTCTAAAATGAAGTAACATACATCAACAAAGTCTCTCGTTGCTTCACAACACGTAAACAAACAAACAAATTCACTTGCGGTACACTTCAAACAGTCGCACACACAATTAACAACTGCGGTCCAGTTCAAATGTTCACACAACTCAACTCACTGCACAACTGCAACTTTTCATCGACAGCTACAACTGCCTGACTTGTCCCTTGTAGCTTATTTGTACCCGAACCATTGTTTCTCGAAAGTTGCCGAAGCTTCACGGCCTTTCACGATGATAAGAGGAGAGGGAAATATCCAGGCATCTGTCTCTTTCTCTCTCTCGGCAAGCGTCCAACGCGCGCACCACTATCTGTCTCTTTCTTTCCTGCCCACGCGTAGCTCCGGCTTTGCGTGGCTTCAGCGAAACAAATCGATTGGTGACAATATAAACAGAACGATAAATCAGCCATGGTAGAACATTTGAGGTTATTTAATCATGAAATACATCAAGAAGCTAAACTATTAAAGCCATTAAATCGGCCGACAGAGTCAAATATATATATATATATATATATATATATATATATATATATATATATATATATATATATATATATATATTTTATCATGAAGAATAGAGGCCGCCCCAGGCTCAGTGGTTAGACCGCTTGGCTCTCACCAAGGCGGCCCGGGTTCGATCCCAGGAGACCGCAAAGTGAGATTTGTGGTGGACAACACGGCGCTGGGGCGGGTTTTCTCCGGGATCTCCGGTTTCCCCCGCCATCTCATTCCACCGGTGCTCCATCTTCATCTCAGGTATTATCAGTGTCATCGCCTGCGGTGCCGTATGTAGTAAAAGCGGGCGTTAAAAACTATACACACACACACACACACACACACACACACACACACACACACACACACATGAAGAATAGAAATCGCGTGATGAATTTTGAAATACCGCCGATAGATTGATACATAAATTTGTTTGGGCTGGCCTCGTAGGTTAGTCGGTAGAGCACCTGCTTGCCGTGCTAGGGGTCCCGGGTTAGATTCTCGGCGCTGGGGATGGGGATTTTTCTCCGGCCAAGATAATTCCCCATCTTCACGGCCACCGGTGTGACCATTGTAGTTGTTGAAACAAGTAGAAAACAATTGTTTGCTTCCAGTAGATGGCAGTAAGATAGCAAACAATCCATCACCTAGTGGCAATAACTACAGGAAAACAAAAAATAAACCAGCTGATGATGCGATGAACGGATCGCGGAACTATTTTCAAAAGGATAAGTGAAGTTTGTCACTGTCAGTAGCTTTAGGTTTCACGCAATACTCAATTTCTGAAAAGGATTTTCTGGATTAACATGAAGAAGAGAGAAGAGTAGAAGTTAGAGAAAGTCATGTGAGTGCAGCTTATCATTTTGTAATCTCTTTCCACAAGAACCGCTTTTAGATTTTCTACTTCCTGGCAATTTGTAATCATGCATGACTCATTTTTTGCAGTAGCGATGGTAATATCCGAATGCAGATAATAGATTGCCTTATACTGCAAGAGAAAGGCAGAGTCCGGTTCTTTCTGAAGCATACGGTTTTTGCTCACTTCAAGTCCGGAAGTGTGACCATACTGAGATATGTATCATAATTCCACTTCTCTTTTCTCTTTCGTTATATTAAAGAAGTTGGCACACCATTGAAGCGTACTGCTATTCTTCCAGGAAAACTACTTTTCCGTTTTTCTCAGCGCCTTTTCCTCGTGTTTCTTTTGTGCTCACAACGGACTCGGCATTTAAAATGAGCCAAAAGTATTTCTGACTGGTCAGCATTCGCCATCCGTGTGGAATACATGTTTAGAATTGTGTTTCATACGGTCATTCTGCAGGATGAAAAGTATTGAGTGCCTTGTTATGTTTAGGTTACTGCAGTATATAATTACAGCAGAGGAGAGTACAAAAGATTCAAAAGGATTTATTGTTATTTTTTCGGAATAATAATACATGTATACCTAAACAAAAATAAGGAAAGGTGAAAATTTCACATGGGTGAAAATTGGTATTTGGGCAAAGATTTGCAATTAACGAATATAAGCGTAAAAAAATTACTACATTCACTATTTTCTTGTAAATCATTTAAATAATATTTAAAAAGAGTAAAAGTTATAAAAAGTCCAAATAAGTAAGTTATGGACCTATGGATGCCTCAGATGTTCACTAAACCAGCTTTTATAAATATTTCCAATGTTTAGGGTTCATACTTATGATATAATCAAGTTCAGTCCAGTCTATTAGGTACGATTAATTAGGCATTGTGTTTGGCGGCGACGAACAGTGTTACACTGACACAGAAAAGGTTTCGTGCTGATTTGGTACACGGTGGGCTCCCAGCTCACAGACAATACGCAGATTTCATCACAATAAAGCTTGAAAATAAAGTTAAGTAGTTACATTTCATTGATCCAATTTTCTATACTCACGCCATCTCCTGACCTAGCATTTGATTTACTGAAAACAGTAATTTGTTCAGTAATGCGAATTTTGGTAGTGCTTTGTCGTTTTTATTATTGTGTTATATCCAGTATTTCAATTTTGGTTATAACATTTTATAAATATTCTGATGATGGGAGAGATGCACACTCCCGAAACGTTGATATCTAATCATCTTTTCACCTGACTGGCTGCCCGAAAACAAAGTGAGGATATAGTATTTTGTTTCTGACTTTTCTGTTGTGTTTTTTAGGGCCCGAAATGGTTTCAGTGTATTGCTATCCGGCGTTTTAGTTCTTCTCTCACTGTGTTCTGCACTAGTTGCCCTAGTATACATATTCTGTAACATACTGTAGTATTTCGGTACCAATTGTTATTGATGTTTCTTGGGCCATTTGTCATAACTTGGGTTTTATTGTTGTTCATCGACAGTCCCACATTTCTTTATCTCCTGTATCATATCTGGCGAATAGCACAATGACGTCAGCAATCTTAGAATCGTGGGCTTGTTCTCATATATTGTGATGCCGTCATTGTTTCCTCAGTTCAGTTCTCGGAATTCCAGGAAGTCGTGAATAGCTTCGGGGAACTTGGGTCCCCTTGCCGCACTCCCTTCTCTATCTTAATTTTTTGTCCGTCCAGTTGTTTATCAACTAAATATGGCATCAACTTGGTGTGCTTCAGTACTTGTGATTTTATAAATGTGAGTAACAATACCGAACTTTGTTTATTTTTCACTCTCAGTTCACCGCTTGTCACTGAGACTTCACTTTCCTCGTAATGAAATATCCATACGTAGCATCCTCTTGGGTTGAGGAATGGAACTCAAGACCTCTCCCGAAAACATCACTGATGTACGTCAAAACAACCATAAAATATGCCAAAAATGAAAAATCTCCTTATATACAATGGGATGTGAAATATAGGCGTGATTATTGACTTCTTTAACCTAGTCTAAAATGTTCTGGAAATGCTGTCTAGTCTGTAAGTAAGCTTTGGCTCTAAGAATTGTCAGTCATTTGTTTGAAATCAAGCACGAAACATTTTAAGGTTTGTTTTGATCTCATTGTTATCTCGTTATTGATTAAATAAAATACATAGTTTTCACATGTTACAGAGATCCTCGATATAATCTACGTAATAGATGTGAATATGAGTACAAATCCTAACTCCATGACGACCAAGTTAAGCTTTTTGTAAAAGTCGCACAGTCTCGGATGATGGAGATAACATTCTGGGTTGTTAATTATAAAATATCAGGTTCCTAAGTGATCATTTTTCTGTGTTTACACCTGTTTGAATTCATTCTGTTCAAATTATAACTCAAAGAAAAGAGCAAAATATTTACATGCGGATTGTTAGCACGTAGTTTTAAGTTGCGTGTTGTATCATATAAATAGATCCCCCCCTCTCTCTCTCTTGCAATTTACGTCCTTTAACTTTGTAAGTCACTTTAAGTGCAGAGGTTCTGCCCAATTAATCAGTGGTTAGACTGCTTGGTTCTCACCAAGGCGGCCCGGGTTCGATCCCAGGCGACCGCAAAGTGAGATTGGCGCTGGGGTGGGTTTTCTCCCGCCATCTCATTCCACCGGTGCTCCATCTTCATCTCATACATCAGTGTCACCGTCTGCGGTGCCGTATGTAGTAAAAGTGGGCGTTAAACACTACACATTTCATTTCATTTCCTTCAACCCGGGAGCGATGGATACCCCGAGGCTCTTTCCATAGGACAATAACTGATTACTTAAAAAGCCCCCCCCCCGTTGACAGCAACGTTAAGATGGGATGGAAGTGGATACGCCACTGCCGCGCGTCAACCCCGCAGGGAAGACTACCGATAAACCTCGGTGTGGCCGCCTGGTGATCTAGCACACCTTATACTAGCTCTGCAGGCTAGTACCCGCAACTTTTTAGGTAACCCTCTATCCCCTCCGGGCGGCCGTAGCCTGGCCGGAGGTACCCAATTCCCCTGAGAGTGTCGGGAACACACTGCCCCCTCGAGTCCAACCCAATCCGAACAACTCCCCGACGGGAGGGGCTCGGCAGTTCGGCCCGAGGTTCCTCTAGATGGTTCCTCTAATGACAGAGGTATCACGAGTGCTAAGGTTCCGCAGCGCTCGCACCACGGCAGCTGAAGGGGACGGATCGCCTCCCCTACCGGAAACTTTTTAACTCATATTGGACGATGAATGGAATGGGTGAAATGATGCTCAAATGGGCCCAGGGTCCATGGAGCTTAGAGTTACCCGACATTCTTCTTTCAGAATAAGGGAAAACCCCGGAGAAACCTTATCCAGGTAGCTCACCCTGATCGAGATTCAAACTTGGGACCTCTTTTGTTTTGCTTGGTCATCTTTTGTTGCTAAATCGTGAAAATTAGTAGCTATATATTAGTTGGAGTGAAATGGCATTTTTTTATTTTATACAAGTTTTCTGTGGAGCAATGACAGCTATTTTTTGTTCCATGACTAGAAGATAAAGCTTTCTTCGAAGTATATTCTCTTTGGACTTCAACGTTCTCACCTATGTAGGGTGTCTATCTCTAGTTCAAGAGGCCTCGAGTTGGAATCTCGAGTTATTCTGCATAAAATTTTCTCCACAGTTCTTCCTTATCCTGATGAATGTCAGGCAACTTTAAGCTCTATGGACCTTGGCACATTTGAAAAACGCTTCACCCATTTCATTTATTGTCGGATGACTTACCGTTGGAGAACGTTCAATGCAAACATGTGTACAAAACATTGTTAAATCCTCCTTAAAATTAAGTAATTTTTAAAATTAAATTAGAGGTTGTGAAAGTGTAGAGCCACACTGAAAAATTTAATGCCATAGTTGGAATTTGAACCATAAAACACGAGTCAGTTGGAGAATTTAATGTCATGTTGGCACGTTGGCCATAGTAGCTCAATGGTTTGGAGCGACTGGACGGGGACCGTGGTTCAAATCCCGGCTATGGCATTGAATTTTTCAGTCTGGCTCTACTTTTCATAGTGCGTCCTACACACGGCTAGTGTAAAAGAACAATTAATTTCCAAATTAGAGGTTGGTTTACACACCAAGGATGTGAAAAAATTGAGGTTTCTAATGTTGAAATATCCTGAAAATCTGTTAGTGTGACTTTGAGATCATCGTACACTTTATAAGGTTTTTATCTTTACTATATATCGTAGAACATATTTAGGCTATATCATATGAACGCAATGCAGTCTAGACAAGTTTCTTACAGCAGTGTTAACAGAAAATGCTTGCTCTTTGAAGCAAAATGATACTTGTTCCTCAACAAGAGAATCAAATGGGAAGGTGCACTAAGCGGCTTTCACATGTATTAGATTCCTTACCTGGAAAGGGAGCAAACCGGTGAGAGGTACTCATTAATAATGCACAAGATGAGGGAAACCGCCGAATTTAGCTGGTACAGGTAAAATCAAAACCCAGGAAAGTCTCCTATGCTTTGGCTTGTAAAATATACGATTGCACAAATTGAAGTGTAGTGAATTACTAGAGAATGATAATTCCCGCGAGGGATCAAATATAGCCAGCATATTACAGCAGATTATATAAGAAATGAGCGAATGAACTTTTTACCAACACTTACTTGTAAAGTTGAGCTTTAATTATATAAATTAAACTACTCAAGTAGCAATTAAATATTAAGGATGGGAAAACAATTGCTTTAACCACTACGTGAAAAAAATACAATCGCTAGGCCTGCATTTTCATTAGTAGATTTAAATTTGCTTGTTAAAAAATTAGATCAAACACTCTGGCTTTCTGGCTTTCTCCATAACTTTGTGTGGTATACATATCTCATCTTGTTTCAATAAAGTTCCATTAAACATTATATTTCTTATTAATATGAATCAATTACTGAATAAATTGCCCTAAGTTGTTATTCAAGCTGGAGTGGTTCCCCTCCTTGAGGGTTGGATTTATATCACACGATGTGGTGACATATCTGAAGTTGGATTCGCCCCTTAGTGAGGTCTACGCCCCACACGCCTGGGATCGAACCCGGGCCGCCTTGGTGAGAGCCAGTCGGTCTAACCACTGAGCCACGGCGCGGCCGTTCTTGTTGTAGGACAGACTACTGTTTCCGCTCTCGTGCTCATAGACACTCTTCGTAGTTCTATAGCACGATCCATATAAATCTGAACCATTTCGATAGTCCAGAACTTTTGAGCCAATAATAGGACACACGCGCAACTTTGCGATAATATTGTCTCCAGGTCCTTGTTGATTGGAGGCAGCGTGAGTAACAAGATCAAAGAGACGGCAGTGCAATGTGGAGACAAAAGCTTGCCGAAATGGTGGGCGGGAGCAGATGGATTTCACAAGATTTTGCCTTTGTTCTAGCCGGTGTCGATTGTTTCAATTCCGCGGCCAAGTTATTATTTGCCACCTCCGTCTTCGCTGTTAATTCTTTCATCTTCTCCAAAATCTTTTCCAATGCCGATTCCATGGCCGTAAATTCCCGCTCCGTGACACCAGTTGTGACTTTGTGGGTTCGTGAAATCAAAAGTCCAAGTTACAAACACAAAACATTGTACTATATTTCCGTGGAAATACGCCTCATACACATACACAATACAACATACAAGCTCAACAAACACAGCCGCTTATCCGCACGCGTTCAATTACCGACTGACACTCTTTGGCAGGCCGGCTGCCTTTTTATAGTTTTTCTAACATTCCAGAAATTTCTCAAACAATCGAGACGGGCTAGAACAGAGGCGAACTCTTGTGAAGTCCGTCTGCTCCCGCCCACCATTTCGGCAAGCTTTTGTCTCCACACTGCACTGGCGTCTCTTTGATCTTGTTACCCACGCTGCCTCCAATCCACAATTACCTGGCTACAATATAATACACAATTGGGAGATTACATTACACTATTTACATCTCAGAGTAAATGTTGTAAGTGTCCTCCACGAGCCTCTTATTCTACATCCAGACATTCTCTCCATAGCGTGGTTTACAGATGAGGCATGGTTTTATCTGTCAGGCTACATAAACACATAAAGCACCAGATATTGGGCTGCTGTAAACCCCCAAGTGATTCACGAAACCCCACTGCATGATGGATAGGTTGGATTATGGTGCACGGTGTCAGCTTCCTGGATCGTTGGTCCCATTTTCTTTGATACGTCTGTAGACACTGAAGTTTATATGGGTATCTTGAAGACATTTGTGGAGCAGCTGGATGATATCGAATTGAGGGAAGGTTATTTCCAGCAAGATGAAGAACGAACCATACATGTAATGACACCATGGAACTTTTAACAAGTTTGTTTGGGGCTGGCCCCGTAGCTCAGTCGGTAGAGCACCTGCCTGCAGTGCTAGGGGTCCCGGGTTCGATTCCCGGCGGGGAGGGTGGGGATTTTTCTCCGACCAAGATAGTTCCCCACCTTCCCCAGATCTAATGATCTAATGATTAAAAACCAAAGATAACGAGTTAACACCTTCGGTATGTTCCAAAGGAGAACGGCCGCCGATGTGACCATAGCAGTTAAAGGCAGGAAAAATAAAAATAAAAGTTGGTTTGATAATCGAATAATCTCAAAAGGTTTGTAGCCCCCCAGATCCCCTGACCTAACCTCACCGGAAGTTCTTCTTATGGGGGTATCTGAAAAATAGAGTGTACAATAGAGTGTACGGACAATTGATGTTCTCAAGGAATCTATTTGAACCGAAATAAGTAACGTTGGTAAGGATACTCTCCGTAAAACTTCAGAGAATATGGTGAGACGAGTGCAAACATATATAGATGCTGATGGAGGACACTTCCAACATTTTCTCTGAGATGTAAATAGTGTAATGTAATCTCCCAATTGTGTATTATATTCTCTCATAGTTACACGTGTGTCCTATTATTGGTTCAAAAGCTATGGACCAGAGGCGGCTTCTGAGATAGTGCCACTGTGCCATGGTACCATCTGTATGAAAACGAAAGAAAGAAAAGTGTATAGGAAATGCGCAAAAACGATTGTTACTGAGTGTCTGCTCCCTCGTGTGAATAGGCGCGTTAAATGCAAGCGCTCTGTCCTGGTTGTTTTCCGTGGCTTGGTGCCGATTCCAGAATGGCACTGTCTACGCTCATAAGCGCCTGTGTTAAGGGCTAGGATGTCTGCTTATACACGGCTTCTTATGGGAGAAGGTAGTGCCGAGATTTCTCTGGCGCATAGCTTACGCTTTATCCGCTAGAGTGCAGTAAAGCTCGGGACTGTCTCTCTGTCGCGAAATCGTACACGAACACTTCGTATCACATTCTCCATGAATTGTATTATCAAACTTTTACTGTACTCGTTACACCTTTGCGTAACAAGAGTACGGATGTAATAAATATCTATTTCCGTTTCCCTGTACGTTCTGTTTGGTATAGTATATTATAAAATAGGATGGATTATTGATAAGATTACCTAAATCATTCGAAATTAGTACATATATTTATATTTTAACAAAACTTATTTATTTATATTTTTATTAATTTCTTATTTATTTACTTATTTATTCATTTATTATTCATTCGTGCATTTATTCATTTACTTATTTATTCATTTGTTAGTTTCTTTATTTATTTATGTATTTATTTAATTTATGTATTTATTTATTTATGTATTTATTTAGTCATTCATTCGTTGGTTCGTTCGTTCATTAGCTCATTCATTTATTTATTTATGGCACCGCCAATACAATGTCAAACCGGCCGCCCCTGCTATGGACTATTTAAATGGTTCAGGTTTACATGGATCGCACTGTATTTTTGTAAAAATACTTTTGATTTGAATTCAGGGAATCTGAAAGCATATATTTTTTGAATTCTTGATAAGAAATGTTGGATGAAATGCAATACTTCCCCTACTTACTGTAAGTATTGTTACTTATAATCTGAAGTAATTAGTTTTGATTGATTTAGATTGTACTTAGTTATGTGATTTTAAATGGAATCAACACATCTTTAAAAAAGGCATTTATAAAGGAAGTAAGGACCATTTGCTTTTACAGATGTGCTATTCCTTTGTTTTAATATCGATATATTCAAGTCTGTAATTTGAATTTAAAGGATTCAAATAGTTACAATTACACCAGTTGAAATGATATTCGTTTTAATGAAGACTGACAGACGTAGTACTATAGTAGAATATTTTGATAGTAGAAAGTTTTAATTTTATACTTTATCTATTAATGAAAAAAATACTTTTGTTTTATGCGAATGAAGGAAACAATTATGTTTGTTTCTATAATTGTCACATGTTCCGTACGTTTTATGTACTCCCATTAGTGTAATAACCTTAAAGGATGGTTTATAGTGGAAGTATTTTCTGCACTTCAATTTCGGCAAGGGGGGGGGGGCTTTGTGTCAGATGAAGAGGCAGAGTACATCTATCCGTAAAATCAATAGTAGTCCGGGAGTGAACCAGTGGGTCCAAGACCTCTGTAAGTCAGGGCGCTTTGCTTTCAATTTTCTTCTATGTGTCTCTAATTAAAAGAGCGCAACTAAAGATACACCAAAGCTGAACATCACAATAATCGATTTATGAAAAAAACTAAGCTATTAGCTGAATGACTTGCTTTCAGATTTGGACGTTTAGCAGATCAGTATACAGTAAACAAAAATATATGAGAGTGAAGTGGGAACAAATGTTCAGAAAATTGAAAGTTATTTCAGGTAATTTACATTTGCTGTTATATTTAGCTTTCATAAAATGTTTCTCTACTATTACATTAGCCAAAAAATATAGAGATGATCGAAAGAGACCAAAAATATTAAGTTTATCATTTTAAAAAGATGTTTTGGAGTACTGGTAATAAAGATAATTTTGTAGCACATTGTCTACAACATTTTATCAGAGTGTGTCTGAGTATATATCGTATATTTAGTACATTTAATGAGATTTATTTATGGTTGTAAGAATATGATACAGAAGATATTAACTGTATTTTACATTTTATGAGCATTTATTTTAGGTTTTGATAGCGTGTTTTACGTTTTTAGGCACTGGATGTTTTGTAAAAATGTAAAAAGTAGCTGTTTTGACTTAAAGTAGTGTATCATTGATTGTTATAATCGTAAATCAAGAAGCCTATTTACGAGTATCTAATTGTTATAATTAGAAGTACAGTGCGATCCATATAAATCTGAACTATTTCAGTAGGCCATAATTTTGAACCAATAATAGGACACACGTACAACTTTGGAAGAATATAATACAGAATTGGGATATTACATTACACTATTTACATCTCAGAGAAAATGTTGGAAGTGTCCTCCACCAGCATCTATACATGTTTGCACTCGTCTCACCATATTCTCTGAAGTTTTACGGAGAGTATCCTCGCCAATGTTACTTATTTCGGTTCAAATAGATTCCTTGAGAACATCAATTGTCCGTGACCTATTCTTGTACACTCTATTTATTAGATAACCCATAAGAAAAAATCCGGTGGGGTTAGGTCAGGGGATCTGGGAGGCCACAGACCTTTTGAGATTATTCGATTATCAAAGAAATTGGTTACAAGTTCCATGGTGTCATTATATGCATGACACGTTGCTCCATCTTGCTGGCATAACATTCTCTCAATTCGATATCATCTCCGTAAAACTTCAGAGAATATGGTGAGACGAGTGTAAACATGTATAGATGCTGGTGGAGGACACTTCCAGCATTTTCTCTGAGATGTAAATAGTGTAATGTAATCTCCAAATTGTGTATTATATTCTCCCAAAGTTGCACGTGTGTCCTATTATGGCCTATTGAAATGGTTCAGGTTTATATGGATCACACTATATATTAAACTGTTTTATGGTTATTATACAAATATAATACCCGCCTCAGTGGCGTAGATGGTAGCGTGTCTGCCTCAGGTACAAAAGGACTCCAGTTTGAATCTCGGTTAGGGATAAGTTTTTTTCCGGGGGTTTCCCTTATCCTAGAAGACAGATGTCGGGTAACTCTAAGCTCCATGGACTCCGGACTCATTGGAGCATCATTTCACCCATTTCATTTATCGTCCGATATGACTTAACGTTGGAGGACGTAAATTACAAAAAAAAAGAACAAATATAACTATTTGTAACAAAAGCTTCACTTATCTTAAGAAAATGATAGTAATTCTTTTTTGTAATTGAGATCGATTTCACAAACAAATTGCGTGCATCGTCAGTCTATCAACACACTTCGTAGTCAAGGATACCTGTTAACATGTTATTATGTTGTTTTTTCAGTATTGGAATTTAATTGTTCTTTCACACTGGCCGTGTGTAGGCTAAATTGTGGAAACGTAGAGTCAGACTGAAAAATTCAATGCCATAGCCCGGCTATGGCATTGAATTTTTCAGTCTGACTCTACGTTTCCACGTGTTTTCAGTATTACCAAAATCTGAAAATGAAACAATCCTAAAAACAGAATCAACTGCTGGTATTTCAAAAATCATTATGCGATGTTTGTTTTTTAATATAAATATGTTTTTCGAAACCATTAAATCTAGCTGACCATTTAATTGTTTTAATAATTTAACTTCAGGATTTATTTCATGGTTAAATGGCCCAAAATGATCTGCTACGGCCGATAATAAATCCTGTAGTTATATTATTAAAACAATTAAATAGTCTGATAGATTTCATGAATTTGGGAAATGATATTTATTTAAAAAAATAAATATCGCGTAATGAATTTTGAAATATCAACAATTGATTCTGTTTTTCAGTTTGCTTCGTTTTAAAATTTTTGTAATACTGAAGAAACATAATAACATGATAACCGGAATCCTTGACGAGGATGTGTGTTGATGGACTGACGATGCAAATAATTTGTCTGTGAAATCGATCTCAATTAGAAATAAGAATTAAGATCATTTTCTTAAGATAAGTGAAGTTTTTATTACAAATGGTTATATTTCTGCAATACTCATTGTTTCACTGTAGCTAGCTTCATTTTCTACGTAATCACTGTTTTATGGTAACTACATTTGTTGTACACAGGTAAATTTAAGGTTTTTTCCACCAATTTTTAGCCGTTTATGTGTGACGTTTAGTTGTCGGAAGCAAGCTATTTATTCAGTTTTTATCTTTGATTTATATTATTACTATTATTAAAATACCACTTATTGCATAAGCCCTATTTTATATCAATACGTTATTCTTAAAGTTATGGGCAGTATAAAATAATAAATAAAGGAATATTTATAACAATTGACGTCAGATTAGTCAGAATGTTTCCATACGTTGCAATGAGAACTTCACTTGTTATTCACAATTTTTTTACTTCTGCCTTGTTGATGGCAGTTCCTGTTATAGTTACTGAAAAGGTTATTTCTTGTGAAGAAATGTTGGATTCAATTACAGCTACTCAAAATGCATACCTTTAGAGTATTGGAATTGAGAAACAAATGAAGGCAAAATAGTTCATCTGCGCTGTCTTTATGTTAATCTCATAGTCCTCTGGAATCGAACCCGGGTCACCTAGGTAACACTCGAAGATCACGAAGCCCTTTGTTTTAATACACATTTGCAAAAAATATGAAAAGCTTCAGAATTTTGTTTCAGTAACTTAAGTTGAGCAGGTACTGTACTGGGGGTTAAAATTACTTTTTGTACAATTTATTATAATGTCATCCCTCTAGATTCCAAATATATAATTAAAAGTTCATTGGAGCAATATTTTATGCCTAATTTGTTAATTATATTCGTGGGTGTTAAGTTTTTTGCCACGCCACTTTTCGTAATCTTTCAGAAAATCGATCATAACTTCTGTAATACTGAACTAAGCCTTGTTTTGTAAGGGATATTCCAAGTTTTCTTCTGGTACAACTGTAACTCCAGCGATGCTAGTTTTTCTTTTGTCTTTGTGTATGTGAACAGTTATTTGTTCTGAATAATATTTTGTACTAGTTATTGGTGAATATGTGATATGGGTAGGCCAAAAACATTTGGAAAGAGAAAGTTTATAGGAAATCGTTTTATTAAACATAGAAAAGTAAATGTAGAAAATATAAATACAATAGACAATGAAACCACATGTAATATTGAGGTTAGTAGGCTCAGTTTACACAGTACATGTGCTAATCATGATAGTAGTTATAAACAGAAGTTGATGAGCTGCGACTCCTGAAAGCAGATAAAATGGTTGAAAAACTGACCAAGAAAGGAAGAAAAATGAAGAGGAACTTGTAAAGAACAAGTGAGAATACAGGGGGTCAAGACTATGCAGCAGGAATATTCTGACTTATGTGAGAAATTAGTAATAAATATATAAACTTTGAAAGGATTTAAATGATAATTTAAATCTATTTAATAATTTAAATAAGCAAAAAGAATTATTCAGAATATTAAATAATGGTATGAAAAAGTTATTGTACAAAGTTTATAAAAATGTATAAAAGTTGAATGATGGTGATTTGTCGTTATGGCAACGACAAATCACCTGGACTGGAGGTGATTTATTCTTCTTCATTTGACTTCCATGGTGAAAGGACGTGTGAATAAGTCCGCAAATAGACGCTGAAGTCCAAAGGCAATTTTTGTGTGTAAGAATATACACTCCTGGAAATGGAAATAAGAACACATTGACGCCGGTGTGTCAGACCCATCATACTTGCTCCGGACACGGCGAGAGGGCTGTGCAAGCAATGATCACACGTACGGCACAGCGATCACACCAGGAACCGCGGTGTTGGCCGTCGAATGGCGCTAAATGCGCAGCGTTTGGGCACCACCGCCGTCAGTGTCAGCCAGTTTTCCGTGGTATACGGAGCTCCATCGCAGTCTTTAACACTCGTAGCATGCCGCGTCAGTATGGACGTGAACCGTATGTGCAGTTAACGGACTTTGAGCGAGGGCGTATGGTGGGCATGCGGGAGGCCGGGTGGACGTACCGCCGAATTGCACAACACATGGGGCGTAAGGTCTCCACAGTATATCGATGTTGTCGCCAGTGGTCGGCGGAAGGTTCACGTGCCCGTCGACATGCGACCGGACAGCAGCGACGCACGGATGCACGCCAAGACCGTCGGAACCTACGCGGTACCTTAGGGGACCGCACTGCCACTTCTCAGCAAATTAGCTACACTGTTGCTCCAGGGGTATCGGCGAGGACCATTCGCAACCGTCTCCATGAAGCTGGGATACGGTCCCGTGCACCGTTAGGCCGTCTTCCGCTCACGCCCCAACATCGTGCAGCCCGCCTCCAGTGGTGTCGCGACAGGCGTGAATGGAGGGACGAATGGAGACGTGTCGTCTTCAGCAATGAGAGTCGCTTCGTCCTTGGTGCCAATGATGGTCGTATGCGTGTTTGGCGCCGTGCAGCTGAGCGCCACAATCAGGACTGCAAACGACAGAGGCACACAGGGCCAACACCCGGCATCATGGTGTGGGGAGCGATCTCCTACACTGGACGTACACTTCTGGTGATCGTCGAGGGGACACTGAATAGTTCACGGTACATCCAAACCATCATCGAACCCATCGTTCTACCATTCCTAGACCGGCAAGGGAACTTGCTGTTCCAACAGGACAATGTACGTCTGCATGTATCCCGTGCCACCCAACGTGCTCTAGAAGGTGTAAGTCAACTACCCTGGACAGGAAGATTTCCGGATCTGTCCCCCATTGAGCATGTTTGAGGCTGGATGAAACGTCTTCTCACGCGGTCTGCACGTCCAGCACGAACGCTGGTCCAACTGAGGCGCCAGCTGGAAATGGCATGGCAAGCCGTTTCACAGGACTACATCCAGCATCTCTACGATCGTGTCCATGGGAGAATAGCAGCCTGCATTGCTGCGAAAGGTGGATATACACGGTACTAGTGCCGACATTTTGCATGCTCTGTTGCCTGTGTCTATGTGCCTATGGTTCTGTCAGTGTGATCATGTGATGTATCTGACCCCAGGAATGTGTCAATAAAGTTTCCCCTTCCTGGGACAATGAATTCACGGTGTTCTTATTTCAATTTCCAGGAGTGTATGTATCAGTATATTTTACTTGGTGCAACAGAAAAGTGATTATTGGTGAACAGTTAAATGTATTGCACCACAGAATATTGATATCGATAAAGTTTCATTCTTAATAAATCTCAAAGTTTGGAGATTCGTTGGGGAAATTATAAATAATCTTTTATTTAAAACAACATTATCCTTCCATATCCGTGACCACCCCTGAAAAGAAGAGTCCATGCAGATACCAGAGCAGGCAAGGTACGAACAGAAAGAACTCTGAGAACCTCGAAGAAGTCCATCATCACCCAACTTCTTTCTACACCCCACATTTGGAGTATTTTGGTTTCAACTTTAAAGATCGCTTTCTCAGTTTCACATATTTTAAATTTCCGGTTCACTTTTTTTAAAAAAAAAAACAACTAAACAAAAACATATGAATTTTTTGTGTGCATTAAGAAGGCTTATAAAAATAATAAGAAGAACGGATTTTTCTCTGAGATTCATAATACTTGTTGCAAAAAATAAAATTTTCTGAAATTTCAGTGCTTTTTTTACAAAAACTAAAAAATTATAACAGATTATCAGTTCAAAATTTTCAAATAATAATAGGTATTATTAAAGATAAAGGTTTTATTAACATGCCTGAAAATTTTCATGGACATATTCAGACTTTGTGGGTTAGTAGAATTAAAAGGCCGAGTTGCAGAAATTAAAAATCTCCTTTAATTTGGTAGAAATACTCTTATAGATTACAGCAGCATTACGTTACATACAACATCAGTCTACCAAGGTCGATCACAATAACAAACAGTGACAACATATTACATCATTAGCTCTCGTTACAATAACACTTCCGGTTGTCTCTCGTTTCACACACAACTGTTTCACAACTCACCCACTTTGCGAGCCCTCACTTGCTTAAATACCTAATTCTAGATTTGAAATATTTCCGGAAGAATAAAGAAACCAAATAATCAAGATATTACCAGAAATTTCCATTTATCTCAGTTTATTTGTTTCGGTAAATCGCTATGTTTATCTGCTTATGCAAGCTTGTTATCTGAAACTTTATCTACCGACTGTTTTCTTATTTGTGCCGAAGCTTTTATGCCTGTTGCCGTGACAATATCAATAATAATTTCTTAGTAATGTGCACCCAAAAATCACGGAAATAGCATTGTGGAGATGGGCATTACCTTAATTTCTTCAGCCTCAATATATGTTTTTACTACCTTAAATTTTCCAGGAGGTATCCAAAAGTTTCATTCAGAAGGCGAAAAAGACAGAAAACACAAAACTTATGTTTTCTTTACAAAATAATACCACTTAATCTCTGTTTCATACAACCTTGCCCCGCTGAAATGTAACACTCCGCGTTCAACTACCTTCCCCCTCACCCTAATAGGCTAATGCTTTCGCGCCGGAGGCCAAGGGCGGTGCCTTTCCGTCACATTTAAACCTGCAGTAAACGTCATAATAATTGCCGGGAAGATAAATAAAATCATACAAATAAGGAAATGAAGGCATGCAAAAATACAAGTATATAATGAACTGAGCAAGTTGAAACTGAATGAATGAGCAATGAAACTGAAACAAGTTTATAATGAAAGGTCTTTGGCCTTTTCCACTGGGATTTTTTTAAACCAGCACACATACCTTTCAAAAATGCTTGTCTTTCAGTCTTAAAAGTCGTGTCATGCCATACCTTACTTTTCGTGTGTTTTCGTGTATATTTTGCGATTTGTATCTCGGTGTAGTCTGGTTAACCTTAAATAACGTCTTCGCCACACAGCAATATCGCCTCTGTCTTTTAGCACATTTTTCTTGCCTGTTTTTTCATTCACAAACCCCAGCTGTATAATTTGGTAAGCTGCTGATATTTGGTAAATCTGCAATCTAATTTACAGCAGATGAAATGTTACTTATGTTAGGGAGTTCGTTTCTAAAGAAAAAAACTATGCACATGACGACACAACACTTTTCACGTATTCTCTCCGAGCACGCGCTTTTGTTTAATCCTGCTTTTGCCTGGAGTGGTAAGTTTTCCTGTTTTCTCAATTTCACATCGCGATGTTCCTACGGATCTAACACTCACACCTGTAAGTTCAGAGCACAGCTGTTCGACTTCTCTCACTGTCAAAGACGGATTCTTCTCTGTGAGTGCATTAAACACATGCAACACAATTCTTTTTTCGCCGCTTTGTAAAGAATTATCCTTGCGATACTTCAGCGAAAAACTGGCACTAGACTCTGCCATTATACTTATAATAAGTACACGCGCAATAAACGATCAATAAAATAATCATCTCTCGCACGCGGCATAGCATACCTTCGAATGGCGATAATGACTAATCCAGTTCAAAACAAGGTCAGTGATAAAAGTCATATAAACAAATGTCACCACTACCGCTAAATCACGTGCTATCGTGCCATGTGCTTGAGAACAAAGGAACCTCCTCTTTACTTCGTTGAAGAATTAACATGCATTTCAGATAAATCAACTCTGTTGCGTAATATATTTAATTCAAACAGTTACGAAAATATACATTTGACAATTTTCTTCCAACATATAAAGATATATCACCATGTTAAATAACGAACTAATTTTTACCGCACGACAGTCATTACCACAACAGCAGCCAATGAGGTGTGATTAGGTCACGTGACCGTTAAGAGATACGGGGCAAGCTTATGTGAAACAAGGTTTAGAATACTCCTATGAGGGGGGGGGAAGTTGAGCAATGCAAAGTTGAATTCTCTCTCTCTCTCTCTCTCTCTCTCTCTCTCTCTCTCTCTCTCTCTCTCTCTCTCTCTCTCTCTCTCTCTCTCTCTTAAAAGACATGAAAGCAAGGGTGATACTTGTGTAATTAAATTAATTTGTAAATTTGTATACTTGTATGACTGGCATTTCGATGCGTCAGTATGTTTGGTGTTGGAGAGTTATTCATAAGTTCGCGTTAAAGAAGAGGCGCTAGCTATCTCTTAGGCAGTGATTGATGACCCTGTACGGACTGCACGCTGGGTGATAAACTTGTACTGTCTGTATGCGTGTAACACGCACATCACTGTTCAAATTTACTCATATGTATCCTTTTCAGCCGGAAAGAAGAATCACAGTGAGTTAATTGCTATAGAGATAATCAGTAAAGGGAATAATGAGCGAGCAGACTGCTGCATAAATGAAAGCTACAGGAACAGATTATCAGAAAGTGCATTTTAACCAACTGTTCATTCCAAATGTAAGGATCCCAGGTGTCCATAAAATGGGAACAATAGATTCCTTCTGTGTTGCACAGTAAAGTTACTTAAATCACAGTTCTTTGTAACCGGCGATTTTAACCAGATGAGTCCATGTTTACGTGAATATACAGGATATAAGTATAGATAATTTGGTAACTACTACCTTAATATACATCCATTTCAGTGGGTTTATTTTTTCCCTCCCAGTATAATACCAAATAATTTTCCTTCAAATACATCATGCAGGTTATTGATTGCTGTTCTTTGCAAGGCCGTAACTGTGCCGCGAAATGAGCATCTGTCACTATTATGACAAAGATGACGAAATGTTGCTTCAAACTTCTTTATTTCTCACTAAATTGTTACTAAAAAGCCTATTTTTTTACACAACTGCAACACTACGACACTATGTCTCTTTAGCAGGCACCAACAGGTGCTGCTAATACTCATACTGACAAACACTCAGGTGCATCTCCAAGAGCTACAGTCTAATCTAAGCACAACTTCGACATTCACACAAAAGCTTGCTTGAACCGCCTGCTGACTTCCCCACGGCACCTTGCATCGGCTTTTGTATAATCCTGCGGAGCGCGGTAGATCGTTCTAGGAGACGAGTGTTCTCGTCATACTTCTGAACAGTTGAGTCCAGTTGAGTCCAGAGGGTCTACTCCCATCAGTCCTAGACCCGTAGGACCAAGACCCGGGCCTCTTTAAACCAGGGAGTTATCCGAGCTGTCCCAAAGGGCGCTCGGCGTCCTCCGTGGGGCTTTCCATAGGGCAAGACCTGAGTGACAAACAAGGCCCCCCCCCCATCTGGATGGAAGTGGATACGCCACTTACGCGCACTAACACCAAAGGTGAAGGCTACCGATATGACCTCGGTGGGGCCGCCTGGCGATCTAGCACACTTACTAGCTTTGCAGGCTAATTACCGTGAGACTTAATGACTTCCCTCACCCGTGTCCGAAGACGTACCCGATTCCCACGGGTATTGGGAACACACTGCCCCCTCGAGACCAACCCAATCCGAACAACTTCCGGAGGAGGGGCTCAGATGTTCGGCCCGAGGTTCCTCTAGTAACGTCAGAGGTACCACGAGTGCTAAGGGTCCGCAGCGCCCGCACCACGGCAGCTGAAGGGGACGGATGTCCTCCCCTCGAACCTATTTGCGCAGTAACAACACAGTCCGCCCCCGGCCTCGTAATCCGCAGTCCTTCAAGGCGTGCCACTTCCATCTCGCTAGTCAATAAGCAACCACGCGAGGCGATTTCCCTACTCCCGCTTTTTAGCAATGGTAACAAAATTAACCTACTCTTCCCTTCCAAAACCGCTTTGCGCCTGCCATGGTGTCTTTTCTTTTTTCTTCTTTTTCTTTTCCTCTTTTCTTCCATAATTAAGTACCTACGTAACTTCCTGATTTAGATAATATAAATCATTAGTCCTGCAGAAAATATTTTGACCCAGTTACAAATTCAAATAAATAGTGGCTCTATTGGAAAATAAAGTTTAACCATGGAATTCTAATTAAATGTACGCCAATTTCCTTTCTTATTTGTTTCTCTATGAAGTAAGTCTCAGATATTAAAAACAATGAATACTTGAGTACGTATTACCCAAGACATTTAGGAAGGTATAGTCGCACTGTTCGAATGGTCACCATGGATTTATCTTTGGCAATAGATACCTCTCAGATAATGCACTGATTAATCCCAAGTATATATTTAGGGAATAAATCACTACTCTATGAATCAAATACCAAATTTCTAGGAATATGGTTAGATGAACATTTAAAATGGGAAAAACAAATTCAGCAACTAGAACTGAAACTAAGCAGAATTACATTCGTTATTAAATCAATGAGGGAGTCTGTAAACACAAATGTGTTGAGAATTATTTATTTTGCTTATTTTCATTCTGTAATGTCTTATGGTATACTTAGCTGGGGAAATGCTAAAGATGTATCAAAAATATTTAGACTGCAGAAAAGGGTTATTCGTTATATAGTAAATATTCCTTTCACCACCAGCTGTAAACCAAATTTTAAACTACTAAAAATACTTCCATTACCCTGTATATATATATGAAGCTCTAGTTAGGACAAGAATTGTACTTGCTCAATTTGAAACAAGTTCGCAGATACATACACATAATACAAGAAGTAAATCAGATCTACGCATTATAAGCCACAATACAACTTTATTCACACATAGCTTCGAACATAAAGCAGTATTATTATATAACAAACTACCCGACGGAATTAAAAGTATAACATCGGAAAAAAGGTTTAAACTGACTGTAAAATCATTTTTAAGAGAAGGTTGCTATTATTCAGTGGAAGAATACTTAAAACATGATCAACATATCAATGCTTCCTAAAATGATGTTTGTGAATAAATACCTGTGCAACTTCGGAGGTGATACTTGTAATATTCAGAAAAGCTGTAAAAGATATCCTACTAAAAGTAATGTCACAGACAACATATGAGTTTCTAAGAAGTAAAATTAAATAATAAAGTAAATATTGATTTTTTTGGTAAAAATTATGTCTCTTACAGCCTACTTCTTAAAAATGTAATACATTAAACTATTATGTGACCTAAGTTGCCTTATTCTTAATTACTATTTGTATTATTATTCTGTTAATTACTACTGCATTACTTTAATCACTATTGTATTATTTAATCACTATTGTATTACTCATAAGAAATGTATTATTCTTATGGGTACAAATTTGACGAAGCCATGAATATTGTATATTCCTAAGGTGACTAAAACTATCTATCTATCTACTCCACATGGAGTGAACATATATCTGTCTAGTGTGATTTCTGGGAATTCCATTGGTTGAAGTGATGCGTTCATTGGTGCTTAGCACACGACCGGGGGGCGCGTCAGTACCTCTCTCACTCTTATGCCCGATTTCACCAACAGATGTTAAAATCGAGGTTAGCAAATGTAACGTAACAATTGTCACAGCGCTAAAACTAATGTTAAATTTCTTGCATTTCACCAACCTGTTTTCTTAAAATGTTAACCAACATGTGTTAACGCCAAGAAACTTGTAAGTATCACAGCTATAGAAGGCTATGGATGATTTTCTGAACGTACTCCGATGCGTTTTTGTTTTCATTTTCGTCTGCACAAATGGCGGATGAACAAAATCATAAATGAAGCCGTGAGACAAATTTCTCATCGACGGAGAAAGAATTGTTAATTGAAATGGTGACGAAGTGTAAGGTTATCGTGGTAAATAAGAGGACGGATGTGGTGAATGTAAAAGAGAAAGATGTCGCGGGGAAAATATTGGAAACGAATTTAATTCAAATGCATGTGTCACTACTACAAGCACCAAACAACTTGTCAGTATTACGTAAATTTAAAACGAGGTGCGAAGAACAAATGCCTTAAACGTTTCAAGACGGGAGGTGAACAATGTATTTTCCGCATAATTCAGTGAGTTATAAAATCGCAAAGTTATTAATACTTGAAGTAAAGGCGAGATAGTCATATTCCTTTCGATGCAGGTTCTAACTCATTATTACGTAAATTTAAAACGAGGAGCGAAGAAGGACAACTGACTTGAACGTTTCAAGGCGGGAGTGGACAATGTATAATCCACATAATTCAGTGAGTTATAAAATCGCAAGGTTATTAATACTTGAAGCAAAGGCGAGATAGTCATATTCCTTTCGATGTATGTTCTAACCGCTCTTGTACTTCCGCAGTAACCTTCATAGCAACATGTTTCGACAGTCTATACCTCCGTAAAACAGTTTTCTTCGGATAGTTCCTCAAAATAATTTCTCCTCATAGGCCGTACTCTATTATGAATGCCATTTAGACGGTCTTAAATATAGCAAATCGACATCAACAGCTGAGTTCATGCTTGCCATCTTGACTATTTACAATAAATTGTTAAGGACTTAACAGTAGAAATTCGGCTTGTTAGTTTAACATGATATTTAACACTTGTGTTACGCTAACACTTGTTGGTGAAATGCAATTTTTGTTTTAACTATTGCTAAACTCGTGCTAAGTCTTAACATTTGTTGGTGAAATCAGGCATTACAAGAATAATCAGTGCATTATCTGAGAGGTTTCTATTAACAAAGATAAATCCATGGTAACCGTTCCAGAAGCGCGACTATACCTCGAGTGAAGGCGCTGTTATCTGTTTACACCGCAGAGTTGTTTATCAGAGGGGAGAGGAGGTGGACAGCATGCCACAAATATATGTACATTATTGAAGGCACAAAGTTTACTCCGCTAAGGAGCAGAGCAAAATTAACTTGTTTAATTCTGACGTGAAAATTCCGATCCCTGCATATGTTTCACTTGCTGTATCTGTAGAGCTTCCAACTGTCGTGAGGTCGTCTAAGGGATGGATATCAGTTGTTATGTCTGCAGAACTGCCGTCGTCATCTCCAGAATCCATAAAATCGACTGCGGCATTTGTTTACTCTCCATCACTTATATCCAAACCCACACTGATTCCCATTTCTTCTGTTTCTTCTTCCATCAAGGCATTTCGTTGCCAGTATTCCCATTCTATGCACGCATTTTTCCAATCTTCTTCAGTGTTGTCGTTTAGACACTGTCTGGTTAACCATTTAAGTGAGTTTAAAGTTATAGAATACACATTTTACTTCGCGATATTCCATGTTAGTTCACTAGGGTTTAAATCGCTGTGGTAAGTCGGCAATCTATATCCTGGCGTTTCACTAAAATGTGTCGAATATTCTTACACTTGTTGAAACTAAATCGCATTTCCTTTAATATTAGTCAGAATGTTTTTTATGTAAAAAACTGAAGCTGCTGACAGTGAAGTAAATATTTTTGCCATAGCTCCTGCGAGATATATAGATGAGGCTTTAAATATTCTAAATTCACAGAATAAAGCTATCAAGTTCACAATATAAATTGAAAACAATGGTTACATCCCCTTTCTAGATCTAAAGATAATAAAAATAACAATAAATTAAGTTTTGGCATCTATAGAAAGTCAACTCACACGGATAATTATATCAAAAATAAAAGTTTTACCCTATGCCACACAAATTTGCTGTTTTTAATAGTTTGATTTAAAGATTGATAAACATACCTCTAAACGAAGAAGAATTTAATGCGGAATATAAACATATTATAAACACTGCTTTAATTAACTGCTTTAATAAAGATTTTATAATCAGAAGAGTAGAAAAATTTAAATATAAAAAAATGTTAATGATGTTTCCACTCTCAAAAAAGTAAAAAAAAAAAAAAAAAAAAAAAAAAGATTATATTTTCAAAAAATTTACTTATCATCCATGGGCAAATAAAAAGTTCCAAAAATTTTCAAAGAAGTGGGTATAATACTAGCACCTCAAAATAATTACAGTATAAAGAATTTGCTACAGTTTTCTAAAAAGACAAAATTTCAGACAGCAAAAAATAAATCTGGTATTTATCAAGTTAACTGTTCATAATGCGATAAGATCTATATTGGCAGGACCAAGCGAAGGAACAGTTTAGAAATATTAAATGTAGACAGACAGAGAAATCGGCAGTGGCTGATCATTTTTGGTCATATAATCATGAAGTAAATCCAGAAGTTAAATTATTGAAACAATTGAAAAAACCGATAAATTTAATGGTTTGGGAGAAGATATTTATTTTGAAAAATAAGGACCGCGTAATGAATTTTGATATCCCTCCAATAGGTGTCATCAATAAGTTTGTGTTGTCCCCGGTAGATGGCAGTTAGATAAGGAGCTATTCTTCAGACTCCGGTAGTGGTCAAGGTCAGTCAGTCAGTCAGTCAGTCAGTCAGTCAGTCAGTCAGTCAGTCAGTCACTCAGTCAGTCAGTCAGTCAGTCAGTCAGTCAGTCAGTCAGTCAGTCAGTCAGTCAGTCAGTCAGTCAGTCAGTCAGTCAGTCAGTCAGTCAGTCAGTCAGTCAGTCAGTCAGTCAGTCAGTCAGTCAGTCAGTCAGTCAGTCAGTCAGTCAGTCAGTCAGTCAGTCAGTCAGTCAGTCAGTCAGTCAGTCAGTCAGTCAGTCAGTCAGTCAGTCAGTCAGTCAGTCAGTCAGTCAGTCAGTCAGTCAGTCAGTCAGTCAGTCAGTCAGTCAGTCAGTCAGTCAGTCAGTCAGTCAGTCAGTCAGTCAGTCAGTCAGTCAGTCAGTCAGTCAGTCAGTCAATTAGTCAGTCAGTTAGTGGGTGAGTGTCAAGCTGAGTGGCTGAGGATGAAGCAGATGTTTTGCTTTGAAACCGGTCCCAGGATTTAAATAAGATAAGTAAATAGTGAAGTTGTGTTACTAGTGTTTAGTTAGTGAGTGTGTGAATGTGTAGTGTTTCAGGACCCGTCGACTACAAGGTCATTTGGGCCCGAAGTCAACTCTAAAAACTAAAAGCTACACAAAGTTAAAAAGTAATATAAAATAAAAACACTCAACTATTAAAAGCACATAAAAAACTCATCCCAGTACTAAAAATTTAAAATCTCTAAAATTAATAAATATAAAATACAAGTCAGACTTGCTTATTAAAACCGATTTTAAAAACAAACCGCAGAGCCTTATCCACGGCCACTTGGTCGTCCCCTAAAACATCGACCAAGTTAGTCCCCAAGCCTACTGACTGGCGAATGCGGGCGTACTGCGGACAATCAAGCAACACATGCCGCACAGTGAGGCGTACTGCACATGGAGCACACACAGGGGGCCGTTCCCCTCTTAACAGATGGCCATGAGTCGCACGTGTGTGCCCAATTCTCAGCCGGGTGAGTATCACCTCGGTCCGCCGGTTATCCCTGCAGGAAGTTGGCCAGGGTTGTACGCTCTCCTTTATCGCCCGGAGTTGTGTGCCTTCCAAAGCTGTCCAGGAGTGCTGCCAAGCAGATAGGAGTTGGCGACGGAAAAAACGTTGCACATCCTGGTATGGCACCGTAGTTGTTAAACTCCGGGGCAAACGGCAAGCGGACTTAGCAGCCGCGTCCGCCTCCTCGTTCCCGGAAATCCCAACATGGCCTGGGGTCCAATTAAAAACAAAATTGTATCCGCGACTGAGCATTTGCGAGATCTGGGCCTGTATTTTTAAAACAAGGGTGTGAGCGGCAGTGTGCTGTTGCAAGGCCTGAAGAGCACTTAGAGAGTTAGTGCAGACAATAAAAGAGCCAGGAGCTAACGTGCGAATAAAAAGGAGCAAATAGAAGATGGCATACAGCTCTGCGGAGAAAACTGGAGTCCAGAAGGCAAAATTTATGAGCCTCACCGTTAATGAAGAACGCGCAACCCGTAGTGTTACCTAACTGAGAACCGTCTGTAAAGACCGGAACATAGTTAGGGTAACGGCCCAGTAGTTCGGCAAAAAGTTGTTGGAACACCGAATGTGGAGTAGCGAGTCTAGAGTTGGTGGAAAGAGCGAGATCAAACCGCGCACGATTGAGCTGCCATGCAGGATAAGGGCTGATGGACGACCTCTCCACGCGAGGCATTCGGAGGCCATGCGAATGTAGGAGATCCCGAAATCTTATTCCCATGGGGCGTGTCGGAGAACCAGGGCGCATATAACGGTGGACTAAATCTGGACAGAGAACTGGTTTAAAACAAGGATGATTGGGATAACTTGCCATCTTCGTGACGTATGAGCAGAGTAACAGCGAGCGACGAATATAGAGTGGAGGTTCCCCTAATTCTGCATACAGGCAGTCGACTCGAGTGGTGCGGAAAGCTCCTGTGGCAAGGCGGATGCCAGTGTGATGCACGGTGTCTAAAAGGCGAAGTTTAGAGGCGGTCGCTGCGCCATAAATAAAACTGCCGTAGTCCAACTTGGACCGAACCAGAGAGCGGTTATTGAGAATGTTTTTTGTCCACAACCTAAATTAATTGTCTCATTTACTGCATAAAATAAATTCACTGGTGAAATTTAGTTTTGCATTTCATAGTACACTATAAAACTTCTGCGATCGACGTACTTATCGAAATGGTCATTTGAAACTTCTTTTTCCGATTAAGTTGCTTTCCTGGAGAAGTAACTTGTGTATTTGAAATGCTAGCTTTTTCAAATTATTCAAAGATTTCTTTTGCAACTTCACTTTTTCCTGCTACCGTAGCCGTTCTAGCCACTAACTGTGCAAAGGAAGAACTACAATAGACCGCTTTGCTTTCCCTCCATGCAAAACTTGAAAACATTCTGAATAATCCTTCTGCTTTGTCAGTTCACAACCATCCGAGGTGACTTTTATAAATTTCCGTGTTTGAAAATTATTATTAGACACTTACTTTGTGATAGGACGCTACACTGTACTGCGGTACTCACACGTCACATCAGAGTGAACAGTTCTTAACAACTTAGTATGCAGCCATTACTACACTTAGTTCCTGCCATCACCGCATATAAACAAAGCTTAAGCTAATTGCATCGATGAATAAGAACAGTGATGGATTGATTACACCTTTTGTCATTACTTGCAGGAGAACGGCCTCAGAATTCATCATCGCAAGGTTTACTCTCTGCTTTACCCTTCGTAACTACCTTTCAGGCGCTCTCGGGTCAAATATGCAATATGGATCTTGTATGGTTGTGCTACTTGGAGGTGAGACCAACATGAAACATATTACTTATGAAAACTAAAGTTATTAATCTTCAAATGAAGCCAATATTGATGAAATATTGTTTATAACACTATCCTGAATTCATAAAACAAATATCTGCTCTATGTTCCCAGTCAACTATCTTAATTCTGTTTAGCTATTCATTGTTAACCTAATGTAACATAATAAACTGCTCATCAAAATTATCCTTTGTAAACGCAATAAATCTTTATTGCATTTTAAACTCTATTCGCCATCTAGTTTCTTTCCTTCCTTCCTCTACAGTGCACACTCTTCTCGCTTTTTCCTTTCTATGCACTTCTTTTCAACATTAGCAAAAGTTGACTCTACTCCGGCTCTTAATGAAACAAAGGATGAAGAAAAGGGGGGAGGAAGTTGAGCATTCTCTTTATTTCCTGCTTTTATACAGCTAATGGAAAGTCCTTCTTGAGGAGAAAAAATTCGACTAAACACAGAACAAAAATAGAAAACTATTCTTTAGTTGTTCTGCAAAGAACGTCATAATTGTACCCCTAACCGATTGTTACATGTATCATCATCATCATCATCATCATCATCATCATCATCATCATCATCATCATCATCATCATCATCATCATCATCATCATCATCATCATCATCATCATCATCATCATCATCATCATTATTAGTTATCGTCATTATTTTATTCTTCTTGAACATTTTCTGTGCTCTTAGAGGAGCATCAGACGTTGTTGTCAATAATAAATAAACACTAGAAACACAAATTCACTATTTACTTATCTTATTTAAATCCTGGGACCAGTTTCAAAGCAAAACGTCTGCTTCATCCTCAGCCACTCAGCTTGACACTCACCCACTAACTGACTGACTGACTGACCTTGACCACTACCGGAGTTTGAAGAATAGCTCCTTATCTAACAGCCATCTACCGCGGTGACATCTATTGGAGGGATATCAAAATTCATTACGCGATCCTTATTTTTCAAAATAAATATCTTCTCCCAAACCATTAAATCTATCGGTTCTTTCAATTGTTTCAATAATTTAACTTCTGGATTTACTTCATGATTATATGACCAAAAATGATCAGCCACTGCCGATTTCTCTGTCTGTCTATATTTAATACTTCTAAAATGTTCCTTCGCTCTGGTTTCTAAATTACGCTTAATCTTACCAATATAGATCTTATCGCATTCTAAACAATTAACTTGATAAATACCAGATATTCTGTTGTCTGAACTTTTGTCTTTTTTAGAAAACTGTAGCAAATTCTTAATAGTGTAATTATTATGAGGTGCTAGTATTATACCCACTTCCTAGAAAAATTTTTGGAACTTTTTATTTGCCCATGGATGATAAGTAAATTTTTTGAAAATATAATCGTTTTTTTACTTTTTTAAGAGTGGAAACATCATTAAATTTTTTTATACGTCAATTTTTCTACTCTTCTGATTATAAAATCTTTATTAAAGCCTTTAATTAAAGCCGTGTTTATAATATGTTTATATTCCGCATTAAATTCTTCTTCGTTTAGAGGTATGTTTATCAATCTGTAAATCAAACTATTAAAACAGCAAATTTGTGTGACATAGGGTTAAAACTTTTATTTTTGATATAATTATCCGTGTGAGTTGACTTTCTATAGATGCCAAAACTTAATTTATTGTTATTTTTTATTATCTTTAGATCTAGAAAGGGGATGTAACCATTGTTTTCAATTTATATTGTGAACTTGATAGCTTTATCCTGTGAATTTAGAAGTTGTGTTACCAGTGTTTAGTTATTATTAATAACCTAGTTTACTTCACTGTCAGCAGCTTCAGTTTTTACATAACTATCAGAAGTTGTACTCCAAACAAATTTGTATCAGATATGCCAACATAGCTGTCATCATTATCGTTTTTCTTATGTTGTCATTAAAACTTCTCTTCAGTTTACAATCCTAATACAATCATTTTCTTAGATTTCTTTTGTCTTACACACACGTGATTTCTTTGCTTTCGAGATATTTGTTTTCAGAAAATAATGTCGCACTATATCGACTTCATTATATCGAAGATGAATAATTAGTACAGTTCATGCAATGGCTAGCACACGCGTCTGCTCGCTCTTCGATCACGAAACAAAAGACACTATCTTGTCCTCTTCACTTGACCTTTTCCTTATTACCATGGTAACTAATTATTATAGTGTACATCACTTTTTCATGTCGCCAATACAGTAATTTTGAATTATATATTTTTCTGATTTTCCAAATATAAAATCCTAAAAACAATTTTTTTTATAATTTTATCTGTCTATATAGTTAATTATATTTACCACTTATCTAGATTGGATATTAACGTACATCTTTACCTGTTTGTGGCCTACTCTATTCGGTCATGGCCACCTATAACCCATACCAATTCAAAACAAAACTCTCATCATTGTAAACATATCAATATTAATTATAAATAAAATATTTAACATTGCTCTGGCGCTTGACATAATAACTGTTTCACAGAAGTAGGGTAAATTAAAACTATAGACTCCTTCATTGTGAGTCTGATACGTTACTGCTAAGCAAACTCGCTTGATTAATGGAAATTAACTCAAAAGTCTAACACTTTAATACATTTCAGTGAATGAAGTTTCATTTCGCAACTGTTAATTGATTGTACATTGTTTTCTACTTAATTACGGTGGCACTTTTTTCTTCTGTAATGGAAGATTGCGATACCTACGTTAATGCCCGGTAACGCAGAGTAATACATTTAACAAAAGTACTGTTTGTGAAACGATATTACACATTTCAGATTTTGGATGGTAAGTCCACACGAACTGTCACAAAAGAAATGCAATCAGTGCCAGGCATGTCTTTAAGTGGTTTGGTGCTTCTCCGTTACTTTCACCTGGAAAAAGCAGTTTCTCAACTCAGAGCTCAGTTGCGTGTCTAATAGAGAGTATCGGACACGGAAGTAATAATACACCAAAGGTTTTTTTGATGGGCTTTGGTTTCAGGAAGGCCGCTTCAAAAGCTTACCTTGTTCAATTTCAGGTTTGGAGGTTATGTTTTTATTGAAGACCTAAGCTGTTTTGCTTGATATATAGAGAGCATTTCTGGGTATTAAAATAGGCTTATGTGTTACAGTTATATGACCTTTTCTACATCTGTCCCAACTTTTAATCGAGATAAACCTTTATAGAAATAGCTACATTATACATATTATTGCAGATGGAAACATTGAAGCAGTGGTCAATTGTTTACAAATTGGTTTAAACTGGCATTAAATTTCATACTGCAACTTCGTGGGTTACGTAGAATCAAAAGTCTGGTTTGTAGAAATTTAAAAAACTCTATTGCAGTAAAAAGATGTGAAATTGAAAATCAGCTGTCTTCAAGGTCGACTCGGTGCTCCACCGCACGTAAACAAATGAAAGAAATCACTGCGGTACACTTCAAACATCCACTGTCGCAATAACCATTACACAACTGGCGCTTCTAAAACTTGACAGTATTTATACATCAATCATTGTCTTTAGAATGCCTTAGACCTTCTGAGAACATTCAAGACGGCAAGAGGACAGAAAATTACGGAGCCTCTCTCTATCTCTGGCTTTCTCTTGGCAAGCGTCCAGCTCTTCTACCCACGCACCCGGCTCCTGCTTGTCGGGGCAAGCACAACAATGCCATCGATGAGAATACTCTTTCAATACACCCTCTATCAACAATTCAATATCAAGAGGAGTTTCAAGGAGTGAAAAACTAAACAGCTGAAACAGTAAATTGCAAAAGGGGCGAGGAATGGAATGATGGTTAATTATTCTCACCTTCTGTGTCTATCTTGAGGAAGTATGCCTCGGCACTCTGAGGCAATGAGTCCCCCCCTCTCTCTCTTGCCGTAGTATCAGAGCGAGAATAATTTGTAAAAAAAAAAAAGAAGAAAAAAAGAAACAAACAAACTTTCCCTTCTTCAAAGTATTGGAATGTATTCTTCTAAAACCATTATTATATCCTATCACAATGTTAATATCTGTAGATTATATCCTTTTATAAAATACCCAATACTGAATCCTTACAGATTAAGATTCTCTGAACTTGCAGATCGGCACAACAGATAACACATCTCTACACTTCAATGATCTGACGAAGAGTGAAGCTAAAACCATTTCTTTCTTACACACACGCTATTTGTACATCTTAAATACACACTCAAAATAATTCTGCACAACCTCGGAGACATGCAAATATTCGTCTTTCTCCTACGACGTTCTTAAGCAGAAAAAAGATCTTAAAAACTTTTAACAAGTTCCTCTCATTTGAGGTTGTCATGGTTACACATAACCTACCTTACGTTTTATCCATTTCATTAAACATTTCAATTCCTCAAATTATTCTTGTCAAACAACATAAAACATCTAAAATAACTGCTTCACAGTTCAAGCCATTAATAATGGAAGTCTCCAAAATGCCTTTTTACAAAATAAATCTATTTGAAATAAACCATGTGCTTTAGCGAGATCTGTGTTTGTTTATTGACATAATCTGTCTACTGCTTAACATTTTACAGCTCTAGAATATTCTACAAAGGTCTTATTTCCAGAAAATTCAAGATACCTATACATTGTCATCCAGATATATTCCATATATATTATATTAATTAAAATTGTTAGATGTTTGAGAACTTTAAACATTTTAAAAAGCGTTCTCTGGGAAACGTACATTCAGATAGCGGATTTTTTTAAAACATATTCTTGACGAATATTTGGGAGACGCTGAACTTTAATAGCAAGTTTGGTATTCAACCCATTTTTAGCTATGCTGTTCAGAGATGGACATTTTTCTAAACCTTTATTTATTTAATTTATTTGTATGTACTAAGCTTCTTACATATATTACGCGACAGAGCGTTGAGACGTATCGACCTTCAGGCAGTGGCGGCTGGTGGGTTAAATTATTGGTGGTGCACAAATGAAAAATAAAATACAGAGTAGTAATGACTCACCTATTTATACAGATTCTCTGCTGTACTCTCCTTAGACCTGGCGAATCTATCGATAACTTTTGCGTTGAAGTCGCTGATCTTCATAACAAAATCTCTCTCAATTGAAAGCATTGCTAATGTTGACAATCGGTCCTGTGACATTGTGTTCCTAAGGAAAGTTTTTATTCTTTTTAAAGTTGAGAAACAGCATTCTGCTTCAGCGGTAGACATTGGTATAGTTAACAGTACTCGGAGGAGTTTGACATATTCGCTGAATGTAGTACATAAATTGCTTTCCTTATTGAAGTCCATCAAGCACAAAGCGCCGGACATTCCACGCAATTCCTCTCGACTGTAAATTACAGTAAGTTCTCTAAGAATTTTTGTTCCAATGATAAAAGGATGGAACCTTATTGTTTCTCTAAGGGAATCCTCTGGAAATGTCTTAGAAATTTTCTTGATGAAACAAAGTTGAGGCTACCAGATGCCCCGTGAAGCTAAATCTGTCCTTTGCTTCTCTAAGAATGTCACATACTTCAAGAGCTTCTCTTCTTTTCACATCATGATCTTCTATTCTTCTCCTCTTAATTGCAGTTTCTTAGTGTTCCTCGATATCCACGCTATTTCTTACCTTTTGCACTTCCCTTTCAAATGCGTTTAGCTGGGCGATGGCAAACGTTGCATTGCAGTCTCGTTTCTGCAGCTGATTGTACAAAATGTCCACATGTGGCATGATCTTGTAGAAGAAAGACAGCCAGAATACAAAATTATATTCTTTCAAAGTGGCCATAAACCCAGAAGCCTGAATAAGTGTGGCGTTGTTGTTTAACAGAGCTCCCTTCTGAATAACCTCCATGCATTTAATTAATTCTCCCTGTGTTCGGAAAGCAGAGCACACAGAAGCTAAGCCTGAAGGTCACGCTATAGCCGTTGCTAAGAGTAGGAGGAGCTAGGTTTATGAACTTCCATTTAAGCAATGTATAAGAAGCCCCTTCCATCTCTTCACCTTCCCGCAACCCCCTCAGAGAGCCTACATTTGGGCGAAATCTTAGGTTAACACTTCGCTGCAAAGCTGGCGGCTCCTACAGCTAAACACTGTTTATTTCGACTTCTGCGGTCATGGGCAGCTACAGACGATAAGCGTAATTGAAACAAGTTTGTATATAAAACAATGCAAACAAGTACAGCTTTATATGTGCCAAATTCACCTGTTGTATATTCATAATCAGTGGGTGTAGCGCAAACCTGCAACCTTATGGAGGAACCGCCCCTGCCTTCAGGTAACCAGCGCTGCATTCGTTCCTTGTCGGGTCTTATCTGGTCGATTAGAAGAGTAAAATATTGTGACGAGCTAACCATGGATTGTACAGGATAGGTAAGGAACACATGGCCAGATCGCACACGGGGAAGAGTAGATCAACGGTGGCATTTACATGTTTATAAGAGGTTGGGTTTTCTATCAGGTTACATTTCTACAAAAGGTATGGTAATAGTAATTAAAGGTACAATGCACTTAATAAGAATATTTACTACAAATAAGCAGATTACATAGGTGGCCACAGCGGCCGGTTACCTGCCTCAAGAGGTTGCGGACAAATCCAACTAATCAGGCCGAAGGATGGTCCAAGAGAGAGCAAGCAACCGGCTTACTCCAAGTTATTATCCAACGACTGATGGAGTGGGGGAGTGACATCACTCGTACTACTGAAGTCACATAAACTATTATTTGTATTAATTAAAAGTCACTTGTGACAATATTAGTAAGTTGATGTACAGTAAGTTACTACATGGCAAAGCGAGAAAGCGTTTCGGGAAAAATTCGCAACACAGAGATGTTTACCTCAGCTTATCGCACATACACGGCGAGCCTTGTTCAGATATAATCATGTATTCTGGACAGTAATGCGTCATACATCGGCAGGCGCGAGAAAACGTATCATATAGACACACGCAACTTCCAATCGCTCTATTTGTGTTTCATAACTTACTGTACGTCAACTTACTAATATTTCACTCTTCTTAGACCAGATAAGACCCGATAGGAGACGATCGCAGCCCTGGTCACGTGAAAGTCGATGCGCCTCAGAGCTCTTTCGAGTAATACGAAACACAAATAGAGCACTTGAAAGCTGCGTGTGTCTATATGATATGTTTTCTGGCACCTGCTGATGTATGACACATTGCTGTTCAGAAGACATGATTACATCTGAACAGAGTATAAATACACTGGACTCGCCGTGTATGTGCGATAAGCTGAGGTAAACATCTCTGTGTTGGGAATTTTTTCCGCTACGCTTTCTCGCTTCAACGTGTAGTAAAAGAAATACAAGGAATGTGATTATGTTTTCAGCACAGACTGTTTACTTATCATATTCATTATACAACTTCTTCTAGCTGCACATTAATAAGCCTTAAAATTATGCCTTCTTAACTTCTCTTTTTAATGACCAATTCCATTGACCCAACCTCCCTAGCTTCCACACAGTCTTTACTAAAAGTTTTAATTAGTACAGCCTTTCTGTCCATTTTGAGCCATTTCTCATTTATACACTCCTTTCTCCATAGCTCTGTCCCTTTACAGTCAAATATTATGCGCTCTGTATCTTCTTTTATCCCCCATACTGCTTTTGTGGAAAACATTGCATCATCCCTTTCAGGGCCCATACACCCGCTGTACTCTTCTGCTTGTTTTTTATTTAGTTTGTAGATATATGCTTTTTATACGTTTTTGTAATGTACGATTCTAACGGTCTTTTCCCAACTATATCAGCACAAAGTGTTTGTATTTCTATGTCTTTAAATCTTCTACTAGCTCCTATATATTTTTTATTCTGGGTAGCCGGAAACAATTGCTTTTCGTACTAATGCTGTGGTGGTTAGTAGTGTAGGGAAAACCACAAAATAATCGTCGAGCTATCTTAGAACTATAGCTGTAAAATATGGACATGCACTTCTTGGCTTTTGTAGTTTTCACAGAAGTTAAAGGGAACTGTAGCTACAGATCTACTGTAATTTCCAAAGCTTATGAGCAGGAGTACACACCATGGATATGGACAGAGCAGCTTACGTGTCCCAATGTGACCCTGTATCTCCACCGTCCAGCAGCAACATACAGAACTTCAAGCGCTGGCCCTTCAACTGTAAAGCACAAGGGAATGATGGGCTCTGGAAGTAATGGGCAGAAAATGTTTGGCAAAATAGAAACAAACGAAGCCTTTCTAATACGACCTTTTTAATACCACCTTAAGCGGTTACCGTTCATATCGTTCGGTGTCATGCCCAATGCTTAAAAATATGTTCGCTTATTCGTAAAATATGAAGTTATTATCAGTGAAGCAAACAAGTATGCACAAATATAACAATTTGTAACTTAAAACTTCACTTATCTTATAAGAAATGATTATAATGTTTATAAATTCTTCGTTGATCGTGATTTGATGGAAACTTACACACATATTCAGCCGGAAACAAAATTGTCGCCATAGTTACGAACGCTAGATGTAAATATGTTCTTGTTAGTACTACCAAAATCTGAAAAAAAAAAACAGAATCGACTGCAGGTATTTCAAAATTCATAACGCGTTGTCTTTTTTTAAATAAATATCATTTTCCAAACCATTAAATTTTTCGGACCATTTAATTGTTTTAATAATTTAACTTCTGGATCTTTTTCGTGGTTAAATGACCAAAAATGAACTGCTACGGCCGATTTATCCGTTTGTTTATACTTAATGTTACGAAAATATTCTTTCGTTCGGGTTTCTAAATTACGTTTTGTCTTTCCAATATAAAATTTATCACAATCGAAACAATTAAACTGATGAATACCAGATTTGTTATTATTAGGAAAATTATGTTTTATAGGGAAATGAAATAAATTTTTAATACTATATTTATTTTGAGGAACTAAAGTTATACCAAATTCTTTAAAACTTTTTTGAAAATGTTTATTAACCCATGGAGGGTAAGAAAATGTTTTAAAATTATAATCGTCTTATTTTTAAGGGTAGATAATTGTTATATTTGTATATATGTTGATTTGTTGGTTGACTGCTTCTTTATAACTCTGTGGACAATAAAGAACTAAAATTTCTGTTTGTTTCTTTGTCTCTTTCTGCAAAATTCTGATGTGTATCCTTTATTGATTTTAGTAAACTTTGAATTTTGTAAACCATAAACTGGTACAAAAATAGTTTATAGTTTGATAAAATGGTTAATTAATTATTAAACATCTAAAGCCAGATGCTGACGGTGTACCTCGCACGTCAAAGAGGAAATGTTAGGAATGTAGTCCTCGTCCTCCAAGGGCTACTTGACTATGTTGTTTTCTAAGAGAGAATGGAAGTAAAGGGCTTTATTGACTTTCTCTGGTAATTAAATACGTTGATTAAGGCAATCTGTTGGAAGCCGGCGTTCTTTGGCTCAAGATATAGCTGCGCGCCTTACATCTCGTTAAGCAAATACTTTCCTTACAGTTAATTGGACAAAACTTCTCCCTTACTTAAGCACGCTCACTTCAGCTTAGATTACACCAATTAAAAATCCGATTTGTTGTATATGAACTCGGTTATCTTTGGATTTATTGATAATTCTTGTACTCCTGTTGTTTCTATTAAGATTTTGAGTATTATGACTGCTAATACCTTCAATGATAATTTTATACCATTGGTTAAATATGAACAAGAAAAAACTAATAGTTTCTAAGACCTTAGGAGACCGCTCACATCGCTATTTAAACTAAATATACACGACTAAAGTAATAATACTGTCAAATCGGTGATTACGCAAACCGTGAGAAAGTAACAGGCGCTCAAGGTCATCTCATGTCAGGAAGTAGTGATGTAATGATGTCACATTACTCCGAAGAAAAGACCTTTCGTGACTGCAATTACAGATTCTTCGAATTCCAAAATGAGTTACCGCGCTCGACAGATATAATAAAGCCAATGTAAGGCCGACAGAATCAGCAGTAAGAGTATCCAGTAAGCGGTGAGTATAGTAAATCTCAAGTTCCGTGATAAGGGGTCGGCAGCCGTCGACGGACAATAAGCAGTTCATGGTTCAGTGTGGCTTCGCCGAGCTGTGGAACAGCGAAGCAGTTTACGTGTAATTATCAGAGGTGTCTTCAGAACTGGTATGTAGCTCGTGTAAGAGGCGGACTTGTGTATGGGTTTGAAACATTTTACCTTCAAATAGGCAATTAAAGGAACCTTTTAGAGAGTTTCAAGTGTTGCATTTGTGTAATACAAAGACTGACTGCACGCTAGCAGCGAACTAACGATTTTGGTGAAAATAAAGACGTTTTGAGATGAAAGATTGTTGTCCTTTTTCATAATAAATGAAAGGATTTATGATGTGCATCAATGGGAGACACCTCGCGCATTGCAACCTATGTGGTACATTGCGCTACCACCTCGTGGAGGAAGGCGTGGAATGAAGGAACTGCGGGAGATAGTTCGCGGAGATGCAAGGGAGTCCCTAATATGTCCACATACGAAGTCTTTTCTCTCTACAAGAGCTTTCCAGAGAGGTCAATGAACCACCCGTCCAATCATGTAGTCCTAAGAATATTCTTCATTTAGAGCAAGCATACTTCAAGCACCACCTCACATCACGAAACCTGAAACATGAGAAGAAAACAAAACTAAAGAAGTGAAATAATGAAAATTGTTGCAGATGAGCAACTGCGCCGTATTCGCTTACTAGAGAAAATTGCGAAAAACCAAGATTAGATTGGGGGAGTTGAACCGTGGACCTCCCAAATTCAAGCCTCTTACGTTACCACAGAAGCACTTCACATGACCCGTTACGTAATAATTAAATGTAACACATATACGAAGTGTTGTGATGTAATAAAATATTTTTTATAATTTTTTATTGATCGATCAGCAGTACAATGCTTTACAGATCAGAGTGAAAAGAAGGTAAAAGTACAATAAGAACAATAACACTCAGGGGTAGGCTAACAGGCTGACCCCTAACTATATTAAGTTAGAACTCCAATAATACTCTCTGAGTAATTATGTCAATATTGAAGATGTAAGACAGACATCAAGCACTAGAATCACTCGAATCAGTGGTATCACTTAGAAGCAGGTCCTGTGGTAGTCTCCTCTTCAAGCGTGAGGGCTGGCGCGTGCGGACGCCGATGTTATAATGCACAGCTCCTAGAACTTCTTGCAGTATAGAAAAGAAACGACGAGCGATCCTGCGAATGTAGTCGTGAAGAGGTAACAGTCCTAGTTCGTGAAGGATCTGCTGATTACGGATGAACCATGGAGCGTTGGTAGCGATGCGCATGAAGCGATTCTGTATGACCTGAAGACGACGCAGATGACATGTGTGTGCGGCCCCCCACACTTGGCAGGCCTATGCAATAAGTGGACGAACGAGTGATTTGTAGAGTAACAATGAAGACTGTAGGCCGAGGCTGGAACGGCGATGCAATAGAGGTGAGAGTTTTGAAAGTCGCCGGTGATATAAGACGATCGATATGAACACGCCAGGTCAGTCGAGAGTCCAAAAGCGCTCCAAGGTATTTGACGGGAGTTGTAGTGGCGAGCCAAGGAACATTGTTCCTGTAGAGACACAACGGAGTGAGCGGAGTATATCGGCGAAGAGTGAAGATTTTAGCTTCGGTTTTCTGAGGGTTCAATGAGATCCGCCAAGTGCTGAACCAATGAGTTAGGCGATCTAAAGAGAGCTGTACTACTTGTTGTGCGTGCTGGAGATTAACATGAGAAAAATATAGTACTGTGTCATCAGCGTAAAGAGCTAAAGAAGTCGGAGCTAAGCCGGGAATATCAGAAATGTATATATTAAATAGAGCTGTGGCCAAGATAGAACCCTGTGGGACACATGCGGTAATATTACGTGGGGATGAAAGCTTTCCACCAATGCGTACTGAAAAGCTGCGGTCGTAGAGGAAACTGTGGATTAGATGTGATAAGTAATTAGGAAGACCGATGCGGTATAGCTTAAGGAGAAAACCATCATGCCAAACCCTGTCGAATGCCTGTGCCACATCAAGGAAGACAGCCGTGGTATACTGATGGGCCTCGAAGCCGTGAACAATTGACTGAGTAATAAAAATGACAATTAAAATTAAGCAGAATATGTTAAGGTCGGTTTATATACAATTTTAGTAATATTTTAGTGTTCATTCCTACTATATTCTCCAGCACTACAGGAAATACAGCCAATAAATAATAATTGGGAAGGGAATTTTGGGAAAGAAATATATGTGCCTGGCCTAAGTTGACGGCACCTCCTTTACATTTGTTCTTTTTTAGGGCTTGGCAAAGCTGAAAGCTGAAAGAAAAGCCCTTAAGGACTTCGACAGTATATATTCGGGTAGGAATTAATATTGTTCTATGCGTTTAACATAAAAGTCTGCTTCACTATTTTTAATGGACAGTGGAAAAAAACGTAATTGAAGATTAAGAGCCTATTCCCTAAATACGGGTACAACTAACACAAAGTTCCGCAAATAATCTGACAGTTACTCTTTATGAAGTTCTTAAAACCTGTCATTAAGTTTAAATCTTTCAGAAATGTATATGGCAGTGCAAAATATGCCGATGATTTTGGCAGGAATTCCAGTTCGATGAACACGCGTTGGTACACTGAACTGTTACATAGATGATTTGCAGAATCGCTGTTATTGCCTCTCGTGCTATGCAGTGCCAAATTTACTCTTGTTTGGCGTCTTCACAAACGGATTTGGAAGGCGCTTATATGTTTACTTTCTTGGTTACTAATAATATGTAAAAGAAATATTGCATACCACTTTCGCAGAAGTTTCTTTCTAAACTAAAATGACTCTTTTAGAATAAGGTTTGTGTGTAGCACGTCTTTCTGTGATCAGCATGGCTTAAAAAAAATTGTCACTTCAACACCCACCTTGTATTTACGCTCGGTATTTTTCAAGTATACGATACAGAAGCTTTTTAAGAAAATCCGGCTTCCAGTTTCCTTTACGTGGAAAATATTTCGTTAAATTTCACTTTCTTAAATGATTAGAACGGTATACACTTAAGTCATTTGCGTGAAAAGTAATTTTAACTCGAACTGTTTGCAAATAGTTTGTGAAATCTATTTCATTATGCATGACTTGCCTAATTATTACGTCAGACACTAAACCTAACATCACAAAATTGGAGATATAGTTAAAGCAGACAGCAAAATGTTAAGTATTTTAGAATCTTTAACTATTTTAATATATTCTGTTATTTATTTGATTTTCAACATATCAATACCTTTTTGTATTACGTATGTGTAGTAAGTAGAACAGGTATTTTATTGCATTCAGAAGTGATACCAAATTTCTTGGAAATATATGTTTTGTCTCCCTGTGGCCGCACCGTGGCTCAGTGGTTAGACCACTTGGCTCTCACCAAGGCGGCCCGGGTTCGATCCCAGGCGACCGCAAAGTGAGATTTGTGGTGGACAACACAGCGCTGGGGCGGGTTTTCACGGGATCTCCGGTTTCCCCCGCCATCTCATCTCATCTCATTCCACCGGTGCTCCATCTTCATCTCATGCATCATCAGTGTCATCGCCTGCGGTGCCGTATGTAGTAAAAGCGGGCGTTAAACACTACACATTTCAATGTCTCCCTGAAACACACAAAGAAGTAAATAAATAAGTAAATACATAAATAAATAGGTAGATGAATGAATAAATGAAGTTTTAACATAATAATAAAATAAACAAAGGAGGTTGTTTAGATTATGAAAATTTGCGTTTCACGACTTGCCCACCGCTTCTCGAGTCCGGATTTCAAGTTCGGCGGGGGTGAACATCCTAGTACAGCCTGGTCATTGAAACCAATATTCCAGCTGGGGGATGCGAAATGCTGACAACATGATGATCGCCAACCTCTACCTTGCGTATGTGGACGTGAGCCGACAGTCGGGTTGGAAGGTCCTGGCCGTACATGGGCTTATGTTATCCTAGTCCAGCCTCCTTCAGCAGGCAAGCAAAGCCGGTGGTCCCCTGTCACAGAATATGAGGCAATTTAGGTGGCTAGTGTGGAACACATAAAGTGTCTATACATTATATTTTTTTTTCCTTGTTCCATTTATACCCTGCCTTTAACTGCTATGGTCATATCGACGGCCGTTCTCCTTTGGTATTAACTCGTTATCTTTGGTTTTTAATCATTAGATCACGCACACTCTCATTCATACTTCCAGACTCTGGGGAAGATGGAGAATTATCTTGGTCGGAGAAAAATCCTAACCCCCACCGCCGGGAATCGAACCCGGGACCCCTAGCACGGCAGCAGGTGCTCTACCGACTGAGCTACGGGGCCAGCTTACATTATATTTATATTCCGCTCGACTACCATACATTGGCATACAACCAAATCAGTGTTTTTATTATAGAACTCCATCTCAAATGTCATCACTCTTAACCTACAGATACTTGCAATAGACAGCGTTGCTATGGAGAAACGACATAACAAAATTTGGACTTAAAATCAAAGTGAGGTTATTAGGGCAACGAGTGGGATAAAGTAAATAAACAAATGATTGTTAACTACAAATTTTCTGTAATCGTTCAACAGCAACATAAAACATGTTTATTCTTTAACTACACGAAAGTGAACTTGTTGAGTGCGATTATATAAACCTGAACCATTTCAATAAGCCATAACTTTTGAAACAATAATAGGACACGCCTGCCACTTTGGTAGAATATAATACACAATTGGGAGATTACATTACACTATTTACATCTCAGAGAAAATGTTGGAAGTGTCCATCCACCAGCATCTATACATGTTTGTACTCGTCTCACCATATTCTCTGAAGTTTTACGGAGAGTATCCTCGCCAATGTTACTTATTTCGGTTCGAATGAATTCCTTGAGAACATCAATTGTCCGTGGCCTATTCTTGTACACTCTCTTGTACAGTTTCTTTTATAATCGAGAAATAAAAGGTCTGCGGCCCCCCAGATCCGCTGACCTAACCTCACCGGATATTTTCCTGCGGGGGTATCTAAAATAGAGTGTACATTAATAGGCCACGGGCAATTGATGTTCTCAAGGGACCCATTCGAACCGAAATAAGTAACATTGGCAAGGATACTCTCCGTAAAACTTCAGAGAATATGGTGAGACGAGTACAAACATGTATAGATGCTGGTGGAGGACAATTCCAACATTTTCTCTAAGATATAAATAGTGACGTTAACACCTCCAAATGGATTAGAAGCAGTAACATTAACGGTATTTATATCATTGTATTTGCTCCACAGAGTGAAAGTCCTGCGACTTTTTGGAAAGAAAATTAAAATAAGCAAGAATAATTTTTCATTTATACCCTGGGCATTTCTTCGTATCTGCCTATCCTTAAATTGTTGAAACACTTTTTCGTACAATTTTGGTGAAGTAGATGGTAATAAAGCCTCAACTACTTCCTTTGCTTCATTTAGTATATCATTTGGTACCGATATATTAACGTTCTGAAAGTCGATCTAAACGTAATCAATTCAAGTAGTTTAGGAAACTAGCAACAATAAAAACAAAATTAGTATTCATACATAGCCTACCATATTTTATAACTATAAGTACGCTGTAAATCAATGCCATTCTATTTATTTAATTTATTACTGTCTGTTGTAAAATCATTAACTGAACACTTGTCCTATATTAATGTATGGTATCTACAGGATAAAATAGTGTATTATACATGTGTACGAACTTCTATTATCCACTCCACTAGTAGAACTCCCCTTCGGGTCGCGTTTTATATTTTTCTACTCAAGGTTAAATTCTCTGATTATCCACTTGTATTACGCAGTACAGATTACGTTTTAGCGCCATTCTCCCTGTTAGCATAGTGTGTTGTTACTACCTTCTACCCCATCCTCACTTTCCCCTCTTTATATTTTTTCTTATCTATTTTTACTTTAGCACTCTCTAAATGTTTTTCTACTTCATTGATTTTGCTGTTTTCCTTCCCATTCACTATTTTGTGACTACCTTCTCTTCTGACAGAGTAACCTGTGACCAGTTTCTTATCTCTTTACATTCAGTTAAGCAGCGAACAGTATTGACGTACTCCGCACAGTATGCATTCTGGTTGAATGACTTTAATCACTTTCAAAAGTGACACTTCTGTCAAAAGAGTAATGAAGATTTGTATATATTGACAAGATGCAGATGGAAGAATAGCCTTTCGTAAGAATAGTTTACAAAAAATGAGTAAAGAAATTAATGGGAAGGCGTCAAATCGATATTTTAGCTAGGAATTCCGCCGTTTATCACTTTACATACTCGGAGCTCTCACTGGGGGGCGTGCGTGTTGGTAAACAAACTTCCTTCTCTCTGGTTTGTCCTTGTTTCTGGTGTCCCTGTGTTGTTACCTATCGTGTGACAGTTGGAGTTTGGTGGACACATCAGCATGCATTCATTCAGGTGACAGAAGGGACTTCGCTCCTTAGGTAAGCATGAATATAGAGATAAAAATAAAACTTCATCTTAAGTGTTGGTTGTATAATTTTATCAGGGCTTTTGTATAAGTTAGAATTAATCTTGCACGATGTTGGTGTTTACCAATAATGTTTTATTTCCTATGACGACACAAGAAATCTGAATGCTAAAAGAAATTGATAACGATAACTGAACTACTTTTCTCTTTCAAGAAAAACAACAACCTATGCAAAGTTCCAATATAATTCCATTTAACTTTATCATGGTTTTCAGTATTGAAAATTATGATTACAAACTCTCTGGAGTTATAGTTTACTAATTCTTAGAACCAAATTCTCCAATATACTGTTAAAATATACAAGTTTTCCTTTAAATATTTACGGAATGAAGTACATCCAACTCGTACCTACGTTTACCTATTCACCTTACTAGACATCTTCAATTTCTAAGCACTGGAAATTACGTTTAGTTTTTATTTTGATATGAAATAACAATAAAAGTATCTGTAAAAATGTTACGGCGACACAGACAAAACCTTTTCGATACATATTTTCCAACTAATACGTCAATTAATGTAATTAAATTCATATAAATACCATTGCGGGAATAATAGTATGCAAAAACATCACATAAGCCGAACAAGTAAGGCAATTTAGGACCTTTCCTCGATCCGAATCAAGCTAATGACGCACTGTACTAATTATTAGAATAACTGCGTTTACTCAGTTCCATGAAAATATAGATTTATTTTAAAATGAATACCATGTAATGCCATTGTTTGGTGTAGTTCCACGTTATCGAGATTGAAATCTTTTATCTGTGGAACTATGTTCCTATTTTACTCCTTCACATGTTTGCTTTGTTTATAGCTTACGTAGTGCTCTGTTTTTGTGCCAAGTGGATTAGGTGATAACCACATATATCCTTAGTTTCGTGAGCTGTAACTAATTTGATTTTCTAGCATAATGTCGTTTCCTTAGACTTTTAGTTTTTGAGCTATGCTGTGCATACGCATATTTTTCTAAAACATTTACTGAATTCAGAGCGACTTCAAAACATGCATTTACGGCGAAACCTTGTTAGTGACTTTTTAGTGAAATTCAGTACCTTCTCTAGTATTTATATACCTGGTAGAAACTTGAATACAAACCAAAAGAGATAAAACTTTTTATAATTACTTATAACGCTTCTCCGAGGTGTAAACAATACATTTTCTTTTAAACAAATTATTTACATATTCCTATTTTATAGCTGGAATAATCAAATCCTGAATAGAAACTTACATAGGAAAATTGAGTTGTGTTAATGCTTACGTGTCTCTAGCATGCCACCGCAGGGAACCTGTGGCAGTTCCCTGTTGTTGAATTTATAGCACTTGGGAATATGAAAGTGTAAAGGTCTTATGCAAATGTAGAACAATTTCAATTTCTATTTAGCTTGCCTATGTTTGGATCGCAGCTCTTAAGTGTGGCAAATAAGTTATTGAAGTATTAAGAATAACACAACTGATAATCACGTATACTATGGAATTACTTAATAAAACCCTTACTAATTTGGCATTGGCTTAGAAACAAAATTTGTTTAGGTATGTTCTTGACTCGAGTAAATGAATTTGCGTAATTCAAGGGGATCCATTGCGAAAATGTTATTGGCAATAAATTTCACAACTTTTAACTCTATAAAGTCTTATAAATTGACATGCCTTCTAATATTTTATATTTATTACCTTATTGTATGAACAATTCTTATATATTTCAAATGCATTTTACTAAATCTGCCAACTCTAAGCCGCTTTACAAAAGAAATGACTTTGTTCTAAAGCGATCTATTTTTATGTTATCTTCTTAGGAAAGGTATAATCAGGAAATTCTAAATGTGCCCTGTACAAATGTCCAAGCAATGTACTTTTTTTGTAAATGTACATATGAATTTTATGTATTTTTCTCCAAATGATATTTTCTAATAGAAAAGTCCTATTTTCTCAGGAACGTAAAATATCTATTTATTATTTTATTTTCATATCCTTTATTGCATACATTAGATCTGGGATTTGTTGCGCCTCCGAGTTAGCCTATTTTGCTCCTAATGAATTTTTCCTAGCCACTATTTTTAAGTCTTCCTATATTTATCCATCCTTAAGATTTTTACCTTAAAATTCTTCTAGAATATAAATATTTAGGCATGCATTGTACATTTTAGAGCTGTTTATTTCTAAATGTTTGATAAAAACAGTTCTCCAGTTTTGCTACTGATTCAGTTTGGCGCCAATTTGTTTAGTTACAAAATCAATTGCTGATACATCTTAATAAAGAAGTTTATAATTAATAACTTCTATCTTTGTTACTACACAACTTTGTATAAAACGAAACGAGTAAAAGAAGTTATTCTTCTATATCCAATATTAAATTCAGTTTGTTAATTTTAAACAGTTTAAGACAGTGGGCTTGAACATAACAAATGTGATATTCTTGGGATATGGCGTTTAATATTCTCCTCAGGTATTATAGTTTAAAAATAAGTAACTATAAAACCTTATCTTTCAATTTAATGAAATATTCAGCTCAACTTATGAATAAGTACACGCGGGTAGAGAGCTCAATATCACGGAAAAGTGGTTTTAACGTTGTAACCTTTCATGTTTCTGCCAGGGATTATCTCACTGTCTTAGATTTTAAACAATTTGCCTCAAAATGGTACAATTTTGTTGCAAAAATAACAGCGGGAATAATTATTTGCCAAGAAACGTTCATTTACGTTGTCTTTTGTTACCGAACAATAACCGCCTGTACAGTTCTGCTAGTAGTTTTCTAATCATTGCTCAGTCTGAATTAGTTGGATGTGAAAATTACACAAAGTTTAGATTAATTTCTATGCACATATACCACAAATGTATTTTGGGTTCATGAATTCTGAGCTCTTTCTACAGAACATACTTATATAAGCAGAAAAATATCGTTTAAATGGAAGTAGTCGCAGTTATAATTTATTGTGAAATGACATACAGCATACCTTTTATTACTAATGAAATAATTGAATAATTTGTATTCCTCATATAATATACCGCTGTCGAAACAAACAAATCTTGAGGTTACTGCCAATTCAAATGTTATTGTTTAACGTGAATGGCCACTTCTGATGTTTGGGATGGTTTCTACTCTCTTTTGTCATTGATCAATTGATAAGAACACTTACAGGTATGCAATTTAAATACCGTCAGCTTGATGTGAAGCAGATATATCAAATTTGCTGTAGTAAACCACAATCGACACTAAATATAAGTGGCGAAAACTAAATACGAGGCATGTTTTTTTAAGTCTGTACCATTTTGCAATTCCGCCGCCGCAGCGCTACGATTGGTGTTCCGCGCATGCGTGCTGGTTACCTACATCTCTTGTCTACGCACTGACGCCATTACAGTCTGATTCTTCATTGTATACGTTGTTTACTGAGTGTTTAAGATGTCTCCGACAATCGTGAGTCCCGCCGATTGTGAAGTACAGGCTGTTATACGTGGTAAAGGCGTAAAACCGATCGATATTCATCGTGAGATCTGTGAAGTTTACGGACAAAACATTATGAGTGATGGAATGGTAACGAAATGGGTGAGACCATTTAAAGATGGCCGCACCATTGTGCATGGTGAAGAACGGAGTGAGCGTCCTTCGGTCGTTACTGAAGATTTGGTGCAGAAAGTGGACGAAAAGGTGAGAGAAAACAGACGCTTTACAATTTCGTCATTGTGCGACTATTTTCCTCAATATTCTCGCAGTGTTTTGTATCACATTATGACCGAGAACTTGAAGTACCGGAAATTGTGTTCACGTTGGGTTCCGAAAATGTTGATGGATTTGCACAAAACCCAACGTTTAGGCAGCGCATTGACTTTCCTTGAGCGGTATCACAATGAAGGTGAAGAGTTTTAGACCAAATTGTTACTGGTGATGAAACATGGGTGGCCTACGTCACACCAGAATCGAAACGAAATCCATGGAATGGTGACATTCATCAGCACCCACAAAAGTGAAGTTTAAGCAAACAATTTCTGCCCGGAAAATCATGTGCACAGTTTTTTGGGACAGAAAAGGAGTATTGCTAGTGGAGTTTCTGCCTCGTAATGAGACAATCAATGCAGCGTCTTATTGTGAGACATTGAACAATCTGCGCCGTGCAATCCAGAACAAAAGACTTGGCAAGTTGAGTAAGGGTATCGTTTTGCTGCATGACAATGCCCGTCCACATGTGGCTAATCGGACCAAAGATCTCATCAAATCTTTTCAATGGGAAGCTCTAGATCATCCTCCATACAGCCGTGATCTGACGCCCAGCGACTACCATTTGTTGCTGCACTTGAAGAAACATCTGGGCGGTCAGCGTCTTCAAGACGATAACGAAGTCAAAACTGTTGTGATACAGTGGTTAACACGTCAGGCGGCTGAATTTTATGAGCAGAGTATTCAAAAACTGGTGCCACGTTATGACAAGTGCCTCAATATTCACGGAAATTATGTAGGAAAGTAGATTAAGGTACAGGCTTTCATGTAAAATTAAAATTATTGCGATATCTATGCACGCATTTTTTTAATTCCAAAACGGTGCTGACTTAAAAAACATGCCTCGTATGTTGCCCAGTTCATTAAAAAATAAAGAAACCTTGAAGTGTGACCATAATGTTCTAACGGATTAGTATTAACACCAAAATGACTATTAAGCTTGATTTATTGTTAAGAAGTTGGAACTGCTACAGATTTTGTTGTAAAACTTGAGTGTAAAAATGTATCGGGGTTGGTTGAGGCAGTACTTTGTTGTTGTTTACAGGATCGTTCTTGTCTGAGATAGTTTAACATACATGGCATGATAAAGACGAGATTTGAAGTTCATAATTCTCCAAGACATCAAACGTAGAACGAAATGAGTTAATACTATGGGGATCACCAACTCTATATGCTTAATTAATGGCAGGGAATAAATTACTCTTAATTCCTTAATCGGAATTTACTTATTTATCCATCGCGAAATCTTTTGGTCTTATGGTTTGAAATATGACTAAGTCGTCATGTTTCTGTGAACAAGTCCATTTCTTCAGTTCTTTTTTATTCTTCTTTGCTGTGTTCGTTTATTCAAGAGAGAGTACACGCTGGTTCAAGAGTAGATCGAGTGAATTAAGGGATTCTTTAAGCAAGATGCTCCTCATTGTGGTGTTAAACGACAGTGTGACGTAGATGCATTCCTTACATGGTTGGAATGGCGCGAAAGGAACGCAGGAGAGTGAGAGTATAAACAGAGTGCCACGAGCAGAATTCCACTGATATTGTCCTGTTTTAATTCCAAAGTGAATACCAATTAAATAATTGATTCAAAGCACGAACAAGAGAGATCGCCCTTCTCGTATTGCAGTGCCCCGGGAGCAAATATTATTATTTTAAAGCATGCTTGATATAAAGAAAATGTTTAGACAGGGAAAATAACGCCTTGTGCGCTACACAAGGATTCTATTAGCTTGGTTTTATATATTAATTAATGAATATATATATGTATCTCGTAATGCATGTGTGTCATGGAATATTTAAATCCACATCTAGTCGTCTGAATAAACTAAAGTATAACACACACAAGAGCAGTGTAAGAAATCTGATCACTTTGTAGTATTTTCCGTAATAAGATGTCAAATTAAATACTGAATGTTGCTTATCATAACAATATAGTTCACTTGTTTCTTTAGCTTATACAAGCTACAAATTTTATGCACAATAATTTGTGTAAAGATTCTATGTAAATTAAATGCAACCTTTTCCGGTTAACAAGGAGTAGTTGTCAGTTGTTTTATTTCTAGAATGAAATGAAACTCTCGATAATATTTTTCATACTGCAATAAAGTCGACGATTCTCGCATGTTTAGTAAAACGTGGTGTAGGCCCGAAAGTTGCTTAATATTAGCCTGCTATAACAAGATTTATATTTTTCTAGTTACCTTAATCTCAATGATGTTGTCTGATTAATCGTAGAAACCTTATATTTGTCACATTTTTATATGAATCAATATATTAAAAATAAATTCTACTGGATATTATTATTTATTTCACAATGTCACAAAAGTTAGGTGGCCGAGCCATGGCTGAGTGGTTAGACCGCTTGGCTCTCACCTATGCGGCTCGAGCTCGATCCCAGGCGACCGCAAATTGGGCTTTGTGGTGGACAACATGGCGCTGGGGTTGGTTTCCTCCGGGTCCTCCAGTTTCCCCCACCATCATTCCACCTATTGCTCTAACAATCATTCATCTCAGGTCAGATGCTTCGGCTCCCTCGCTCTGAGGGAACCCAAGCGCACCCGAACGTCAGCATTGACTGACTATATATACGAGGGCTGTTCAATAAAGAATAATCACAATTTTTTCGACAACGTACCTTTACACATCCTCATAATATTGATGGTCCTTATCAAAATATTCTCTCCTGAATGCGATATACTTGTCCCAGCGTGTCTGCCAGTCTTCAAAGACATACTGAAAACTATTTTTTGAGAGATCCTTCAAAATCGCCCCCGCAGCTTTCACCACTACTTCTGATGATGGATAATGCCTCCCATGAAGGGTTTTCTTCAAGTTAGAGAATAGAAAAAGTCACATGGGGCTAATTCCGGACTATAGGGAGGGTGAGGGATGCACTTCACGTTGATTTTTGCAAGATATACAGCAACAACATTGGCAATATGCAGCCGCACATTATCGAGGTGTTGCACCCGGCCTGTTTCATGGAAATGTGGTCTTTTGCGCCTGATATGGACTTTAAATGTTTTCAAAACATCCTTGTAGTATTGTCCAGTTACTGATGTGTGTGCAGGTACAACATGCTGATAAACCATTCCATGAATATCAAAGAATAAGATAACCATAACTTTCCGAGCAGAAGCAACCACTTGCTTTTTCGGGGGGTTGGTGATGAAGATTTCCACACTGAGCTTTGCTGTTTGCTCTCAGGATCAAAATGATGCAGCCAAGTTTCATCAGCAGTGATTACGTTTATTAGAAACTCCGGATCTTTCTCTAACATCAATTTTAACTGCATGTTACTCCCATTGCAGCGGCAGGCGATACTGAACATGTCTGAACTTGCCTGGTTCTCACAGGCGGGAACCAGGAGTACCAACAATGAAACTACTACGGCGTGTTTGTTTCACATTAAGCTAACAGAATATAATAAGGTTGAATTTTAGTGCGAAAAATTATGTCCGTAAAGAAATTAAGATTATTCGTTATTGAACAGCCCTCGTATGTATGTATATATATATATATATATATATATATATATATATATATATATATATATTGTAATTGCATGAAAGGGATAACTCTATATCAGGCTGCTTCAGCTTGGTCGTGCGCCAATGAACAGCAGAATACTCTCGTTGCAAGTCTACCTGCAGCATGCAATTTAGTGCGACATTGGGGCAAGCTGTCCTCACGCCTGAACAAGGTGTCTATATACAGGATGTTTCGAAGCTATACCTACCGGATATAGTAGTTGTTCAGCTTCTGTGTGACACATATAGGTAGTTTTACCACCAATAAAGCCACACAAAAGACCTCCAGAATGAGTGTGGATTAGGCAGTGACAGGAACAACGCCACGTGTCTCACGCTATCAAAGTTCACAGGTCGTGCTACCTGCTGTAGCTGTTTGTAAACATACCGACATACCTCACGGTAGTTTGACTATTAAGAATTCCTTTGGCTTATGAAACAGCAATAAAGAAGCTATTCTTTAGTTATTTGTTTGAGTGTTTAACGTGTTCCAACATTTCGTTATAGCAGTCGAATAAGGCAAGTAAGCTGGTGGACATATGCAACATAAACCTTTTAGAGGGAAGTTAATGTTAGTGAGATTGAGGATGGAAGCGTTAAATGATAAAAGGAACAGAACAATATCAAAGAATTTTAGATAAAGTTAACCAAAACTAAATGCCTAATGCAATGAGACAAGCATTTTATTTCACTGTGTTTAATAATATTAAATAATGCATTTGTAACTGAAAAGGAAGTTGTTGATTTTACAGTAACTGGTTGAAAGCACTGTACAATTAAGATCATAGCAAAATAAGCAATCTTGGAACTGTCCAAGTCATCAGTCAACTTTTTCACAAATAACTGTCTTTTGTCTCCTTACCCGAAAGCGAGGCTAGGGTCACTGATAAAGAGCAAGGAGTAATGCTGCTTCATCATGAGTTTGGTCTTCTACCCGTTCACCAATACATCCGACGCCTGGCACGTCCATTCTTTTACCATCTCCAGGAGGTCCCTGGAGCTGTTACCTACCGTCTCGGCTGTCGCACTCGCCAGCCAACTCGCCTGAAGCGCAGACTGCCCCAAGATCTTCTCCTAAGTGACGTCTCCAGCACAGACGACTCAGACACGTGATTACTACCATCAGACTTTAAGTTCTCAATTTGTGTTACAGTTATCCTCCATATTTAGTTAGAGGAGTCGTTCATGGCTACCTCCATTGTTATGTGTCCTGTTCCTATGTATCTTATAACAAACATCTGTAAAGCATAATTGCTGATCGATGGATAAAAAAAAAAAAAAAAGGAGTAATGCTTTTGTTTCCTTTACCGGCGCGTCCCAATAACTTGTGAAGTTCGCGCACCAGTGGTTCCTGCGTTGCCTAATCACAAAATAATGTAATGTTTAATGCTATATAAAATTATACCCAAGAGAATTTCCAAATTGTGACAGCGAAATTCGGACTAGTTAAATTATAAACTACGAAACGGCTGTATCCGTTCGGTGTCGTTTCGAAGCAACTTGTATAATAATGCTGTACGTTCCACTTTCTCGCCGAATTCAGCAACTTTTGGCATACAAAGAACTCTAAAACTGATTTCTTTTCGTTAAACTAAAACTGTTCTTTTCAAGGAGGAGCCAAAGGCCTCTCCGTCGTAATGGGAAGCCATATAACGTTAATGTTGGCAGAAAGCGCAAGGAATCGTGTTGATACAGTGCCTTACTCTTCACTGGTGGTCGCCGGCTGGCGGGAAGAAACTACGTAGTTACAGTGCTTCTCATCGTCCCTGGCACCCCCTTTCTCCGCATCTGTGCATGTTCGGCCTTTGCTAGTGCGGGTTCTTGTATTTTTTGTGGTCAAATTGCGATTAGTTGTGTTGTAATGCCAAGATGTGTGTATACTTTAGCACACCGCATATTCATGTATGATTCTTAGGTGCTAACGATCTTGTAGAGAAGTGACACGGCTGTTTGTGGACCGATTTCATGGTATTCCCGCTCCTCACAGAGAGACATTTCGTAAATTTATAAAGAGTGGCAGAGAAACTGGTATATTCATCCATTGACATGATCATCACTGTGGTTAACGAGGTGGGGCGCCCGCCTCGGTAGCATAGACGGTAGCATGTCTGCCTCACGTTCAAGGGGTCCCGAGTTCGAATCTCGGTCAGAGTGAGTTACCTGGATAAGGTTTTTCCGGGATTTTCACTTATCCTTCAAGACGAATGTTGGGTGGCTCTAAGCTCCATGAACCCTGGACTCATTTGAGCATCATTTCATCCAATTCATTCACCGTCCGATATGACTTAACGTTGTAGGACGTAAAATTACCAAAATAATAAAAAAAAGTGGGGTGGTTAAAGATGAGAAAGAGTAAGTGTATCGATGTGATAAATATTCGGGAGTATTTGGTCCCGTAAAAGAAAACCTGATGCTTTCCTGGCAACCAATGTGTTCGAAATCTTCTCGGGAAACAAGGCACTTGGAATTACTATTAGAATTCGACGTTTGGGGAGCGCACATCTCTCCATTGTCAGGATATTTTAATAAATGTTATAACCACTCAAATAAAAAATACTATAAATATTCGCATCACTGAAAAAAGACTGTTTTCAGTAAATGAAATGCCAGGTCAGGAGATGGCGTGAGTATAGAAAATTAATTGGGTCAAAGAAACTTAACTACTTAACTTTATTATCAAACTGTATAGATCTGTGCTTCTTAAGCCGAAGTATTTCCATTTTTAAGGCTGGTTTCCAAGCGGAGCTGAACTTAAATCCAGCTTCGCGATTAAGCGTGCTCCTCTCGGAGGAAATGGCCAAAGCCTCCTTAACTCTCTGCTCCCAGTAACTGTCGCATTTTGCCAAGATGCTCGTCTGCCGAAAGTAGGCTTTGTGGTCGTTATCAAAACAATGCTCTGCCAGTCCAGACTTCTCAGGATGCATTAAACGAATGCTCCGTTCAAAGCTTCCTTAACTCTCCGCTCTCAGTAACTTGCATTTTGCCAAGATGGTCGTCTCCCGAAAGTTGGCTCTATGGTCATTATCAAAACAATGCTCTGCCAGTCCAGACTTCTCAGGATGTATTAAACGAATGCTCCGTTCAAAGCCTCCTTAACTCTCCGCTCTCAGTAACTTGCATTTTGCCATGATGGTCGTCTCCCGAAAGTTGGCTCTGTGGTCATTATCAAAACAATGCTCTGCCAGTCCAGACTTCTCAGGATGTATTAAACGAATGCTCCGTTCAAAGCCTCCTTAACTCTCCGCTCTCAGTAACTTGCATTTTGCCATGATGGTCGTCTCCCGAAAGTTGGCTCTATGGTCATTATCAAAACAATGCTCTGCCTGTCCAGACTTCTCAGGATGCATTAAACGAATGCTCCGTTCAAAGCCTCCTTAACTCTCCGCTCTCAGTAACTTGCATTTTGCCATGATGGTCGTCTCCCGAAAGTTGGCTCTATGGTCATTATCAAAACAATGCTCTGCCAGTCCAGACTTCTCAGGATGCATTAAACGAATGCTCCGTTCAAAGCCTCCTTAACTCTCCGCTCTCAGTAACTTGAATTTTGCCATGATGGTCGTCTCCCGAAAGTTGGCTCTATGGTCATCAAAACAATGCTCTGCAAGTCCAGACTTCTCAGGTTGCACTAAACGAATGCTCCGTTTAAAGCCTCCTTAGCTCTCCGCTAGCAGAATAAACGAACATGAACGGAGAATACGTTTAATGTAACCTGAGAAGTCTGGACTGGCAAAGCATTGTTTTGATGTCCATAGAACCAAGTTTCGCTAGACGACCATCTTGGCAAAATGCAAAAGTTATTGGGAGCGGAGAGTTAAGGAGGCTTTGGCCATTTCCTCCGAGAGGAGCACGCTTAAACGTTATGCTGGATTTCAGTTCACCTCTTGTTGGAAACTAGCTTTAAAAATGGAACTACGTCGGCTTAAGAAGCACAGATCTATGTACAAATAAATAAATAATTAAATAAACAAACAAACAAATAGATAGGCAGGCAGGCAGGCAGACGGATTGACGGTTGAATAAAATCTGAAAATCTAATCCTGGTACTTAATTTCTTATACCGGGACATGATTTCCAAATTCTAATTTATTAACTACCACATAAATACAAAAATACAATTTAAACAATCATTTTTCAGATAATAAAATAAAAAACAAAAATTAAAAATAAAAATTAAAACAAATACAAAAACTACCAATTTAAAAATTTACGATTTAACTAATAAAAATTTACTGGAATCCAGTATACAAATACTGGCAACCAGCTACAATTTCAAAATAAGACTGCAATACCGGAAACCGATACTTAATGTACTGGTAACCAGTACATTTAAAACTTATCAATTTACCTTTTCAACTGATAAAAACCTTCTTAAAAACTTACAAAACATTTAACTAAAAACTTATATAAATATAATTCATAAAATTTACATTAAAACAATCACAAAATTTACAAATTATTTACTCCAAATTCATTAAACAAATTAAAATACATTATATAAATTTATATAAACAAACAAATTCAATTATTATTTTTAATTCTACACCAATCAATATATTTTTCAAATCTACTTTATATCAAATAAAATATAAATTTCAAATCTTAACAATTAAAAAAAAAAATAATTCATCTATAATAATAACCCTCAAAAATGACAAATCAATTCAAACATATTAAACAAACAATAATTATACATTCAATAACCTTCATATATTTCAAAATTAAACCATTACAATAACCTTCAGCAACCAAACCAAACAATTCAATTTAATTTATTTATTTCATTTATAAATAATTTAATTTATTTACCTTATTAACACAAAAATATTAAATTAACAATATACTAAAACACATTTCAACTATTAAATCTCCTAAATCTTCAACATAATTATATATAAAAATTCCCATCTATAATTTCTCAAAATACACTTTCTCAAAATTTAACTATCCTCATTTTACACCAAATTTAAATGAAATAACATCTCAATAATTTATCAAATCAACTCCTTAAATCCATTTTTCCAAATATCCACTTCTTAAAATCTATGTACTGCTTAATCAAGTAGTTATGTTTCTTTAACTTAATTTTATATAGTGACGCCATCTCTTGACCTGGCATTTAATTTACTGAAAACGGCCCTTTGTTCGATGACGCAAGTATTAATAGTGTTTTGTCTTTGCTGTTATTTGTGTTGTATCCAGTGATACATTTGTGGTTATAGCATTTATTAAAATATTCTGATGAGAGAGATGTACCTGCCGAAAGTCGATTTCTAATTGTCTTTTCCCCTGACTTGCTTCCCGAGAAGATCTCCAACATTTAGTCCCATGTTTACGAACGTTACAAAAAGAAAAGTTTTAAGAGGAATTTACGAAGAGCAGTACAAAACTCGTCTGGTAAATTAATATACTTAAGTCTCAACTTGCAGTTAAGTATTTAGTAGGATGCTATTTACTAAAAACAAAAATAAAGTCTGAAACAATTAAAGTTCTTAGAACTAAAACCATTCTGTGTAGCACAGGTTGGTATCTTCAAGTTTATTAACGGACCGTGCATTTTAAATAAAAGCAATGCAGTCCAAAGTGGTATAAACAATTCTCGCTTTTGACTTCGTAGTGCCACTTAACCTAGACTACAGAGTTCTAGCTTTTTCTAACTCGTTCAACCGAGAACATGAAGAGCATAGATTATTATAACCTGTGACATGGGTAATTGCCATTCCTTTGTGAATGATTTTTAAATATATAAAATATGTTTTTGTTTTGTTTCATTATATGCAGTTCAACATCTCTTGGTTCTTACATAGAAAATGCATCTGAATTTCAGTTATTTGCAGTTTTCTTATTTAAAATCAATCTTAAACTAGGCCCAAGATGAAGAGACTAGACGAGTGAAGAGATTTTCTGGACGGAATTGATTGATATATTTACCTCTTGTATTTGTTCCGTTTTTGTGAAGAGCTGTCTATCACAGCTGGGGCGGGTGTTTCTCAGGGCCCTTCGATCTGGCGTATAAAACAGCAAACATCCCCAGCTTCGCATTTTTGGCTGGCTGGCTGACTGACTGACTTTGAAATATGTCTGTTCTTAGGCGCTATATTTGTTTTTCCCAAGTAATCTTTCTCATATCTGCTATGTTTCAAACTTGCTCGTTTTTTCCGCCTAAGTAACTTCAGCTCTTGCAGGCAGTTTGGACTCATTGTTCGCTACAAGGTCTAAGGTTGCTTCCAGTCATAAACGCAGCACAGACGAACCATAAAGCAAGGGTTTGCACCCAATCACGTGCTTAGGAAAACAAGATATTGTAAATTCCAAACTTTATGCTTGTGTTGCGTGCATAGAGGAGCAATTCTGTATTTATTTCTTCATGCATTGTGACCTTCTGAATACACAGGAAGAGGATGCGGGATCTTACGGCGTTTACTCTATAGGGTGCTCTTCGATAATGTACCTCCTCCCTATCTCGCCCTGATTAGTAGTTTCCTCAGAGACCGCACGTTCAGGGTGAGAGTGGAAGGACGTTTGTCATCTATCAGACCAACAGCCGCGGGTGTCCCGGAGGGCAGTGTACTGTCCCCGTTACTCTTTGCGGCATACATGTCTGACTTCCCCTTAGAACCACAGACTGTTACGTGCCAGTATGCTGACGACGTCCTCATAATGGCGCGTAACAAACACCTAAGATATTGTCATCCTCCGCTGCAGCGCAAGCTCCGAGCGATTGACCATTGGAGTGAGAAGTGGAGGATGACCATTAGCCCCGAGAAGAGCTCTGCTGTTCTCCTGGCTAAGGTCCGAGCTAGGCGACCGGATTGGTCGCTGAGGTTCAGGTGGAGGCAAATCCCTTGGGTTCCCGCTGCCAAATACCTTGGCGTCCACCTCGATCGCGGTCTCACCTACGCACCTCACGTCAGGGTCAAAGTCGGACAAGGGCATGCAGCGCTAACGCAGTTATACCCAATTCTCAAGTCCACCATGCCAACGCACCTCAAACTACGCCTGTATCGGGCGATTATACCGCCGCAGATTCTGTACGTCTGCGAAGTCTGGGGATCAGCGGCTCCCACCACTATTCGCAGACTACAGTGCGTCCAGAACAGGGCACTGCGAGTGATATACTATACCGGACGTAGATTCCCGTCTCACATCCTCCATACCTACTCTGTGATCCGTTACTCGTGGACGTGGTGCGGGAGAGATCCCGCACCATCTACGATAGGCTGGACTCCCATCCAAACATACTGGTGAACACCCTTGGCCGTTACGACCATAGGGTTCCTCGCCGCCGACCGAGCTACCGGTTACCCAAAGATGCTTTGGGTAACTAGAATTTAACAGGGCCGCATTCCCCTGGCTCCAACCCCCCACGCCCAGAAATGGGCTTGGTAAACTCAATACCTAAACACTGTTCCTTTCCCTCCGGCCTGTTAAGCGGACTGTGCTCAGATGCCTCCAAGGCAGGCGGAAGAGCGCAGCCAGCACTGGTGCATCCCCCCCACGGGGCGACTGCGCGCACAAGGCTAGATATGTCTACTGCCGAAAACAACCACCTGAGACAAATGATGACTCTTCTATACTGCCCAGATAAAGACGCAATAAGCGGCTAGGTGCTGGGCAGCAAACACTCCGTCCAGGTAAACCTGGACGACTCGACTCTTCTGCTGGTCTGCTGCTGCTGGTCTGCTGTGCCGCGCTAATACTTCTTCCAGACACTGAATTGTTTTAACGGTTGAAGGAATTATAACTTGTTTTGACACCCTCTTCCAACTTGGGTTGTCGTCCAAACCCATATCTGCGGTTCTGACCTCTGCCATCCGTTCCGCCTTTTTCGAAATCAAGCAGCATTTTAATAACCACTGTTTTATTTTTAGGGACGGTTCTAAAACCGACCGTGGCGACGGATGTGCTTTCGTGGCTGCTTCGCAAAGTTTTACCCTTGGTCTTGCCCGGCAGTGCTCGATTTTTACCGCCGAACTTTTTAGTATCTACCAGGCCCTTCTTTTTATCAGCCAGCAGCACTCTAACCTTCGTTCGCTGTACCCCAGCCATCCTCTGGCACAGCGTATACAGGATCGGCTGCATTTGCTCGCTAATTCTGAGTTCCGCGTGTCGTTTGCTTGGGTCCCCGGACACGTGGGCATTCCGGGCGACGATGCTGCTGATGCTGCCGCGAAGTCTGCGATTTTATCTCCCACTGTGTTTTGCCATTCTGTTCCTTATGAGGATCTTACTGCTTCCCTTCGCCAAGCCATCCACATTCGCTGGCATGATGACTGGTCCGCGCTACGTGGGAACGAACTCCGGGAGGTTAAACCTCTTCCTGTTCCGTGAACCACATCTTCACGTTCTTCTCGCAGGGAAGAGGTTATTTTAGCTAGACTGGCATCGGGCACTGCTGTTTTATCCAACATTTGTTACGCGAGGACTCAGCACCTCATTGTTCTCACTGTGGTGAGCCTTTGATGGTGCAGCATCTTTTAGTGGAGTGCCGGTTTTACTCGTCCTTGTGTTTGGCCCCCAACCTGGGCGCAATGCTCAGGGACGACATTGCCGCTGTAGGGGGCCTCTTCGTCTTTTTACATAGCAGCGGAATGAATCGTTCCATAGGAGTTTATCGCCCCGTCACCATGCTTCATTTTAGGTATATCTCGGCACTCCTATTTTAACTATTTTAGCGCCATTTGTGCTTTAAGTGTTTTTGGAAATTTTTAGTGGTTTTTAGTGGTTTTTAATATTTCTAGAATTTAAGTTTCAGCTGTAGTCATTTCGTAGTTAAGCTCGGGCGCTAATGAGCTCAGCTGTTTTTCGTCCCTAAACCCTGCTACTACTATAACTTGTTTACATATTAATTAATTAGAGTCAACTGAAAAATTCAATGCCACGACCGGGATTTGAACCACCGATCTTCTGGTTTCCCTCCAGTCACTCTAACTCATTGAGCTACCATAGCCAACATGCCGACGTGACATTAAACTCTCCAATTGACTCATTTTATTTTCCCGGTAAACCGCTTAAGAGTTCTCATTTTCGAGATTTGTGGCGACTTACTGTAGTAAGTACTTTAATAGCAGGATTTTTATCATTGAACATTTTAATGTTATAAGAGAACGAAGAATTTCACGGCCGGAGTCAATAGAGCTGGTATTGTTTTCCGGGCTGTTGTGCCGTGGTCTGCTGGAGAATAAAGTTCCAGACGTTTCGTCCATGACTTCGATGGACATCTTCAGTGGTAGCGCGGTCGAAGTCTTCTGGGTGAAGGTATCGCTGCGTTTGATCCGATGACTGTAGTTACTGCGGTATTTATGCTATGATCACTCCTCTCTGATTGGGTCGGTGGGTGCGTGGCTAGTGGTGGACTGGGTGTGGCTAATGTGCTACTCTCTTCTGATTAGCTCGCTCTGTTTTTTGTAGTTAGATGACTATTTCTGTCCAGGATTACTAGATGCCAGTTGCTGTTGAGTTTAAGTAGCTCTTCTTTCTTGTTGAAGTTGTTGGGATGTTTGAAAATTTCTATAGCTTCCCGCTGAAGGCGGGCATAGTAATGTGTTGTCGTGGAAATGATGTTAGTGTCATTAAAATTAATTATATGTTCTCCTTCCTCTTCTATGGCGTGCTGAGCAACGGCGGATTTATCTGTCTGCCCAAGACGGCAGCTTCTGATGTGCTCTTTGAGTCTAGTCTTAACACTGCGTTTTGTAGTTCCGATATATACCTTCCCACACGAGCAAGGGATGCGGTATACTCCAGCTGATGATAGAGGTTCAGGTTGATCTTTTGTTGAACGTAATAAATTTTGAATTTTGTTTGTAGGCCTAAAGATGGTCGCAATGTTATGACGTCGTAATAAGTGGTCTATCCGATCTGTGACATTTGTTATGTAAGGCAAGAAAACTTTGCCCTTAGTTTGTTCCTTGTTTTTGGTAGAAGTTGATGGTCTGGTAGGTCGGAAAGCTCTTCTGATTTCCTGGATTGAATAACCGTTTAGTTGTAGCGACTGTTCAAGGTGATGGAGTTCTTACTGTAGAAGGTGTGGTTCACAAATGCGAGAAGCACGGGTTGCGAGTGTCTTGATCAAGCTACGTTTCTGTCTAGGGTGATGGTTAGAACAATTGTGCAGATAACGGTCCGTATGTGTGGGATTGCGGTAGACCGTGTGTCCCAGAGTGCCGTTGGCTTTCCTGCTGACTAAGACGTCCAGGAAAGCGAGTTGTTGGTCTTTTTCTTTTTCCATTGTGAACTGAATGCGGGGATGAATGCTGTTGAGGTGTTCAAAAAATTCTTGAAGAGCTTCTTCCCCGTGTGGCCATATGACGAAAGTGTCATCGACATAACGGAGCCAAACTGCAGGTTGGAGTGGAGCTGTACTGAGTGCTGTTGACTCGAAAGTTTCCATATAGAAGTTGGCTACCACGGGACTCAAGGGGCTCCCCATGGCAACTCCGTCAAGTTGTTCGTAGTAACAATGGTTCCACTGGAAATAGATAGTGAGAACATGTTGGAAGAGAGCAGAAACAGAAGCAGAAGAATCGAGTCGACCAAGTTTACCTGGACGGAATGGTTTCGCCCAGCACCTAGCCGCTTTCTGCGGCTTTATCTGGGTGGTGTAGTAGTCTTTTGTCTTTTGTCTCAAGCGTTTATGTCGGGCCATAGGTTTCTCTGATCTGTTGGGTTAAGCCGCTCAGGCTGCCGCCTGGGGTATATATTCCCAAGGCCGTCCTCACCCGGCTCTCCGCTTGAAGAAGGTCGGAAGGAAGACCGCATGATCAGAGGGGATAGGAAGCTATGTGGGGAAATTATCTAAACCCATTTCTGGTTCTGGTGTTTTCAGTGTGATGGAGAGAACCCCATCTGGCTAATAGCCCATGGCCTCCTTGGGGAGTTTGTACCTCCTCCTCCTGCGAGGAGCTCTGTGGTCATACCGACCCAGGGTGTTGACCAGCTGGTTGGAATGGGTAGAAAGTTTTTGATGGAGGGTTCGAGATCTCTCTCTTACCATGTCCTCTATGTAAGGGATTTGTGAATATTCATGTAAGATGTGCGTAGGGAATCTACGCCCAGTACCATAGATCATCCTTAACACCCGATTCTGCACGATGTGCAGTCTGCGGATTGTGGTCGGAGCCGCCAATCCCCAGACCTCGCACCCATACAGAATCATGGGTGGAATGATCGCACGGTGCAGACGTAGTTTGAGGTGTGCCGGCATGTTGGACCTGAAAATGGGGTACAACTGCCTGAGTGCAACGTGGCCTAGTCCCGCCTTAGCCCTGACATGGGGAGTGAAGTTTAGACCGCGATCAAGTAGGACACCCAGGTATTTAGCCGAGGAAACCCATGGGATTTGCCTCTGCCTCAGCCTCAGCGTTCCCGTCGGTCGCCAGCGTCTGACCTTAGCCAGCAGAAGAGCTGAGCTCTTCCCTGGACTAATTGCCATCCTCCACTTCTCACTCCAGCGGCCGATCCCTCGGAGCTGTCGTTGCAGAGGCGGGAAGCAGAACTTGACATTTTTATTACGCGCCATAATGAGAACGTCGTCCGCATACTGGCACGTAACTGTCTGTGGCTCAGTAGGGAAGTCAGACATGTAGGCCGCGAAGAGCAACGGTGATAGTACACTATCCTCCGGGACCCCCGCAGCTATGGGTCTGACAACGGAAAGCTTTCCTTCCACTCTCACCCTGAATGAGCGATCCCGAAGGAAGCTGCTGATCAGAGCAAGATAGGGAGGAGGGATGTTAACTTCCTTGAGCTTGTACAGTAGGCCCTGGTGCCAGGTTGTCGCAAAGGCCTTTTCCACGTCCAACAGAACCGCAATGGTTTTGAAGTTCTCCTGGAATCCCAGGGTTACCTTCTCAACCAATCGAAGCAACTGCATGGTCGTGGAGTGCCCCCGTCGAAAACCAAACTGGTGATCCGGAAGAAGTTGCCTGTCCTCAAAAAGAGGTGTCAAGCGGGCTAGGAGCAGTCGTTCAAGCATTTTTGAGACAACTGGGAGAATACTGATTGATCGGTAGTTGCAAGGAAAGACCGGATCCTTGGCGGGTTTCAAGAAGCACACCACCCGCGCCTCCTTCCAGTATATCGGGAAGTGGCGTAGGTGAAAGCATGCATTGAATATCCTCGTCAAGTGAATGACAGACCTCTTGGGAAGGTGCTGGAGCATGGCCGCTGTGACGCCATCATGTCCAGGAGATTTGTTAGGTTTGAGCTTTTTGATTTCAGAAGCCACCATTTTAGGGGTGACTATAGGAAAATGGATCTCCGCGTGTCTCGGTGGTGGGTCCTCATAGAGGAAATCCACCTCCACCTCCACGTGTTCAGTAAAGTCCTCGTCTTGGGGGTCCTCCCTAGGTTCGAATTGACACTCCAGATAGTCTGCGAACGCTGTGGCTTTCTCGTGTGGTTCAAAGGCGAGCCTCCCACGAGTGCCATGCAATGGATGCTGGTACAGAGTTTTGTCCTTGCGTAAGGACTTGATTATTCGCCATGGTTTCTTTTCCTGAAGGTTGATGTTCTGCATGGTGTTTTCCCAGGTGGCGGCTCGATGAGCTCGAAGCAGTCTTTTTACCAGGGATTTTAACCGCTGGTAGACTGCGCCTATCCTGGGATGGCGAAATCGTTGCCACAGCCTCCGTACGGTAGCTTTGGCTTTTATCAGCTGCCGAATCTCGTTGGGAATGATTCCAGGATTAAGCTTGTTAGTCGGGATGCGGTATGTGTGTGCTCTTACAATCTGTTGGATTTGTTGGGAGAAACGTTTCGCCGCCAGCTCCAGCGCCTCAATATCACTGATACGTTGGCGGGGGTCGAACGTTCGGTTAAAGGTTTGTATGGCTGCATCCCAGTCAACCTCGTATTCCCAATCAGGGAATATCAGTGCAGGTGAACTGATATCTGTGTCGACTATGACAGGGTCATGGTCTGAGTCCATCTCATTAACTACTGAGAGGTCCAGATGGAATGGAATGTTTTTGGTGATCATGATGTCAATGATATCCGGTCTGCCGCGAGCCGGATGACATTTTGGACCTCTAGATCCGTGCGCGATCAGATTTGGGTCTCCGCTTATGAGGCGGTGGAGCCCTCTTCCTCTCTGGTTATTGTTGCGGCTATTCCAGAGCCCATGTTTCGCGTTGAGGTCTCCTGCAATGCAAACCACTGGGTGTAGGTTCAGCAGGGTGGTGTAATCTGCCTCATAGAAGTGATGGCCAGGTGCGTCGTATGCAGCTATCAGTAAAGAGTCTATGCCACCAATGGCAAGTCGGATGGCACAGGCCTCAACATGCTGAAGCGCTGGAAGAGGAAACGGTGTATGTGTGATAACATTTTTGATGAAAATGGCTGTTCCGCCCCCCTGCCGGCCGACTCTATCGGTCCGGTGGGTGACGTAATTGGGCAACGAGAAATTTGTACCAGCCTGTAGATGCGTTTCACAGACCATTAGAATGTCAATTCCATAGGACTGCACAAACTCGAGCACACCTGGATACTGTGTCCCTATCCCATTCGCATTCCAGAATCCGACCCGTAATGGTCTCCGGACAAGTCTGGGGGCCATTACAGTTGAGTGACAGGGAACAGTTCCTCGAGTGTTTTGAGGAAGATTGTGCATTTTTCCATGGAGTTGTAGTGTGGGTCGTTCATTACCCGCTTGCACTCTCTAAGAGTAGGGAGAATCCTTTGTAGGAGATCGCCGAACCCCAGAGATAGGTCTCTGAATTCTTCGACGTCTCTCTCGGATATTGCTGTAGCCGCAGTTAGCAGTGGCGAGAGTGGAACAGTCATCGTAGCTGGCGCAGTGCTAGGTGTTGTTGACTCCGCCTCCTTGGGCGGGGCTTGCCGCTGCATCTTTTGTGGGGCAGCAGTTGGTTTAGCTGTCTGTTGTTGTTGTGCAGCGACAGTCGGTTTGGCTGCCTTCTTCTTTCTCCTTGGAGGTCTCTGTGGCTGGGGTTGTGCTTCCTCCGTTGGTGCAGGGGTAGCTGCATGCTGTGCAGGGGCCTTAGCAGATTGCTCTGCGTGGTCGACTGTTTGTTCTGCCCTAGATAGGGCCGCAGCAAAAGACACGCCAGGTCGGACAGTTGCCTTCCCGACATCCGTTCTGCGGCGGCTCTCGATAATCTTCTGCCTCGCCACGCAGCCCTTGTAGACGCTAACGTGGTCCTGCTGGCAGTTGGCGCACCTCTTCTCGTCCGGGGCTTTATCACAGTCCCTCAGAAGATGAGGCCCAGCACAACGTAGGCATACTTGCTTTCGCTCGCACGCCGCGCTAGAGTGGTGGAACCCCATACATCTATGGCACTGGACTGGTCCACTTTGGCCGTAGAATCTCTCGACTCTGACGACTGTATGGAATAGCTTCCGGACGGAGTCGATTGGTTGTTCCGACTCTCCAGCGACCTTGTCCACATTGACCAAGAAGAGAGGCATCGGAACTTTTATCGGCCCTTCTTCTGTAGAGATAGTCTTTTTAAGCTGTGCCACGGAATTAGCTGTAATTCCTTGCTCCCTCAGTAGCGCAGTCTTCACCTCCTCAGGTGGGCATTCAGAGTCTAATCCCCTGATGACCCTCCTTTCGACGTTTGGTCGCTGAGGGGAGTAGTAATGGAATTGGATATCCAAACTCCTTAGCACTTCCTTGGCTGCCTCAAAATCAGCTAGACTGTATGTCTGGATATGAACCTTTCGAGGTTTCCTCCGCACCTCGAAATCCTTCACTTTATGTTCCATCTGTCGCATTACTGCGACGTGATTTTTGAAAGTGTCCGCCACTATGGGCGGCATCTTAGTCCCCCTTTTGGGTAGGGGCTGCTTCTCTCCCGGTGCAAGCGGTTGCGTCTGTCCCATGTTTTTGGGATCGGCGGTTTTCTTCTTCCTCCTCTCAACGACAGTGTAGAGAGTTATTATGTCATCTGAGAAGAATAGTCATCTAACTAAAAAAAACAGAGCGAGCCAATCAGAAGAGAGTAGCACATTAGCCACGCCAAGTCCACAACTAGCCACGCAACCACCGACCCAATCAGAGAGGAGTGATCATAGCATAAATACCGCAGTAACTACAGTCATCGGATCAAACGCAGCGATACCTTCACCCAGAAGACTTCGACCGCGCTACCACGGAAGATGTCCATCGCAGTCATGGACGAAACGTCTGGAACTTTATTCTCCAGCAGACCACGGCACAACAGCCCGGAAAACAATACCAGTTCTATTTTAATGTTAAATTTTATATTGCAGAATTAATTCTTGTTTACGTATTATTTACTTCTATATTATATTTTCGCTTCATTCTATAAATATTGCTATTCTATTTATGTCCTTGACCTTGTTAGTGGGATCACTCCTGAAAACGGTTAGCTACTTATTTTCATGCAGTTATGACTTAGCCCCTGTCACCTAGGAACACTGAAACGACATATAACCTGATATCAGAAAGACATTAACACAAACGAACGAATAAATATAAATAAAAGACGTATACCAGAATAGATATATGCCATAATGCTAGGATATACTCCGGAGACGGCCACAGCGACAAGGCCACTTTGCGCAGGTCAGTATTTGCAATCCCTGTAAACAAACAACCCTACTCTATTGTCCGTTTTGCCCTCAAGAATAATTTGGCGCCTTCCAGTCGGAAACCAACCCATTGTTAAAATCCCATGCGTGCTTCTGACAACAGGCTTCAAGATTTTGATCGTCGAGCAGAACGCATGCTTCCGCATAAATTTTTGCATGTGGACCGCTAGAGAAAGCGTCTCTGATATTAGTTCCGAAACTGGAAATTCTGAACACTGATCTCAAGTGGGGATAGTTGCCAGCCAATAGAAAATTAATATTTGTTCATGTGATTTTGCAAACTCCGAGAAATACCTAGAGTGGGGGTAATTCGAAGTGCTGGCGGAAAGTAGCGACACACATCGTGAGACCGCCGCAGCAACATGAAGAAGAAGAAGACCGCCGAAACATGGAAGTAGAGCCATGCAGTGAAGCCACCTTTATCGCAGTCTTCGCCAGCCAGCTCTCGGATGCCATCTCCAGCCTCGCTGCCAGTATCGGCAGACGAAGGGGAGCATCCCGCGGAGCCGCCGGGGAAGCTTTGGGCAACTCGGCCCGCTTCCCCTATCACGCCGGACGCTCGCCAGGTGCGCCAGCAACCGCCGGGAGAAGCAGCAACTGAACGGCAGTTTGCAGTCACTTCACCTCCAGACGTACAGGCACCGCAGCAGCCAACGGCATCGAACATTCAGAGCAGCAACACGCCACGTGTCAACAGAGGTACGAAGAAACGAGCAGTCACCACCGAAGCACAGCCAGCTGAGAAGGAATGTCCTGCGACACCGCAGCCAGAACCCGGTCCTGCTACCCAGCTGGGAGCAGGCCAGTCGCCAGCACTAGCCAACCAGCCAGCCAACGCCGCCACAACCACTGCACCGCCGCACAAGCATAGTGGTAACCGAAGTGCCTCGGGGCCTGCTAGAACGATACGTGCTTGCTGCAGCACAGCAGCAGTGGTCGTCAGCAATGAGGGCCACACGCAACACCTCAGCCCAAGGTCCGACACCACTAGTCCGGATGGAGCTAGCCAACCACGCGGAACTAGAAGTTGCTTTAACTAACGGCCTACGCTAATTAGGGCGGGTGCGGCGCACTGAAGTCAGCCGACAGAACCATCAAGCTCCATGCCGCCACTGCTGCGCCTGCGGGCATGCAGCCAAATCCTGTGCAGCCGAGCCCAAGTGCCACTACTGTTGTGCTTCCAGCCTCACCTCGGTCTGCAGAGAGCACGACCTCAGCCGACGTCGCCGCTACTGTGCCTCCTGCGGCGGGCACAGCCACTTCACCGGGCAGGCGCTATGCCCCCTGCATCCCTGCAGGAAGGCAACGCCTGTCCCTCCTGCGCCGCCAACCACTCAGCAGCAGTTGAGTGCTCAGCCTCAACAAATTCACCAACAACCGGCAACACCAAACTACACCACAAATCAGGAGCTGCTCAGGGAGCAAGTTTGGAGCTTAGGGGAGACTGTTCGGACTCTCCATTCGAAGTTCCTGGTCGTAATGGCCAAGCTTACCAACATGGAGGAACTTCTCACCGAGCTCTGGACTTCATCTGCGCAGCAAGCCATATCACACACAAATATCAGTTCAGAGCTCGCAGAATTGCGTGAGGGTATAAAGGAGAAGCATTAATTCTCCATTAAACAACGCGACACACATACATTCATGCTCCGAAGACTCGTCAAGGAGGAAGTGGCAGGCCTCCAAACGATGTTCGACGGACCCAGCACAAGAGGTCGACACCAACCGCCGCAGAGACCCTACAATTCCTCATCCACTTCCAAACAAGACCGCTCGTAATAAGCAAGGGTGTAAGCAGGGCCTTGGTCATGCTTACGTCCTGCCGCCATCCTCACCTTGCACCTGGCCTCGGCCGGGTCAATATATCCCTTCCTAGGATCCGCAGGTGCTTACAGCGGTACTACCACATCACCACTCCTGAATACTCACCTGTGGAGGTTTTTTAGTGGGTAGGGCTTGTGGTTCGATTCCCCCAGTAGAGTCCCACACTCCAATCCCAGGGTAAGTGCGTAACATGCATTTTTCCTCGAAAAAAAGAAAGAAAAAGAAAGTAGGTTTTGCTAGTAATGACACTTCGGTCCTGAGTTCTACGTGAGACGGACGCATACTCAGCGCCGCCTAATAAGTATACTTCCGCGTCACGCACCGAGACAAAGTGTAATATCTAACAATCTCTCCAGTGAGAGTTAGCGCAAAGAGTAATATATAGGGAAGACGACAGATATCTCCAGTTCGTCTACGCAGTGCTACTGCCTCTGAGCTTCACATCACAATATTGACAGTGACGCTAAACACAGCAAACACACCGACGACGACTTTACGGTGGTAAGGAAGGGAGCCAAACGACAAACTTCTGTCTACCAGATTCGGTGTGTCATCATTCAACCCACAACCAGTCAGGACGCACCCACTCCTGAAGTACAGATGCGAGTTCTCATGCGGGAGCTACAGGTCACCTCAAACCGGTTACAATCTCCCTCTCCTTAACCTCCTCACGCCACGAATCCTTAATTGTGAGGCGTTGAGCACAATGGAGAGCTCGACGTGGTTCGCTAAGGGCCAAACCGCCTCATTATGAATTCCAAACGCACGTTGTTGTTAAGAATGAATATACAAATTCTAAGTTTCCAAATTGCTATAAAATTAGTTTAGAGAAAATTCCTAGTCCGACAGCTGAACTGATGGAGAGGTTTATATAAATAATAATAATAATAATAATAATAATAATAATAATAATAATAATAATAATAATAATAATAATAATAATAATAATAATAATAATAATAATAATAATAATAATAATAATAATAATAATAATAATAATAATAATAATAATAATAATAATAATAATAATAATAATAATAATAATAATAATAATAATAATAATAATAATAATAATAATAATAATAATAATAATAATAATAATAATAATAATAATAATAATAATAATAATAATAATAATAATAATAATAATAATAATAATAATAATAATAATAATAATAATAATAATAATAATAATAATAATAATAATAATAATAATAATAATAATAATAATAATAATAATAATAATAATAATAATAATAATAATAATAATAATAATAATAATAATAATAATAATAATAATAATAATAATAATAATAATAATAATAATAATAATAATAATAATAATAATAATAATAATAATAATAATAATAATAATAATAATAATAATAATAATAATAATAATAATAATAATAATAATAATAATAATAATAATAATAATAATAATAATAATAATAATAATAATAATAATAATAATAATAATAATAATAATAATAATAATAATAATAATAATAATAATAATAATAATAATAATAATAATAATAATAATAATAATAATAATAATAATAATAATAATAATAATAATAATAATAATAATAATAATAATAATAATAATAATAATAATAATAATAATAATAATAATAATAATAATAATAATAATAATAATAATAATAATAATAAACCTGCAATAAGATTTATACAGTTAAGCGCAGTTTAATTTTCGTTAAGGTATGTAGTTGTTTTACTTCACCAAAAGGAAATGGTTGATTCTAAAGTTTTCGGGAAAAATATTTTATTTAAGTTAACGGGCAAATAATAAATGTATGGCATCATTAATGTTACCCACTGTGACAAAAATATAATTTAGTATTCTTATACGTGTATTAAATGCATTGGCAACTATCGTGCTGTTAACTTTAGTCTATATTTAGATTTGTAATCACTTTATCTCTTAGAGGGGTCAGAGCTACAGTTACTTGTACCGTTTGACCTTGTACTTCTCTATGATCTATGACTGGCCTTACCAATCTAGGAGGGTAAATTCATCATCAATCACTGCGCACCTCCACAAAATTAACATAAGGGTCACCTTCTCTTCATCAACCCTCTTTTGTTTCCATTTCTATCCTTCTCTCCCTATTTAATCACTGCTGTCATATCAGCATTTCTATCTGACCCACTTTCCGTCAACGTTTTTACAAGAGCAAGCGTATTGATGCTTCGACGCGATAACAACCATAAACTGTTTATGTAATTATGTCGACTTCAGAGATTTAGTTAATAGATTTTTAAAAAAATTAAATGCCCCTCTTATGTTATTTTGTTTTACTCTTTAGGTTTCATACTGACTGGATACATCTACGAGGCATGTTTTTAAGTCAGTACCGTTTTGGAATTTAAAAAAGACGTGCATAGATATCGCAATCATTTTATTTTTACAATAAAGCCTGTGCTTTAATATACTTTTCTACATAACTTCCGTGAATATTGAGGCACTTGTCATAACGTGGCACCAGTTTTTGAATACCCTCTTCATAAAATTCTGCCGCCTGGCGTGTTAACCACTGTATCACAACTGTTTTGACTTCGTTATCGTCTTGAAGACGCTGACCGCCCAGATGTTTCTTCAAGTGCAGGAACAAATGGTAGTCGCTGGGCGCCAGATCACGGCTGTATGGAGGATGATCTAGAGTTTCCCATTGAAAAGATTTGATGAGATCTTTGGTCCGATTAGCCACATGTGGACGGCCATTGCCATGCAGCAAAACGATACCCTTGCTCAACTTTCCACGTCTTTTGTTCTGGATTGCACGGTGCAGATTGTTCAATGTTTCACAGTAAGACGCTGCATTGATTGTCTCATTACGAGGCAGAAGCTCCACTAGCAATACTCCTTTTCTGTCCCAAAAAACTGTGAACATGATTTTCCGGGCAGAAATTGTTTGAAACGTAGAGTCAGAATGAAAAATGCAATGCCATAGCCGGGATTTGAACCACGGATCTTCTGGTTTCCGTCCAGCCGCACTACCATTGTGCTACTATGGCCAACGTGCCGATATGACATTAAATTCTCCAACTGGTTTACCGGGAAAATACGAGTCAAATGGAGAATTTAATGTCTTGTCGGCACGTTGGCCATAGTAGCACAATGGTAGTGCGGCTGGACGGAAACCAGAAGATCCGTGGTTCAAATCCCGGCCATGGCATTGAATTTTTCATTCTGACTCTACGTTTCCACAATTTAGCCTACACACGACCAGTGTGAAAGAACAATTAATTTCCAATAATTGACCTAATAGTGGTTAACTATAAAGCCCGGGCCTTAAAGTACTTACATGTAGTAAGTCGCCATTGAGGTAGTTATCTCATGTGTTTATGAGAACTCCTAAGTGGTTTACCGGGAAAATACGAGTCAGTTGGAGAATTTAATGTCATATGGGCACGTTGGCCATAGTAGCACAATGGTAGCGCGGCTGGACGGAAACCAGAAGATCCGTGGTTCAAATTCCGGCTATGGCATTGAATTTTTCATTCTGACTCTACGTTTCCACAATTTAGCCTACACACGGCCAGTGTGAAAGAACAATTAATTTCCAGAAATTGTTTGCTTAAACTTCACTTTTGTGGATGATGATGAATGTCGCCATTCCATGGATTGTTGTTTCGATTCTGGTGTGACGTAGGCCACCCATGTTTCGTCACCAGTAACAATTTGGTCTAAAAAATCTTCACCTTCATTATGGTACCGCTCAAGGAAAGTCAATGCACTGCCTAAACGTTAGCTTTTGTGCAAATCCGTCAACATTTTCGGAACCCAACGTGAACACAATTTCCGGTACTTCAAGTTCTCAGTCACAATGCGATACAAAACACCACGAGAATGTTGAGGCATCATGTAGATCTGTGCGGCCATCTTTAAATGCTCCCACCCATTTCCTTACCATTCCATGACTCATAATGTTTTGTCCGTAAACTTCACAGATCTCACGATGAATATCGATCGGTTTTACGCCTTTAGCACTAAGAAATCGTATAACAGCCCGTACTTCACAGTCGGCGGGACTCACGATTGTCGGAGGCATCTTAAACACTCAGTAACCAACGTATACTATGAAGAATCGGACTGTAATGGCGTCAGTGCGTAGACAAGAGATGTAGGTAACCAGCGCGCATGCGCGGAACACCGACCGCAGCGCTGCGCCGGCGGAATCCCAAAACGGTACTGACTTAAAAAACATGCCTCGTATTTCTGTTTCTAACCCCAAATGTGTAATCCCCGTTTTGTCGAATGAAATCCTTAACTAGTTTGGTAGGTAAGGATTTCAGTGCGCCTTTGTTGGTATCATTGTATCGGTAGTTCTTTACTCTAACTCACAGTGGAGAGAGTCATATTTTAATGAACATTTACAATTTTATAGAACACAATTAGCACGTATTATTTCTCCAGTCGTCCTCAGTGGTCTAGGGGTTGCTGTGAGGTCCTTTCACATCAATTACAGATGCATTATTTTATCTTGACAGGAATCCTGCGCGGTAGGGATGAGTAACAAATGTGGTGGTGATAGGCACCTCTCGCCACAATGCCTCACACGCGTAAGATTACAAGAGGGGAGTACGCTGCACAGGTTGACTAAAAACTAAGCTTACCTTTTACAAGTCAACGCTCATTCTCGAAGATCTGCTTAGCCAGCATTGCAGCTCATCTAAGTTAAGGCAGCAAATCCGCTGATACCAAATGTCGATTCGTCGTCTTCATCCTCTGACTGATGGTGTTGTTCTGGCCCATCTTCATCCCCTTCATACTGATCTTCAGCTTCACCATCATTTTCTTGCTCTTCACTGTCACTATCACCACTCACCATTTAAGTGAATAACTAACTCCTTTCCTGCATCTAGAAGTCCCTCGGTTCTCATATATTCCACTCCGACTTTCCTTACATGTTTGTAGGCTTTTTGCCATTTTTCTACTTTTATTGATTTCTTTTTTTCATCTGTAAGTTTAATTATATAATCCATTTTAAAAGAAACATTATGTTTGGAAACCCAGTTTTTTAGTGTGGTCCATATTAGTTCTATGGAGTTCTATTCCGGATGGTAGGTTGGTAGTCTTAGGACAGTATGATTGTGCCCTCAAGTATTTTATCTATTTTATAAGAAGGTGCTGGTTTTAGGGGTAGAATAAGCTAATAAATTTCAGGGTTTCTTAGGTTCGAAAAATTAGTGTTTTGAACTCATCTTCAGTCACGTGTCTCTGTAGCCAGGATATCATTTCATCTCTTCTAGAGCGTGAATTTGGATGTTTTTCAATTTGCACGTTGTGATATGGGGCGTTATCTATAACTAGCACAGATCTAGGAGCCAGGTTAGGAATAAGCTGTTCTTGAATCCATTTTTGGTAATTGTTATAATTCATATTGTGGTGGTAAACTCTGCGCTTTTGTTGGGCCTTAAATCGTACATAGGCATTTGGAACAAAACCCAATTCTCCTCCAGCTTGCACGATTACCAACTGCTGGCCCTTCTACATTGGTGCAAAGAGTCCTTGTAGCGAGTTATCACTGCAGGCATATGACGTTGTATGTGCTGTATTGATGTAAGTATCATCCATATAAACTATATTGCGATCTTCATTGCGGTATCTTTGAATATCTCGCAGATATTTAACTCTTTTTGTTCGTATGTTATGATGTTCCTTTAAAATTAGTCTGTTGTGTTTGGTTTTATTCCATCTAAATCCTAGCTTCAAAAGAACTTTTCTTAACTTTGAGACACTGCCTTGGAAGTCAATGGAATTTTGAAGCTCCATAAGTACTTTATTCAGAGTAGGTCGTTCTTTTTCTGTGATGTAAAAGTTATTGACAGTTCGCCTAACTACTTCTTCATTAAAGCCATCCAAATTAGATTTTGTGCATGTTCTATATTTTTGTTTACCTGGGGTGGGAAATGACGTCGTTGCACCAGAATCAATGGTTTTCTATCCCTAATTCTTCTAACACTGCTTATAGATACACCTGTTGCCTCTGATACCCTTTTCCAGATTTTCAGAGCAGACCCAGACCCTTGTCCCTTTTTCATAAGTGTATACATTGCTTATTACTTCTCGTGTTTTTAAATGTAGCACCTTATTTTCTAATTTGCTGCTACGAGGCGCCATTTATAAATGCTCTCTTGGAACCACGAAGCACGCACTTTTTGAAACAAGGTGTAGTATCAGTCAGTAGCTCTGCACATGTTCACTTGCTCGCAACTGATACGGAACTGACCTGCCCTCCCCTCCAGTTGCAACTGTTCTGAAGTGGACTCGTCCAGATACCACTGCGCACCGCTCTGCACTTTTCAAGATAAAAAAATACATATGTACTTATACACTGGAAAATATTGCTGTACGCATTGGTCGCTAGTTGGATGCACTTATTCTTACGTTGTAAATTTTGATGCACTGTGGCCTATTCTCAGGGTAGAGCAAAGAGTTTCGTCAAAGGGTATATATAGATATGTATCAGAGTGAGATTGGCTCTAATGACGCTGGAATGAAACTTTGAGATTGGTTTAATGACTGATTCCTTTTATCATCACATTAAAATCGAAGTTGCCGACCAAAGGTTACCAATATTTCACTGTTCAGAGTTATGTCAAATGCATATTACTTGATAACACTTAATTCGTTAATCACGTAGGAACCAACAGATAACTTTTCTCTTCGGTTCTGGTCTGCCTCTTACTGGACCGCCAGCCCCGTTGTGCTTGTCCTCACTGGGGCACTGCAGTTGTCGCTTTCACGTCTCGAAGCCTGTCTTTATTCATACCGAAATTCCTTTTGTGACTATTTTGTCCATTGTGATTATTAGTCTCGGTCAACGTCCGAGCAACGCCTTTTCAAACGGAGTCAAGTGTTATCCACTTCGAATTCCTGCTAAGAACCCGCTTTCTCCCATCTGTTTTGTTAAACGACTCACCCAAGTGCACCTGCACGTGTTTTAACAAATATATCATGTTACTTAGAAATCCATTACGATGCTTTATTTATTGCATCTCTTAATATCGGTCTCAGGGTATAGTTGCGCTGCTCGAACGGTTACCATGGCTTTATCTTTCTCAATAGGGACCTCTCAGATAACGTTAACTGTAGAGGTTCTACTCCAATTAATTCAGGACCGGTAGGTCCAAGGACCCTGGGATCCTTCAACCAGGGTGTTACCGAGCTGTCCCAAAACGGCACCCGGCGCCTCCGTGGGACTTTCCACAGGGCAAGACCTAGAGACTGACAAGCCCCTATCTGGTCCTGGTCCACTTACGCGCGTCAACTCCTAAATGGGAAGTTTACCAATATGACCTCGGTGGGGCCGCCTGGTGATCTAGCACACCTTCTACTGGCTCTGCAGGCTAATACCCGAGCTTCCCTCAACCCCGTCCGGAGTTCTACCCGATCTCCCACGGGTATCTGAAACCACTGCCCTCTCGAGTCCAACCCAATCCGAACAACTCCCAATCAGGGAGGGGCTTGAATGTTCGGCCCGAGGTTCCTCTAGTAACGTCAGAGGTACCACGAGTGCTAGGGATCCGCAGCGACCGCACCACGGCAGCTGAAGGAGACGGATCCCCTCCAGTACGTTGTCTCTCAGATAAGGCAGTGATTATTCTAGTAAGATTGAGAGGGGTACTGACGGGACTTCCGATCGTGTTCTAAGCATCAATGAACGCATCACTTCAACCAATGCAATTCGCAGGAATCGCAAATGACAGATGATCACTCTACGTGGAGTAATCAGTGCGTTATCTGAAAGGTATCTATTACCAAAGATTAACCTAAGGTAACTGTTAGAGCAGCGCGACTATAATGTTGTCCTCTGGTTTGCGAGATCCGGGATTCAAACCTCGCGGAGTACGATGGAAGTTTTTATTTTCAGGCATGAGTAGTTTTGGAAGGGAAGTAAAGCCCATGGTGCCTGTCGGTAGATTTATGGTAAATAAAAGAATCTCAAAAACCTTAGCCTATATACGGCTAGTATGGGGAAACAATTTTCATCAATTAACTAAAATAATAAATGTTAAATGATGAAGCCTGGGACTTAAGTACTTACAGCAGTAAGTCGCCACAAACGGTGTATCTCGGATGCGAGAGCCCCTAGGGGTCTATCGGGGAAATATGAGTCAACTGGAGAATTTAATGTCAGGACGGCACGTTGGACATGGTAGCTCAAAGGTTAAGAGCGAATAGACGGAAACCACGAGATCCGTGGTTCAAATCCTGGCCATGGTATTTAATTTTTCATGTTGACTATCTATCAAAAACCTTAGCCTATATACGGGTAGTGTGGAGAAATAATTAATTTCCATCAATTAACTAAAATGACTCTCAATTTGTGTAAAAGAGGCCTCTGAGAAAACCTAAGCGCTCTTCACACCAACATAGAAAGGAACGTCGGGGGTTAAAGAACGCCCATAACTTGTTTTAATTACGAGGTGTGTACGTAAAATAAGGTATCCAAGGCGCTGGAGCCGTGAGGAACGCTATTACGTGAGATCCGGCAACACTGGCGTGTATTTCGGTTTCACCCCTTCAAATCCCCACAACAAGGAACCCGCTGCAGCCATTAGTCTTGGCTGGGCAGCCGTTTGCGATGGAGCTTCCTATCACTTCCGCCGCCAAGTGCGAGTGACGTGCAGTGATCCGTTTTTTGAGTGACCCCCACTGAAATTCATCGTCAGTTATGCGAAGTCTATGGGCCACAGTGTATGGACGTCAAAACGTGCGAAAGTGGGTCAGAGAGTTCAAGGACGGACGTACAGAAGTCCATGACGAACAGCGTTCTGGTTGGCCTTCTGTTCCAGCCGAAACAATTGTAAAAGTGGAGGAAGAAATGCTTTAAGATCGGCGTGTGACTGTTCGCGAGCTGTGCGAACTAATTCCTAAAGTCAGTAAGACTACGATTGACAAGATTTTGACCGAACATTTGCATTATCGCAAGGCGTGTGCGAGGTGGGTCCCCAAAATGCTCACCGAAGAACATAAACAGCAACGTGTTGAAGAGGCTCACCGATTCCTGGAGCGGTATGCAGAACAGGGCGAGGAATTGTTGGATTCAATTGTCACTGGCGATGAAACCTGGGTGCACTACACAACACGAGAAACTAAAGGTGATTTGAAAAACGAGGTTGAACGCTACCTGCGCAACTTGGTGGGAGAGTGCTATGACAAGGGTATACAAAAACTGCCATAGCGTTAAAAATGTGCATCGATCGCAATGGTGATTACGTTGAAATATAACTGTAAGTTCCGCCTTTTTTTATCAATGTAACATTCATTGACAATAAACATGTTTTTATATTAAATAAAATTGGAGATCTTATTTTACAGACACGCATCATAATACAAAGAGAGGGAGAGAGGAAAAGCGGAAGAAAGAAAATTTGACATCACAAGAAAACAAACTGAAATGCCATAATTTTCCTTGTTAAGGATATGTTCTTCTTCTTCTACCTCACGGCTTTGAATTGTTTAACCCGTTCCGGCTCCAAATTGGTCTGTCCATCTTTTCTTCGGTCCTCCCTGGTTTCTTCTTACTATAGGTTTATAGTTTAAAACTATTTTTGGTATTCTGTTATTATTCATCCTCTGAACATGTTCTTTCCATTGATTTCTATTTCTTTCAATAGTATGGTTTATTTCTTCTACTTTTAATTCTGTCCTAATATCCTGACTACGCTTTTTATTAATTTTGGTATATCCAGCTATTGCTCTTATGAATTTCATTTCGTATGACTGTATTCTCGTACTATTTCTTTTTGTTAGTGTCCATGTTTCTGATCCATAGATCAGAGTTGGTATTGCCATTGTTTTGTACAGTTTTATTATAGAGTCCTTTCTTGCTTTATTTTTTAATATTCTTTTTATTGTGCCTGTTATATAGTTAAATTTATTTATTTTCTCTATTATATCAGCTTCCCCTTGGTACGAGACGTTACATTCTAAATACTTAAAGTGTGATTTCTGCTCAATTATTTAGTTATCTAACACTATTTTTGATTTTACTGGATTAATTCCTTTAAATGCCATGGTTTTGGATTTATTTGCTGATACTTTCATTCCATAATCTGTAGCAATTTTATCCAGACTATACAGCATTTTCTGCAGTTCATCTTCATTTGTGGCCATTATTATTTGATCATCTCTATACAACATAGTTTTCAATTTAGCTCCTGATACATTAATGCCTCCATTGACTTCATTCGACCAAATCCTTACTATTTCTTCAACATACAAATTAAAAAGTGCGGTTGATAAAGGACAACCTTGTCTCACGCCACCATCAACTATTACTGGTTCTCTTTTATTTATTTTTATTTTTGTGTCAATTTACATACTTTTTATAACTTCAATTATTTGTGAAGCTATGCCTCTATTATTTAAAATTTTCCACCGTATCATTCGTGATACGTTGTCAAAAGCTTTATAATAGTCAATAAACAGTAAGTGCGTCTAAATTTTGTTCTCGTCGTTTTTCTATTATTTGTTTAAGAGTCAAATCATTGTCAATGGTGCTTCTTCCTTTCCTAAAACCAGCTTGTTCTTCTAGGAGTATTGCATCTGTTATTTTGTTTAACCGAGTACTTATTATTTTGGCATATATTTTGTAGGCAGTACACAATAAACTAATCCCTCTATAAATTTCAGGTCTTGTTCTTTCCCCTTTCTTAAATATTTATATCACTTTAGCTATCATCCATTCTTGCGGTATTTCTTTTGTTTCCCAACACTTGTTATATAGGGTAAGGATATATATGACTAATTTCATGAACATTTTCACCTTTTCCTGTTTTTGGTCTATAAAACAGTCTAGGTATTCCTGAATCCGAGGAATATTTAGGTAGTCTCCGCGCTCCATTTTTAAATGCTCTAATCGAATTTGAAAGTTACGCGAATGCTAGTGCTGTAGTTCTTTATCCTTGTTTTCCGGCCACTGAAGTTTTCAGCATTTTCCTTAATTTAAAATGCTCCTTGTGTCGCAGTTTTGGTGTTACACTAATGAAATTTGCTACACATATTCACAAAGATACAATGAACAGAAATCGCTCTGGGTGTTATTGTCAACTGCATTTAAACACACTTTCTTTACTTAAAACACAAACATTTAAATTTTTGGGGGCAAAAAAGTCATTTTCATAGCTTTAAAACTTTCTGTAGCCTAAAGTTATTGAACCACGGAGAAACCGATAACAATTTCAAAAAGTGAATGTGTTGGTAATCTTATTAAAATATTGGACCAAAATTTAAGTTATGTTGTCGCAAGGAACTTTTTTGGTGTAACATAAAGTAAATACATTTCCCAAGTATCAAAGTAAAATAGATAAAATTGGGGCTGTATCATATGTACATTGTATTACATCTGTGGCATAAATCTTAAAAATGTGTCGTAAATAGTTTATGGTTTCGAAATTTGTCATAATATCCTTAAGTAATAAACAGTTAAACTTAGGTTGAAAAACATTTGATGTAAGCCAATTTTATGCAGTCCCAGGTATTAACTACAGCAGATGTGGAATTACCTAAGAGAGTAGATGTTAATAACTCCGCACTAATCTTAGTGATCAAATTTTATTACAAGGTAATTTTTGAGTGAAAATATTAAACTTCCCTCCTTTTCAAATTCTCTGCTGTTAAAACTCTAAAGCTATTTTAAGAACTGTGAGCACATGGATGTTGTATTTCATCACGTATTATTAAGTACACTTTCGTCAGATTTTTTATTGTTATCATTACTTAATACCTCAAAATTACCCACTTCAATTCTCCATTCAATGCTTTTGTTTCAGAAAACGTTATTCACTCAAATTTTTTCTAACTATAAACGTGCCTTAAAATTACATACACAGAGACTCCCACAAATAATTCGACAAAGCAGAGTACTAAGTTTTGATTGATGTGCTATTTTATTAAAATTAATGATAATCGACAGTCACGTAGTTCATTCTTGAATTTTATTTCACATAAAAATTAAATAATGGGTGCTTTTTTAATAATTTAAAAGAAATATGACACTTTTGGCCCTCAAAAGTAATCGGACATAACTTGAGTGTGATACAAAATATGGCTTAGTACTTTGCGAGTCTCCCTCTTCTTTTCACTACTTCTCACAACCTATATGGCATGCTGTGAACCAGGTTTTTCAGGTAGGCTGTAGAAAGTTTGCTCCATTACTTTTGCAACCTCTTCAAGTGCTGCTTGGAGGTGATTGGGTCTTCCGCACGCCCTTCTCCAGTTTATCCCATACTACTTCTATGGGATTAAGATCCGGGGACTGAGGGGGTGGATGCATTACATGAGGACAGTTTTAAAGTAACCATAGCTGCACACTGTGGGATGTATGCCTCGGATCATTATCCTGATAAAATAAGAAGCTGTCTAAAATACCCACCATTTCTGAACTTTGTTTTAAATTTTGTTGTGATAGACTAAGATAGACTTCCTTGTTCATGGTTATGTCTATGAACACCAGCTTCCCCACTCCCGTAGAGGAAATACAGCCCCATACCATTACGCTCCCTCCGCCGTGTTTGACTGTACCTTGTAAATTGCGCTCTTCCAGCTTCGTGTTTGGTTTCCTCCACACAACCACGCTACCATCGGAACCAGCAAGGTTGTATTTGCTTTCGACACAAAAAATAATTTGGTCCCACCAATCGGTTGTCTTGTTAACAAAGTCTTTGGCAAGTTATAATCCCTTCCTTTTATTCTTGCTGGAAATGTATGACTTTTTTCTGGCTACGTGGCCATTAAACTCTTGTTTTCGCATGATCCTTCTGACCGTTTCGGGGCTGTCAGTCCCTGTTCTTTCTGAATTTCAGCACAAATCATCGGAGCACTTATACACGGATTCCCTTTTACCTTCCGCATAAGACTCCTGCCTATCGGTAAGAAGTTTTGGTCGCCCTGGCTTTGCTCGAGATTCAATTGTCTTCATACTTATACCGGTGAATTATGTCATTAACTGTGCTTTTTCCAAGATTTACAATCCCTGCTGTTTCCGGTATGTTTTGTTCTTTTCATAGTGATAGATCACTGCCAGTGATCATAGTGATAGAACCGTCTCTGTTCAAAATTACTCTGTTCACCTCTGGGCCCATAGTATGCTCTTGCCTTCTTCTTGGTGCACAGTTGACGTATTTCTACGATGTTGTTTTGTCTACTGACAGACTTTACCTACTCGTTTTTATTGCATTTCATTTGTGCTGTCCGATTATTTTTGTGTCATAAACTCATGATTTAAACAAGGTTTAATGGGAAGCTTTTAGTTTAGACATCTTTTCAATCTCTAAAATGAATATTCATAGCAAATTATCTTTGCTTAACACAAGGAGTACCTTGAAATTGACACACATAATCTATCCCGCTTTATAGAGCCCTTCATAGTGAAATAAGTCTGTCCGATTATTTATGGGAGTCAATGTATGTGTTATAAAATAAAATATGTACCGAAGTACACGAGTTTGCATGAATTTCCTGTTCATGTAGATATTACTGTTTCTGATCTGAAGATATAAGTATATGAAATAGTTCTGAAGCCATATACCTGCTCTCGGTAAATAAAGATTTGCTTCAGTGTAATTGAATTTAGGAGCCCCGTAAACCTCAGGCCCATTTGACCACCGAAAATCTCGCTTGGTTTGTTTCAGAGAGATAAATCAATTTATTAAGGCTAGAAGGCCTGCGTTTACACAAGCCCCAAGGGAGATAAAACGATTTCTCATACTCCTGTCACTCTGTGATAGCCCGAGAAGATTAGCCCTTTTGCACCCTTCTGAAATTGTACTGGGCCTCTTGTGTACAGAGCTGACGGCTTCTTTGTCAAACATGCTTTTATTATTTTTTGCTTCTGTTCCACGGAGTGGGACATCTGTGAGTCACAGCTTCAATATGTGTTCTATATTCACTGAGTATCAGAAAATAGCAGTAAAATACAACATTTCTATAACATTTCAGGGGAGGCGGAACGGCCTATCTCACCAAATGTTAAAATGAGAGTTTTCTGGTGCGCTTAGTTCAAAAACCACAGAACGCATAAATTTGAAACCCTTACTTGTTATTTTACAACACTTTCACAATTAATTAAAATTAATATATCTTATTTTAGAGTTTTAATAAAGGATATGTGAATGTTTAAATAAATGTCTTGAATTTACTTCTCATATATTCAAGATTTTTTTTTTAAATTTAAATATTCACATATCTTTCTACAAGTACCTTTAAAACAGTTCAAGTATTGCTTTAATTCCAGAAAAAATGTAGACTTGTAGCTGCAGTAGTTTTATAGATGAGCGCACCCAAATTAAAAAAAGAAGAACCAGAGAAAAACAGCATTAAGTTTTGCTATGTTGAAACTACACCTCAGAATTTCCCCAGATCAATATTCTGATTCTTTTTCATCAGTACCATCCTCCCTCTTTCGTTTCTCACTCCTTCTCTTCTTCCTAGACTCCTTGGTCACTTGCTCCGCACCGTCGCGGTGACGGGCATAAAAGTTTCGGCGCATAAGACTTACCGACAGAGATAAGTGAGGTAAATGGAAATTTCTAGTGACTTCTTGATTGATGGAGATTATTCGGTTTCTGGTTTGTTTTAGAACAGTCCAGAAATTATCAGTGAGGTATTTAAGGGAGCGGCCACTCGCCAAAGGGTCAGTCGTAAGCAGTAAACATCTGAGCTGTTGTAAACAGATGCAATCAAAACGCTGTTTGTTATTGTCATCGACCTTGGTAGATTGTGTTTTGTATGTGATGTAATGTTGTTACGTGAGGATTGAACAGTGTATTTCTACGGAAATAAAGAACATCTGGTATGTCTGCAACTCAAACTTTTAATTCTATGAACCCCCAAGTAACAGTATTATTAATTTTCTTAAATTTGGCGGTGGGGGTCTCGTAAATTGAGAACAACAGCCAATGTCTTATTTGCCTCAATTCCCTTTCCAATTCTTCTCAAGCCATAAGAAACCTTATATTTACTTCTGCACCACTTTCAATAGTTATGGATGTTTCAAATGTTTACTCTTTATTACATTTTTGGCAACTGAGTGATAATGTAACTAATAGTCCATTTTGTTCTTCGTGTCCTCTTATATGACAACAATTTTCATTTTCACGAAATTTACACTGTACAAAGTTCCTTTATCTACTAACTAAAACGTTTTTGATCTAATATCATTATTTACTTTAGTTAAAATTGTAATCACTGCCATTACACAACGAAGAAACAATTTTTTTCCTTGGAAAACCAATTTTCACTTCACATTCATCGCCAAATTTTGAGGTTGGATTTGACAAACTCAATATATTGTCATGTATTACTACACTTTTTTCCATTTTAGGGTTTGTAACTCTTTTATGATCAGGTCATTTTGTCATATACTGAAAACAGATTACAAATAGCTTTGTACCAGCTCGACAAAACAATGTCAAAGTATAATTTTATCATTTCAGAAGAGAAAACGATTATTCGTAAATACCCAACACGGTCCAAAATGCTCCTCAAAAACAAAATACTAGAGCAAGTTGAATATTTTAATTACTTAGGATGTGATATTTCCTACGAATGTGACAGATTTTAAACAAAAGATATATAAATTTCAAAACATATATGACACTATAAAACGAACATTGTAAAACAAAACAAGAAGAGATACCACATTAAAGTTTTATAAAACTATGGCAGTGGCTGTTATATCTTATGGAGCCGAGACCTGGACGTTGAACAGAACTGATAAAAGAATAACTGAAACGACTGAAATCAAGTTTTTGAGGTACGTAGCTGGCTGTAGTCTTAAATATTACATTAAAAGTGAAACAATAAGAGAAGAACTAAAATATTTACTTTAAATGAAAAACTCAGGGAGTACAAACTGAAATGGCAAGATCATCTCTCTCGAATGCCAGAAGAAAGACTCACCAAACAGGCCTTGCAGTATAAACCAGTTGGTATTAGAGATGTTTTAAGACCACGGAGACGCTGGGAAGATCATCTCTGAGCCGAAACAGACCTATCTTGAAGGTTGATGGTGATAACTCTTTATACTGGCTCCCTTGCCGATTTCTTTCACCAAAATTATTGCTTATCCCATCTTAAAAACAGCACTATAAATTCAAAACATACCTACCAAACAAAGCATGGAAGAATTAATATCAGATGCACATACTAATACTAATAGAAAAACAAGGACGTCCTCTCCTAATAAGGGTGTGTTCTGGAATATAGCTACAATAAGGTTACAACCAAGCAGAGAGTACAGTTACAAATGGGTGATAGGGGGCGTGTCACATCATGCAGCCTTTTCAAAATGAGTTTATTTAGGACTTTTAAAACTATAGGACAGGAAAATAAATATTTTTATTCGCTTCTACAAACATCAGGTAAGATTATTATTTAGCAATACTCATTTTGTGAAATTTCACTACAGAATGCCGTTCTGACTCCCCTTTTTATAACATTTAAATGAATATGTTCAAGGAATGACCGCGTTTCCATTCAGTTTTAACGTTGCCACAGTATAAACAGACTACTCAATAAACAGGAAGTTTTACTCTGAGAACAAATGCGAATAATATATTACTACCTATATATTAATTGCTTCAAAATTAACATTACTATTTCGAGTTATCATTTCTTGTAAAATAAAAAGAGGCCTTTGTTTCACGATAACGCAAATACAACTATAAATTATACATTTTAAATACATGGAAAATAAGAGTACCCTGTCTCGGATTGCTCTCACAGAGACCCTATTCCCGGTAAAAATTATAAAGTTTAAGGTTGTAACGAATGACTTAGATTTGCCTCCGTTCAACGATCACCTGTTTGGGAGCAAATAATAGACGTTGCCTTGCAACGAGGCAGCAAGATTCGCGCGTTAGGCCATGCTAAGTGTAGGTAACTTAGAACCAATACTGCATGTATTGAAGAGAAAATCGGCCACGGTTATATTCCATACTTCTCTTAGTGAAGGATGCCTTCAAGATAAAAGTGAAAGGAAGCTGATGAGATATAAATGGCACATTTTTGGAACTTCTCTCGTTTAATACCTTTTAATTACCAATACATGCGATAGTGCGATCCATATAAACCTGAACCATTTCAATAGGCCAATAATAGGACACACGTGCGACTTTGGGAGGATATAATAGACAATTGGGAGATTACATTACACTATTTACATCTCAGAGAAAATGTTGGAAGTGTCCTCCACCAGCATCTATACATGTTTGTACTCGTCTCAACATATTCTCTGAAGTTTTATGGAGATGATATCGAACTGAGAGAAGGCTATTTCCAGCAAGATGGAGCAACGTACCATACATCTAATGACACCATGGAACTTGTAACCAGTTTCTTTGATAATCCAATAATCTCAACAGGTCTGTGGGCTCCCAGATCCCCTGACCTAAACTCACGGGATTTTTTCTTGTGGGGGTGTCTAAAATAGTGTACAAGAATAGGCCACGGGCACTTTGTTTTCAAGGAATCCATTCTAACCGAAATAAGTAACACTGCCGAGGATACTCTCCGTAAAACTTCAGAGAATATGGTGAGACGAGTGCAAACATGTATAGATGCTGGTGGAGGACAATTCCATCATTTTCTCTGAGATGTAAATAGTGTAGTGTAATCTCCCAATTGTGTATTATATTCTCCCAAAGTTGTACGTGTGCCCTATTATTGCTTCAAAAGTTATGGCCTATTGAAATGGTTCAGGTATAAGGTGTATCCTTAAATTAAGTAGTTGAATTGGACTACTACAACATATTACAATCTTCTTTGTAATTGGGGACTTAAATGATAGAATAAGGGGGGCCAGATGGTAGAGCAATATGGGTTAGAGACAACACTTGGTTTTATTTGGTGGTTATGTATTGAGCTTTGAACATGATTAAGCTGATACAAAATGCAGGTACATCCCAACGTCTAGAAGAGAATTTGGGGTCGAGTTGTAGCAATAATAGTGATACAGATCCGCATTTGGGGCTTACCTTTGGAGATGTGTGCCGTGTTGGTCTAGAATGAGTATAGATGAGCCTTTGCTGGTGGGCAGCATGGTGACCCTGATCAACAGTGACTCCCAGAAGTACCCAAACTAGAAGTCCTCGGTGCAGAAATAAGCAGCTGTTAAGTACCGGTTCTCCCAAAATGCCATACCTAGTGCCAAAATAAGTTAAATTTAACGCTACAGGCTTCGTAGGAATTTTCCAGACTAACGTAAGCATTCGAGCAATGAACAAGTACAAGTCGTCCGGGTGCTTCCGGGCGGTGGACAGTGCGCCGCGGTACCTATCCGTGCGGTCTTATAGGTTTTGTCAGTTCTCAAGCTTTTATGTCGGTGTAAGACGATGGACCTATGTGTACCTCTGCTGATGCTTCTGGTTCCGGGATAAGCATCCAAAAAGGAGGCCAGTGCCCGATACCGCCACGCTAGGGGTGGCCTGCTTGCAGGGTCCGTCCAGGGTGGCAGGCTAGAAGCGAGAATTCGGGTGATAAATGGGGAACTTTTAGATTCTGGTCGTGTTCTGGTCACACGGGACGGACTCGACTGGCGGTGGTCAGCCAACAAGTCAACTCCAGCCCGGTATGGCCGGGACAGTGAAGGGATGAGAGGTGAGTTCACCTCCCAAGGGCGTCCTTAGGGAGATGATAGCTTTTTCTCCTTGGTGCATGGTGGTCATATTGACTCAGCGTGTTAATCAATTGGTTGGGGTGAGGTGTGATTTGGGAATACAATGTGCGCGAACGTTCACGCACAACGTCCTCAACGTATGGTATGCCAGAATGGGAGCGTAGGATGTGAGATAGAAACATACGTTCGGTATCGTAGATCATCCTGAGTGTTCTTTTTCACACGGTCTGCAGTCTACGGATGGTGGTACGAGCCACCGAACCCCAGAACTCGCATCTATACAGGATCAGTAGCGGGATGATCGCACGATACACCCGTAGTTTGAGGCGAATGGGCATAATCATTTCCATGTTCTTAGACCACTTTGGCTGACATAGAATGCAAGTTGACATGAGAAGACAAGGAGTTGTCATGTGAAGTCTCGTATTAAGCTGTTTTCACAGGTCAGCCAAAAGAGGGATTTTAGATACCTTATAAAATGTGCAAGAGAGTAAAAAACAGGAAATAAACATTAAAAAATAACATTATAAAGTTTGGAAATTAATTGTTCTTTCACACTGGCTGTGTGTAGGTTAAACTATGGAAAGATAGAGTCAAACTGAAAAATTCAATTTCATAGCCGGGATTTGAACCACGGATCTTCTAGTTTCCGTCCAGCCACTCTAACCCTTGGGCTACTATGACCAACGTGCCGACATGACATTAAATTCTCCTACTGATTCCTGTTGTTCCCAGTAAACCACTAGGAGTTCTCATAAACACATGAGACAACTACCTTAATGGCGACTTACTACGTGTAAGTACTTTAAGGCCCGGGCTTTATAGTTAACCACTATTAGGTCAATTAATGGAAATTAATTGTTCTTTCACACTGGCCGTGTGTAGGCTAAAGTATGGAAATGTAGAGTCAAACTGAAAAATTCATTGCCATAGCCGGGACGGATCTTTTGGGCTATATCTTCTGATCTCTATAAAGCCCGAGCCTTAAAGTACTTACAGCATAGTAAGTCGCCATTAAGGTAGTTGTTTCATGTGTTTATGAGAATTCCTAAGTGGTTTACCAGGAAAAATACGAGTCAGTTTGAGAGTTTAATGTCATGTCGGCACGTTGGCCATAGTAGCTCAAGGGTTAGAGCGGCTAGACGGTAACCAGAAGATCCGTGGTTCAAATCCCGGCTATGGCATTGAATTTTTCAGTCTTGCTCTATCTTTCCATTATAAAGTTTGATATATTTTCAAGCCTTCCTCAACCATCCACATGATAATATAATACATTTTTTCTTGTCAAACTAGAGCCTACAGGAGAGAAAGGGAGCGAATGGTTATTTTGATTTTCAATTGTAAAGGTTTATTGTGGATGAAGGTGGTGATGATGGCTTTCTCACATTTGGTGAAGTTCTGGAAAAATGTCTTGTAGTTCACCACGGCTGCTCTCGAGCAATGATCTCTGCACCCAGGGTCGAGGTATCGGAACAGAGATTGATTAACTTTTCAATCATACTTTCCAAAAGAATACTTCATTCCACATATACAATTCTATACTCGTTGTTACAAACTTTTTAAGATTACTGATAATTGCCTTTACTCCTACTACAAATGCTGCAAAATACTAATTATAAATTAATAGCACATCCGCTATTAATGCGTCGATTATGCGTCACACAAATGCATCCATTTGTAACTCCTTATCTGCACACTTGCAGAATAATGCTACGTTTATCCTCTACGTATGTTCCTTGCAGAAGACCTGGTTCTTGCAAAAATTCCAACTTCCTTATTTTGTTGCCATGGCTACACAAATTCTAAACTTTTGTTGTATCATTCTCATGGCCTGCTTTACTTTAAACCTATGTTTTAACATAAACTGTAATCTCTTCAACTATTTTTAATATATTCGTTTTAAGAGAATCCAAAACAACACAAAATATCTGCTACACAATACAATTTCACTACAAAAATCCCAGTTGATCTAATCCAACAATGTAACGATGGCTCCTTGTAAGTAATAGGTATTCACAGGAAGTTAACACATAGAGGTAAATAGTTCGCATAGCTTCCTTGTGGGAAACAACTGAGCAAGCTGAGGCGCTTGATTGGGGCTTATTTAGCAAGCCACAACCTCCGTGCTGATTGTGTTAGCCACATAGGGGAGGAGTACTTCTGTGTGAAGTATTTCATCCCTCTATCCATTACTCCATTAGATGAACGTGACGCTTTTGAGCAAACGGAAGCGAAGGATAATATTGGGTTATAAATAGATAATTATATTTATTTAATTTCCTAAACTATGCACTAAAATATTGGTTTCCAAAGTAAGCAATATTTTGTTATTAAATTTAGTGTAACTATATTAAGATAAATTTTAAAAAATAAAACTTATTTTATGGAAATGAAGTGATTTTAAACCGTTGACCAATCATAAGAAACTTATCTAAAGAAAAGTTTGATAAATCAATATTAATTTCATACTTTGTCCCTCTCTATTTTATTGTCAGTTTTCCCTCTCTTGTCCAATCTGTTCTCCAACTTTCTAGTTCTACTTTATTTACCACATATCTAATAACTAAAGGAGGTAACAAAAGTTTGATTTGAGATTTTCAGCTAAAATTACCCTCTATATAAAGAAAAAGCAACACCCGTGGTATGTGACAATAGAGTATTACAAAATAATCAAACTTGTCTTTTAGTTCAGTAATCTTCAAAGTTGCAACACGAATATTTACCGATTCTTAGTAACTTTGAAACGTGTGACACAAACTCCATCGCCAAACAACCCTAAAAGACTTTGTACGCCTTTTTAAAATATGTTTCTTACAGTTTTGAATTAAATACCACATTTAACATACTTAAATGGTAAACGTGTGCTTTGACATTTTTGAGAATAAATTGTGAAGTTTTATTTACTCAGAAAAATGTCTATAACTTTTTATAAAATGGTAATTCACAAGAGAAAGAGAGAGATAGAGAGAAACACTTGCTTTACCAAAGTGAATCAATTCTTCAAAACGCATATACGTTATGCAAAAATTTCAACACTTCGTTAAGATACAAACTGAACTAGGCTTTTGGAGGCACCAGCCTTTTCATATATATCCAAGATTAGTTTTAATTGTTTAACTATCTATCATTATTTAAATTGCTGCTGCCTTCAGGACTTTATGGAATGATAAACGTGTAGAAAGTCCTCTAACATATGTAATAGGTGATAAATGTATAATATAAACAGGAAACAATTAAAAACGCATTTAAATGAAAGATAATAAGAGACAAAGCATATAAAAGGATTACTAACACATACAATAACATTAAATAAGATGGATAACAATTGAAACGAGAGGTTAGATATGTGAGGCTAGATTATAAACAGTGGTGTTATGAAAAAAAAGAGGACATACTTTGAATTAGTGAGAAAAGGTGCTATCTCCTGAATCAGTGATTAGGATGTCTTGAGGTAGTTTTCTTTTCTATCTGGTCCTTTCGAAGAAATTTTACTATATATCGATTCATTTTTGAATTCAACGAGAGGCTGATATTATTTACAGATAATTATTTTCCTAAACTTCTCCTCAATCAGTCTAAATGCATCGTAAGTATTGTAAGCAGTACCTACAAAGAAATATATGTAATGAAACGTTTTACCAAATGTGATCTGGATTAGGATAAATTAGCTAAAAAATAAAGATTTCATAAGATTAGTTTATAGAAAATATATAAAGCTAAACGACAGTGAAAAATGGGTACCGAATTCAAGTGTACAAATACTATTTAACATGTATATACTATCTACAGAAGGGTTGATATTGAAACCCCACGAAGTTCTCTGAATCCAAAAGAAACTTCGAGGAAAGTTTCGCAGCGTTTCATTTATTTGTAAGTTCATCTTTATTTTTGAAAGCATAAATCAACGGAATAACAGATAAATACCAAATGTGGTATGCAAATTTATATTCCTCTAAGAAATAGACGTAAATATTTTCAAGATTATCTCCCTTGCCATCCATCTCAAACTACGATTTATATAAAATATTTTTCTTTACCCATTTTCTCAACAATGTTGATAAAAGGCCACATAATATAAGATATTTATATGGAAAAATGTATATCATAAATGTTTTCGGAATATATAATTTAGTTTGCCTTTATTTATTTGAGTTTTATATATTAATTATTCAATATAAAATCCCCCATCACTCGTTATATTTGTTTTATATGTTATATCTTATGCAGATTATTCATTATAAATAAAAACCTGAGGACATAAGATCGGAACTACGTAACGGCCACAATCCAGTACTTGCAGATTATTCTATTCTTAAAATTCTCCTCAGTCAAACTAAGTGGTTGGTAAGCTTTGTAACCAGTAGCAGAAATGGCAATTGCTGTTATTCAATGTCTGTCATAAATTCTAAAAGCGAATTTAATATAACTTTATTCTTTCAAGAAAAATCACGGAAATGCTGTCTGTCTTAAATACAGTTGCCTTCTTGGTTCACAAACTTGCGGTAATCAATTTAAATTTAAAATGTCATAATTATTCTGTTACTCTACTCAAAACAAAGCACAACCGATACAACGAATTGAAACTCAACTTAAAGCTGATTTGCACTAGATATTTTCCACCTAAATCTACTGAACTCAGTTGTCAACAGTCTACTGTTAACTATGCCCACCGGGCGGTAGTCAGCTTCCTGAATAAGTCCAGAATACAAAGCGACTTTAAATAACTTTTAAATGCAAAATATTTAGTATATAGCAGGCAATTCATGACTTGTAGTAGTCGATATGATCCTAATATGTCAACAGTTCTATTACTTTAAAAATAAAACTACTTCATAAGAGAAAAGCATGATGTTTTATGCAATGGGTGGCATAAGTGATGCTTAGTAATTTCAGTTACGTAAATTAAAAGGAAACATCATTTTAAATCAACAAAGCTACATTTTTCCTTTTTCAATAAGCACTGAATAAGTCAGATGAGTTTGTTCACGTCCGGAGTGAGATTTTCCTCGTTGGTGAAACTTATTTCCAAGATATGACCGTTTCAGAATTTAAACACTGAAAACGTTATCAAAATGAAATGTGTAATGTTTAACGTCCCCTTGTACTACAGGCAGCACCGCAGGTGATGACACTGATGATACATGAAATGAAGATGGAGCACCGATTAAATAAGATGGTGGTGGAAACCGGATATCCCGTAGAAAACCCGCCCCAGCACGGTGTCCACCACACAGATCTCACTTTGCGGTCACCCAGGATGTAACCCGAGCCACCTGGTGAGAAATGAGCGGTCTAATCACTCATACACGGCGCGGTCTGAAAACGTTATCAAGAAGATGAAAAATATCTGTAAACGAGGAGGCCTCTAGCACAAATTGTGTGATTTTATACAGCCCGCCGCAGAGACGAGCTGAAGAAGTTGCCGCTATAGCAGGCGTAACGTATGCAGCTCCTAAGCTTTTGTTTTCGCTTATCGACACTGTGCAGATCATGTTGCTGGCCTCAGTGATTGGCCGTAAATATTAGATCTAGGGAACATATTGTGCTGCAACGGTTTAGCTGTTTTCATAAAATAAGTAACGACACATAAACAACCTTTATTATATTTTCTCTCGAGAAAATCCTCACAGTACAGTGGAAAACAAGCTATAAATTTACCTTCACAAAACTTCCATTGTATTTCTAATATTTCATCCTGTTTATAATAAATTAAAATCGCTTTTAAGGGTACCTCCAAACCCAAAGAATCATCAGTTTTTTAAATTTTCACTACAGCTTAATGCCGAGTAAAACAGTAGTTGCAAGATGTAGTGCTTTTCTAAGTTGTGCATTCTAGAACTCAAATTTGAACTACTTTATATAAAATTATGTTTACAACGCACTTTATAATAATTTTAAACAATCTTCCCTATAAAATTACTCAAAAAGTAATTTTTCCATGAAACATAACTCAATTTATTTTTAAAAGCAGTTGTCATTTATTTGTAAATTTTGTCCTTTGAAAATGTTTATACATGTCAAACTTGGATGACCTTGTTAGTTTGTCATATTTGTCTTCCAATAAAAACTGAAGAGCAAATGTTTCTTAGTATGGATTGACGAAACTCTTCCTGAAGTTTCACTATTAGTTTTTAAAAATTATATCGTAAGGCATGGATTGGGAGGCGAGGGTAAATTGTTTGTGACGTAGCCAAAAATGCTGCACAAAACTATCTATTTGCAGAGACTTTAATTTACATGGCATGACAACAAAACATTAAAAACAGGATAACATTAATGATTTCGGGAATTGAGATTAAAATAGAAAGGTTTTATTAGTAAATAAATTTAAAGAACCCGATCAAATAATGGCCTGCTTTTTTAAAAAGTTAATGTTTTATCTTACTGCATCGTAATCAGACACAGAAATGAAATGTTCAAATTTTAGAAGAGAGAAGACAATTATTTACGAAGGTAGGTCATAAGATTTGTGTTGCGTTGAAGTGACCGTGGAGTCCTTTCATTAGGGAAAGTTAGTCTGCACCAAGGACATTTAAGGTAACTTCTTACTGATGTTTTAATGTTTATAAAACATAAAAAAACGGCGATATGCTCGATTTTGGAACTCATCTTTGGGAAGAGAATGAGCCATGGAATCATTAAGTTTTACAATAATATGTACAATCACAATAGTTTAATTAGTTTATAAAATTATTCTGATGAAAAGGAGTGTTAATTGTTAAGTATTAGATAATTGCGATGTCCACACGTTGGTCCAATGTAGTCAGAACTGCATTATTTGGTCACATTTGTAAGGGATTATATAAAACCATATTTGACAGCAACTATGAAAGCAGTCAATATAAGACTGCTTTATTATTAAGTAGTTTTCAGAAAATGAGGGAGTTAGCGATCATGATCTAAATAAACATGAGCGGAAAGCGTGGTAAAGAATTCTGTTTCGTGATTTTATATATAATAGAGATTCATTAACTTTATCCCATAATATTTAGAAATTGAGTATCAGCACGCCGTCTTTTAGTTAAAATAGTGCATTTTAAATTTACATCGATGTGCATTTGTGTAGCGCCTTGCAAATGTGTCCAAATAATACAATAAACGGCCCTTTTGGTTTTAACTGCACTTTAGAATCACCAAGGAAACTGTCGTGTACATCCCGGCTGGTCGTCGCCATGGTAACGACACAGCTAGAAACTGTCGTTATTTTGTACTCTGTTCTTCAGATGCAATTCCCTTGCCATCGATCGCCAAATGTAAACACAGCGCTAAATAACATATCGAATAGTATCGGAATATACTGACGTCACTGTATTGCATTGAACTTGAATGTTCATGTAACACTTTTCCCGCGTAGCCCAGTTGCGTGAAGCGTCCGGAAAGCGGCGCTGGCGTCGAGAGGCTGCGTTACGGAACTGTGGCCAGGCGGGCGGGAGATGAGTACGAAGCCAGCCGGCCTGCCGGTATGCCAGTGTTGTGTTAGTGCAAGTGCTAGTTGTAACACTATCAGACGCAAACATGTGCGGGCGAATTGGGAGCTAGTGCGTGAGTGTGTGTGTCCGTGTGTGTGTGAGTGAACAAGGACGCCAGGAAGAGCCAGGAGTCGAACTGAAGAACTGGCCGAGTCAGAGACAGTACAGCATCAGCAGCACCGGTAACACCGCGATAACACTTAGCAACACAGGTAAGCCAGCATCGTCTTCCAGGTCAGGAACATCACCAAAACGTGAACAGTACACAGTGTCAAAAGAGGATATAGGATACTCGCGTAGACTGCAAATAACTGTAAATACCAAGATAACATAGAGCGGATTAGTGGTTATCCATTTTAGATGATTAAACTCAATTCTGACAGCCGTAAAAAATCAAAGTAGTTATGTTGACAGCGATGTCTGTGGGGTATTCAAAGTTATTTTCACTTTCAGAATTACAACAAACGTAAAAGTGCAGCACACCGACCGATCAGACAGTCGTAATACAGTCACAATGGAAGATAAACCAAGTATCTGCATTCTGTAACCCCCTCTCCTCCGTAAGTTCCAAAGTTGGTACCTTGCTACTTCATCAGCGGCACTCAAAACCAATTAAGTACTTCTGTATTGGTTTATACTTCTCTTAATTACTGACAGTAAGACATGTGCATGAAAAAGAACCATGTATTGATTCATGACTTGAAATTCTGTAACGGTGCACTTTGCACTTGTAATTTTGGGGACGTTCGGAAATGATCTTGATTGTATCAGATATCTTTAGTAAAGTTTGAAGGGTAGGAAGCGATGACATGTTAATAATGAAAGGTGCTAGCAGTGTATTTTGCTGGGGAAGTCAGCGCAAGGCATGGAAGAGGGGGGGGGAGGAACCCCGGGCCGGGCCGGACGGGAGCCAACCGGGGGTGGCTCTGCAGCGCCAGCAGCTGATGTCAGGTGCCCCTTTACTTGTTGCAGAGCCCAATAACACACTTATTTGTCCGTTTCAGATTACTCCAGAGGCCGTATTGTTAAATGAATTGTTTGTTGTAATTTGAAGAATGCAATTGTGAGCTGTTTACATAATTATCTATTGACCCCATCACTTCGTATTGCCTCGGCTGTTTCCCGATCATTTCCTCCGTAGTATGCGTTCTTTGCAAGGTGGAATTTTGCCGTATCACGTGAGCTGTTGCAGTAACCTCATGCTCGGTTTATTTTATCAACGTTAATGGGTATGTTTAAGTTTATAACGATTCTTGAATGTTAATAAACCGTTAAAGTGCGTCAGTTTTAATAGTATCATCCAATAATGATGCAAAATGTTAGTTCGGACAAAGTTGCAGACCTAGGTAAGATGATTCAAGCAAGTGTTTCATCTTGACTCTGTTACTGCATCACTAACTGTGAACATCTCTGGAGTGTGGACGTATGCCCGTGCATAATCATATCCTTTGCGGTATACTTGATTTTCACAGCTTCTATATATCATGAAAAGAGCTAGACTCATTTAAATTTCAATTATTTCTATATTATTTTAAGAACGTAGTATTAATTTCTGTACCTGTGTGATGTTGTAGTAAAGTATCTCCATTAACTTATGTTTTAGGCAGAGGAGTACATAACTCACCTAAAATCGTTATATACAGATTTTACACATAAATTTAGGGTTAGGAGAATTAGGATTTTGAATTAAAAAATAAAAGTTTGAAAAATATATAAGTGCATGGCGTGTCTCGGAGAGAGAATATAAAACGGAATAAATAAACAGTTTCGCATTTTTGTCAGACATCGTATATGGTTGGTGTACGAATGTTTCGAAAAAATATACCAACCATACTGTATGCTTTATTTTTTCCAAAGTAATTTAAACATTCTGAGTAAAATATCATGATGCGTGAGGCAAAATAATTATGAATAATGTACCTTGAATTTTATATGAATAGTCTATGAAGTCTTCTCTATGCTGATAAATTTTCTTTTGAATTTTATGGAGGTAAACAAAACAGCAATGTAAAGCAAGCAGTTTTGTTTCCTACCTTCAGATATTTTAGAATAGTGGCAAATGTTCCTTTTAGTTTTCTAGTTCTTTGTGCAACACTCGTCTCCTGGATACTTTTACTGGTGATCGTGGGGTTCAATATCCTTTTATTGACTAGATTATTTGGAATGTGGAATGGAATGGAGTGGGTTTCATAGAAGTTAATTTCATGAGTAAAGGAGAACACTGGAGAAACCAATTCTTAATAACTTTTCCTAATTGAAATTTAGGGTTGGCACTGCACTTTTCCTTGTTGGAAAATTAATGGTAAAGTAATATCTATTAACGATTATCATACTGACCTTGTTTATGAGTAATTTGTGGAACATATATCAGTACAAATGATAGCGTAAAATGTCATGTGGCTATAATTCATACAACATTTTATGAAGTAAATCTCGCTCTATTACTGAAAAAAATTACTGACATTTTTTAAAATCCTGAGCTAAATAAAATGGAAAAAAGGATCCCAATTTATTTTACGTAATGGATTATACTCTTGTTTACATTATGCTAACTTTTTCATGTGTGATAAGACAATTTATATTAATTGATACAAAATTTGGAAATGAATTTTTAACAAAATGCAGACAAAAACTTGTTTCAGCTTATTTATGTGTAAGTAAGCAGTTTATATAAACATAAATTTAATTTGACATTAAATTGAGGAATAATCACTGTCAATTGTTATTGCGAAATGTTAATTTTTATCAATTATTCTTGAATGTACTCCACTATTAAAGAGACACTGAAAGTCCTGTTCCTCCAATTTTAAACTTACTAAATTCATGATCCATTATCATAAAACTATTTAACATATAATGAACATTTCACTCTACGTAAATGTATATCTAAGCTCACAATATACTTCTACACTAAGTTTTTATAAATAAAGACGGCAGTTTACCATAAATAAACCATTTCATTGATTAAATATATCAGTAATTTCCTTTCCTTAAAATAACAAAACATATTATTAATACCAAAGTACAGTCACGTCAACATTTATCCAGTTTTCTTACCCTAAAATTGGATTTAGCTATCTCCAATGTTTTTGTAAAAGGGAATTTATATTACAAAACGTACAGTAGTTCTACCCTAGTGTGACATTGTGCAGCGTTTGCAATACAACATAGAGAAGCTGTATTATTCTTAAAATGTATTTAAAATATGGCTACGATATTACTAATAGTTTTTTCAAACTAATACTGTAAAAGGTGGTTATGAAGGCATACAAAGTTGTACTTGCAAATTACAGATAGAACTTTAGAGATGCAAGTTCCAAATAAAATTCAACTTGTGCCTAAAATTTCTCTGAAATGAAAATACTTATTTCTCTCCCTCAAGGATTAGTTGATGTCACTTGTTTGTCTCTAACGTCGAACCACTTCTTTCCAGGTCGTCATACAGTACGTGACAATCCATTAGACTGGTAATAATCTGTCATCTGATATTATTTCTAATTTATTATGTTATAAATCTCATTGTTAACTCAGAAAGTGTTCAAGAATTCACTTAAACTGTAGAATAGTCGTCGAAGATCTAAAAAATTAATAAATAATTTGGTTTAGAGACGATCTATTCAAATCATAGGAATTGCAATGTTAAAGGTCATGTACACATGATTATTCTTTGTGTTTTTTAACCTCTATGTAGAATAATCAAAATTATTTTAATATCTAATGTATTTATAATCTTTATTTTACCTTGGACATTCCTGAAAATTATGCTTGTCCCAAGCCTATCTCAAGCACGTATAAAATGTTCACCTTTTAAGTTGAGGTTTACATAAAACTTTAAGACATTTATTGCAATAAATGTAACCATCATTTTTGAACTGTCAATACTTCATGCACATATTCTGAAATACGCTATAACAAAAATATACCTTGTTGAATATTAATCTGAAAATAGCAGACTTATGATACCATAAATATTACAATTAGGGGGGAAGTCCTATTTATAGGACTGCGTAAAGTCATTTTTAGTATGCTTCAAAATTTAGTGTCCCTTAAAGCAATGCAGATTCCGTTTTCTTAAGGCATCCCTCCTGCTGTCTTCTAAACCGAGAGGTCTCTTTGTATCTGCTAGAGAACTAGACGTGTAGGAAATGGAAAACTCAAGTGACTCTATTGTTAAAACTTAAAATAAATACCTAAAATTTCGGTAGTATGCAGGAGTAAACAGCAACATAGATTTTAGTTAATTGATGAAAATTAATCATTTCTCCACACTAGCCGTATTAGGCTAAGGTTTTTGATAGAGAGAGTCAACATGAAAAATTCAATGCCATGGACGGAATTTAAACCCCGGATCTCCTGGTTTCTCTCCAGTCGCTCTAACCTTTGAGCTACCATGGCCAACGTGCCATCCTAACATTAAATTCTCCATTTGACTCATATATTTCCCCGGTAGACCACTAGGGGCCCTCGTATCCGAGATACACCGTTTGTGGCGACTTACTATCGTAAGTACTTGAGTCCCAGGCTTCATCATTTAACTATAATTATTATAATAATAAGAGTTAATAATAAGAGTGGTCTACTGGGGAAATATGAGTCAAATGGAGAATCTAATGTCAGGACAGCACGTTGGCCATGGTAGCTCAAAGGTTAAGAGCGACTGGACGGAAACCAGGAGACCCATGGTTCAAATCCCGGCCATGGCAATGAACTTTTCATGTTGACTCTATCTATCAAAACGCTTAGCCTATATACGGCTAGTTTGGAGAAATTATTAATTTCCATTAAATAAGTAAATTAATAAGAGTTAAATGATGAAGCCTGGGACTTAAGTACTTACGATAGGAAGTCGCCATAAACGGTGTATCTCGGATGGGAGAGCCCCTAGTGGTCTACCGGGGAAATATACGAGTCAAATGGAGAATTTAATGTCAGGACGGCACGTTGGCCGTGGTAGCTCAAACGTTAAGAGCGACTGGACGGAAACCAGGAGGTCCGTGGTTCAAATCCCAGCCATGGCATTGAATTTTTCATGTTGACTATCAACAACATAGATTGTTTCTGAAGTAATCAATGTTCATATGAGAACTGAATTTCCTGATGATGATGATGATAAAATCATTATAACTAAATTTTAGTCAATCAGAGAACAAATATTGAGAACTGAAATCCAAAGTACAGTCAAGTTGAAGAGTACTAAATGAATCACGATTTAATACTGCAGGAACGAACCGTTATATTTTTGCACTTTTGCTTTTCTAATTTGTCCACAAATGGATGGTTAATTCGTCCTGTGCCATTTAGATAAAGCACTGCATTGAACTTTAAAACTCCATTTTTCTCAGTTCTATTTCCTTGGTATTTTTCACTGTTCAGAATAGGTACTATTTGGACCACAGTTTCTGTGCTTCAGATGTATAGGAGTGATTCAGGGACTACGTTTCTAAATATTAGTGTTTTCTGGTTTTAACATTACATGATCCATTATGAATTACACTCTACAGCTCATATTCTGAAAGAGTTATAAAAAGTTTTCCCTTAAACTAACTCAAACTGAAAAATGCCTACATAAGAGTTTAGTTTTATATATAGAGTTCGAATTGAAACATTGGAAGCATTACAATAAACCACAGGGTCCAAGAAGCACTTCAAAAAGTACATATCAAAAATTCATTAATTCTGAAAAATATATGACAACCGTCAACCAAACTTTATTCAAATGTTTTGCTCTGCGTATAGCTTATGAAATAAAGCAATCTGAATAAAGGTGTCGAGTTTCACTTGTTAACAAATAATTGCATTAATATGTAGGTATTCTTCTTAAATCCGGACTTCTGTCTCAGCACAGAAAGTGTGAATTATTTTGGAATACTAAACAGTAGAAAATTATTTTAATATATAGATTATAGATAAGAAGACCAACAAATACTGCATCTGAAAGTAAATTTTAAGAGAATAATTATAGTTGAGGTTAGATATTTTATAGTTTAAGTTCCCGCCTCTAATGATTTTTGTTATTTGCTTCATTTTCAGGTTTACCTTTTGCCTTGCAATTTTCTGGTCTTAAGAAACATTGATAATTCATAACATTTGGGTGCAAATCAAATACAATAAATCTATACTTTCTCATAAAATTAAAATGCAAAAGTAATAGAGGGTATTATGGATCTTGTAAATACCTAAGAGAATATATATGACTAATCTGTTGAAACGTTTGTAAATTTTGTCTATCCAGTGAAGAATGTTTCGTAGTAATTGTCTTTTGATACTCTTGATTTGACAGTTTTGTTTTTATTTTGACAGTTTTTAAATATTGATATATATTATTATATTTGCGAATTATTTTCAAAGCTAGTTCTTGACATTCTAAACTGTAAATTAATCTTGGTTTATCGTAAAGGAGTTAAAAAACCAAAACAGTTTCTTCTTTTCTCTACTACTTGCCTCTAAGTAAGTTTAGAAAGTGTTAAATCATGCCCAAAATTATGAACATTCTATACAAAAATGTTACCAGATCAAAAAGTTGAACATCTGGATCCAAAAAGGAATTTTAGAAGAAAAAAGAAACTGTACCTTACCTGTGAACAGGATGCAACAAGAAGACTTTCAAGAAGAAACTCCAGCGAAAACTTTCGTTATTTTATTTTCTAAAAACTTGTTATAATTATTTTTATAAAAATATCGTATAATTAAAATATAGGAATAAGAAATAAACTGTATATGTTTAACTTAAGAATAGCGCGTTAGATGCTCATCTTTCTGAATCACGTTTTATATTAATAAACTGTGGAATAGAGGAAACATAATACTACCTACCCGCAAAAAATTTAGAACTGGTTGAAACACAATTTATGTCAAAGATAACCATTGAAACGTTTGCAAACTACTCCTTTAAAAAATTCATACTATCCTCAAGTGGTTGATCTAAAATTTATTTCATTTCTTTTTTTTTTTCTTTTGCTCGTAAAGAGCAATATTTAACAGCGTTCAACTTTTTTAAACCCTAAATACTTTATACCCGCAACTAAATGTGGAAATGTGTATTGCAACTTTATCTCGATTAACTAGAAATCGAATAAATTTCATTTGCGTTAAAACATACAAATGCGGTGAACGCAGCACATTGGAATTTTTAGTTACATGAGAAGATTGTGAAAAACCACTTCTGGGAAAGTGAATTAACATATTACTGTGTTGAAAATGTCGACTCATTTAAATGTAACCACAGCATAACATGAATAACGTTGGTTAGGTCCATCTCTCCACAACTCCCTCGTTTGGATCAGTGGCAACATTATTCAAATTTCAACTGTTTTTATTAACAAATGTTAAAATTACCTCTTCACAATGAATTAATAAATTGAACATCGAAAAAATGCACGCCAAAGCGAAATACATGCTTTTAGACTACATGAAAATTCATCATTACCAAAAACACACCATCCTTTCACTATCTGGTATTTGTTTTCTATAATTAAGTTTGCCATAACCTTTTAACTAGTAATAGGACCCACGTGCAACTTTGGGAGAATATAATACACAATTGAGAGATTACATTACACTATTTACATCTCAGAGAAAATGTTGGAAATGTCCTCAACCAGCATCTATACATGTTTGCACTCGTCTCACCATATTCTCTGAAGTTTTACAGAGAGTATCCTCGCCAATGTTACTCATTTCGTTTCGAATGGATTTCTTCAGAATATAAATTGTTCATGGACTATTCTTGTATACTCTATTTTTAGATACCTCCGGTAAAAATGCGGCGATGTTAGGTCAGGGAATCTGGGGTCCCATAGAGTTTTTGAAGTTTTTTGGTTATTTTCAAAGAAACTGATAACAAGTTCCATGGTGTCATTAGATGTAGGGCACGTTGTTCCATCTTGCTGGAAATAACCTTCTCTCAATTAGATATCATCTCCGTAAAACTTCAGAGAATATGGTGAGACGAGTGCAAACATGTGTACATGTTGGTGGAGGACACTTCCAACTTTTTTTCTGAGATGTAAATAGTATAACGTAATCTCTCAATTGTGTATTATATTCTCCCAAAGTTGTACGTGTGTCCTTATTATTGGTTGACCTTGATATTTATTCTGCGATATCTAGAATTTAAAGCAGACATGTTACCCTACCATGGAGAACAGCGAAGTACTCTTTTTCAACCAAATAGTCGATGCATTTAATCGTAAATGGATGTGAGAATCATTGAATCAAAAAGGCTGCTTTCTTTAGAAACAAACTGTCTTTCAGAAACTTATGATAGAAATTCTGGTAATATTATCATTAGCAAAGATACGTATGTTCTAGTAATTCGATTCAGCTTAAACAAAGTTTTCATAGCTCTCATTTTCTCGGATAATACCTCATTTCGTTTAACCATATGGTGGATAACAGTTTTATGTTAGATTTGCAGCAAAGCGTCTTGAAAACACTAATTATATTAAATGAGTTATCTGTAATTGAGAAAACATCATATAAAAGTTAAAAATCTGTATAGCTTAAGTAGTACATAATTATGTTTAAGCTTTACCACAAAATATTTGTAATATTATAACAATTATTTAAAAATGTTTTCTTATAAATTGCAGTCTTGGAATTAATGTGCTGAAATGTCCAAGGCACCATTAATTTCTATATCGAGAGTTCATGCAAACAGTGTGCACTATTAGGTCAGCATTTATCAACACATGACTCTCACCTACTTGTATATTTTTCTGTACATACAACAAAGTTTAACTAATGTTAATTGAGTTATCAGGACTTTTTTTAAAAAAATTACACACTCCAAAGTTATATATAACAATTTCTAACTTAAAACTTCACTTATCTTATAAGAAAATGTGATTTTTCCCTATAAATTGTCCGGGATCGTGATTTCATGTAAAACTTCCACACATCTTGAGCCGGAAACAACAAAGCTGTTGCCATCGCTACGAATGCTAGATGTTAATATGTTCTTGTAAGTACTACCAAAATCTGAAAATAAACCAAATTTAAAAACAGAATCGACTGCCGGTATTTCAAAATTCATTACGCGATGTTTGTTTTTTAAATAAATATCTTTTCCCAAACTATTAAATCTATCGTACCATTTAATTGTTATAATAGTTTAACTTATGGATTTATTTCATAGTTAAATGACCAAAAATGATTTGCTACGGCCGATTTATCAGTTTGTTTACACTTAATGTTACGAAAATGTTTTTTCTTTCTGGTTTCTAAATTACGTTTTCTCTTTCCAGTATAAAGTCTATCACAATCGAAACAATCAAACTGATAAATACCAGATTTTTTTTCTTATTTGGAATTTCATATTTTTTAGAGAAATGCAATAAATTTTTACTAGTATATTTTGAGGAACTTAAGTTATACCAAACTCATGCCAAACACTTTAAAAAATTTTTAAAAATGTTTATTAACCCAAGGATGGTAAGTAATTTTTTTTTTTAAAATTATAATCGTATTTCATTTTTCTAACGGTAGAAATATCATTAGGTTTTTGGTATTAAAATTATAAATTTTTTATGTATGTGTTTATTAAAACCATTAATTAAAGAAGTATTAATAATATGCTTATATTCTTTATTAAATTCATTCTTATTCAGAGGTATATCTTTTAATCTATAAATCAAACTATTGAAAACAGCAAATGTATGTAAAAAGGGGTAAAACTTTTATTTTTTATGTAATTATCTGAATGAGTAGACTTCCTCTAAATACCGACGTTTAATTTATTGTTATTTATTATTATCTTTAGATCTAGAAAAGAAAGAAATCCACTAATTTCAGTTTCTAACGTAAATTGTATAGCTTTATCTTGCAAATTTTGTAATTTTAAAACATCGTTTATGAGTTCATCAGGAAAAATTGCAAAAGTATCTTCAACATATCTATACCAAACTTTAAAAATTAAAAGAAATGCTTTAGTGACTTGCATTTCTAAAAAAATCATAAAAAGATTAGCAAGAAATGTGAAAGAGGACTACCCATTCTGACTGAAGATATGTTAAAGTTTTACATGAAATCGCAATCCCGGACAATTTATAGAAAAATACCACCTTTACTTATAAGACAAGTGAAGTTTTAAGGTACAAATTGTTATATTCGTAGGTATTTGTTTGCTTCACTGTTTATAGCTTCATATTTTACGTATCCAAAGTTATATGTTAAAAGTTAAATCGGATAATGAATTAAGTAATTCTGAGTAATTGTGTATGTCTCCAATACTCGGTAGCTTGCTCTGCGTCATACGGTATAAACAGAAATGCTTTTGACCTATATTTACTTACTAACATTTTTAGCATTTAAAGGACACTCAGGTGAAAATTCTAAATTATATTTTTTAAAGCTAGGAGTTTCGAATATTGGTTAGTAGTTCATACAATCAGTTTCTACTTTACTGTTTGATTTAAGAAAATCCAAAAGTCGCAAATACCTGCCCTAATTATAAAATGAAGGTCCATTAAGCACCTCATATTCGAAATTTCATAACAGTTAGACTACAGTTGCATCGCGAGGAGTTTTTTATTCAAAGAAAATGTGCAGCATAGAGCAACGAAGAGTATAGTATTTAATTGGTGCATTGTCATGTTTAAATGAACGCTTTTTAAAATTAACGCCCTCCAATGTTAAATCATAGCGGACGATGAATAAAGTGGGTGAAATGATGATAAAATAAGCCCACGATCTATAGCATTTCGAGTTAACCTACATTCACCTTTCAGGAAAAGGAAAAACTTTCGAGAAAACATTATCCAGGTTAAATTAAATTAATTGGGAGTCGATTAATGACACAAAACAACACTTACTTTTAAATTTTCCCGGAACCAGTTTCTGAGGCCTTCCCTCTATCTTCAGCCGGACATCGACTTCTCATTGGTGTAGCTGGCAATATTTTGTCATCGGTCTCCTCTGGTGGCGGTTCGAGGAACTTGCAGAACAAATCTTTCTGCGGGATGTCGAAATTGAATACTTTGTTCCTATTTTTTTAAATAAAGATTTGTTCCCATGTGGACAGTTCTTCTTTTCCTGTTGTATGTTTTAGTAATTTTGGTTCTGGATTTATGTTGTGGTATTTTCCCCAAAAATGCGTGGCAACTGCTGATTTTTCTAATTGTTTGTATTTTATGTTCCTAAAGTGTTCCTTTGCTCTTGTTTCTAAATTTCTTTTGGTTTTTCCAATATAAATATTTTCCCGCATTCGGGAGATAGTGGGTTAGGTTCCTGTGGCTAACTTTCTTGACCAACAGGTTTTTACTAGGGCATCACCTAGACAAGTACTGTAGAAAATAATTCCTATCACTCCATTATACTTCATTTTTCATCCTACTTGGCTATTTCAGTCCGTCAGGAGTTTCAACTTGCGCAGCAGAAGGCTTTCTCTCTGTAAATCCTCGGATTCGATCCATAATATATTTACTTTAGACATTCACAGATTCAGGAAGTGTATAGGATGTGCTACAACGATTTATCAGAATATTTCCTAAGACCAGAAGATTTTCAATAACTCAAATTAACCCGATCGTTACAATTCAATCGAGACTATTGCATCGGGCAATGAAAATGCACAATAATGGTTAATTAGATTAATAAACCAAATGTAAACTTGATCGATTAATTTTAGCCAGATAAACAAAGGAGTTCTGCGCTAGAACAGAGGTGCCCAGAGCTAACCGCGTATGGGGAAGATGTGTTTACCTCCACCTACATTTCAAGCAGCTATGATGTAATACGTTTACTGATAGCAGTCACAGACCTTGCCAACGTTGCTCTTAACAGTGGCGGCGACTTTAGTTACTTCTACTGTCGTTTTTTGGTATAAATAATATCAACAACACATCTAGAAGGTCTGTTTTGTTACTGGCTCTTTTGACGTAGTTTATTTTTAACCAGCTCATCAATATTTGTGCTTTCATCCAACGCTAGTGAAAATAAAGTTAATGATTTTATTTTTTCCTGTAACTGTCACTCAATATCACTCCCCAATTCTTCCACCCATCTTGTCATGGTATTTCGAAATAGGCTCATTGATTTAAAAGTACCTATTATATTGGGACACACTTCTTCGACTGCAATAACACTGGGCAACAAAAAATAATTTTTGAATTTTTCGAGCACTTCATGAGGCAATTCCTACTAATTTTGGGTTGAGAAAAACAAATATGACAATGAAAAATGTTTATTAGCTCTAGTTTCTATGATATATACAACGTGGAAGTATTACATATTAACGGATTGAGAGAAAAGGATACATTTTAATTACATACATGCTAACAACAATGAACGTGCATTTAAACTTTTTTAACTGGCAATTACATGCTAAGAGTTCTAAATTGCTGGAAAGGTACTTCGCAGATACTCGTGTCTGAAATAGAATCATGTGGTGGCCTATTGACTTCGTCGTCTTTTAGCTTGCCTCTTGTGATGGAGTTCCGCAGAATCCCTATACAAAGACCAACAGTAATCCGCAAGCATTACTTCATTCCAACGGCCCTGATATCTTTGTTCCATAACAGAAATGTCCTGATGGAATCTCTCCCCATGTTCATCACTAACAGCTCCACAACTAGGAGGGAAAAAGTCTAGGTGGGAGTGGAGAAAATGGATCTTAAGGGACATGTTGCATCCAAGGTTACGGTATTTTTACAGGACCACTGTCACTAAATGCTTGTAGCTGTCATCTCTTTTGTTGTCTAAAAATCCATGAGGTAGGTAGGTAGGTAGGTAGGTAGGTAGGTAGGTAGGTAGGTAGGTAGGTAGGTAGGTAGGTAGGTGGGTGGGTGGGTGGGTGGGTGGGTGGGTAGGTAGGTCTTATTGTTTGCAATTGTCTTCGAGTTTTGGGGTCATTCTTCACTATTATCCTCATTATTTATTAGGAGTATATCGTAACTTTGTTGTAGTGAGTAGGTTATTTTATAAAAACTGGGCTATTGTAAGAAATTTTATGTTAGCGTCTCCATCTTGGTTACTTAAAGGTATGTGTGTATGTATGGGTGAAAAATGCAGTTTTGTTCCGTAAATTGAAGTGCGCTGACATGGTGTTGTGAATCTAGGACTGGTGTAGTGGGTAACCACAGCTAGCTCTGTCATTAGTGAAATGAGTACATGCCACAAAGCATGTAAGGGTGAAGTGTCACATTCATCTTAGTGGGTATAGGGGTTGGTTAGAAAACGCTTTCAATACATTGATCTCATATTACTAAGTGAAGGATACAACATTCACCTGTTTTCAGCACTAATTTTAATTGTAGGTGCATACAGGGTGTCCCAACTAACTCTGCGACCTCAAATATTTCCAAAATGAAACAAAATATAAAAATTCCAATTGGCCAGGAATGTACCTATGTCAGGGGCTCACAAAATGAAACCGAATGCACAGTGCATAAAGGTAAACAAATAACACTTCCAACACCAGGTTGCGCTTTTTAAAATGGAAGATGTATATTTATTCTAACAAAATGACAACTAGAGCTACAAATAGTGCTGGCCCGAAAGTTGCTGACCTAAAGTTTCTCTAATAATGAGCTATAAAATGTCCTTAAAATATAAAAGCTGCACATAGAGTGTAAAAAATGACCTAGCAAAAATTAACAATTTCTTTCAATAAAATTCGTAAGCTTTCACGCCCGGTGTCAGTATAATATAAAGTATTAACCGGGCTTGTGGGCCGTGGTCTACTGGGCCCCTTCATCTTTCCAGAAGTTTCGTCTGCGGCTACGGCAGACATCTTCAGTGGCAGTACGATCGAAGTGTCCTGGCGGAAGTCAGTTGCTGTTGAGACTTCCGCCAGGACACTTCGATCGCACTGCCACTGAAGATGTCTGCCGTAGGCACAGACGAAACATCTGGGAAGATGAAGTCCAGTAGACCACGGCCCACAACCCCGGTTAATACTTTATATTATAATTTTTTTCATAATAATAAATCAATAACTGTCACAGATAAATAAGGAATATATGGTTGGATTAACCATGTTTTAAATTAACTTTCTTAGAAAATAATGCAATTATTGCTACTGAATAATAAATAAATTCAAAATTCATCAGGCAATTTTCAATTTTATAAAATATTAAACAAAAGGATACTGTACCCATTAGCCAAAACATACGTTACTTAGCGTTGCAGTACACCACCAATGTCATCTTCGTTATTAAAAGTAAAGGAACGGTGGTTGTCAGCTAAAACTGCGTTATACTTTGAGAAACTTGTCTCTACTTTCGCAGACGTTGTAGGTGCATATTTGAAAAACACTATGTCACTGCCTGCTAAATCCTGTTCAAAAATATTAGTTCTGAAGTTTTCTCCTGACAAGATATCGGCAATCGGACAAACTGTGTAACAGGAATTTGTGTCCGTAGTTAATTTATCTTCGTCTTCATCAGCCGTTCGGGCGCAATTTGGGACAGGATTTCTATGTTTGACGCACAATTCTTTCTCTTCTCGTGTGAGTTTTAGCGGCTATCTATTTCCTCTGGTCACCAATTATATCATATTATTCTAAAATAGAGTCATGAGACATCTGTTTTTTATTTTTTGTTATTTATTGTTATCTGAAAAGGTTCCCAGAGCCATAGCTCATGCTAGGGAACAGTACAAAAATATATAAAATGATGGCAAACAGCCCTTAACAATACTTATATTACATTTTCATAGTAGGAATGAATTACCGTACAAGAATAACATATATGAAACATACAAAGATACAGACATTCACTATAACTCAAGAAATAATAGTAACAAAGAACTTAATAGAAGAATAGAAGCTATTTATTCTATGGGACATTAATCCATATTAATTTTTAAACAGTTCAGCTTTCAAACCAGCTATAAATGTGTAACACTTTATCAGCTATCAATATATGCTTTCAGTAAATTTTCAGCAACTTTCCTTTTAAAACCTTTTATGTTCCTGCTGCCTTTCAGTTCCAGTGGCAGCGCATTATATAAGTTGATAACGTGTGAGGTTAAGCTGTTCAGGCCATAAGTAGAAGTGTTCACTGTTGGTTTTGTTAAGTTTCCTTTATTTCTTGTATTATATATATGTGAGGAGCTTTCAAATGTTAGATTGGACTTTAGAAGATTATTATTTATTTTGTGGACATATATTATCAAGGACAACTCTATGTTTACCTGTAATGGTAAAATGTTAGTTACATGGTAGAATGTTTTTGTGTTTGTTCTAAAGGGTAGATTGTAGATTATTTTCAAGGCACGATTTTGAAGTACTTCGAGGTCATGAATTAAATATTTAACAGAGTTACCCCTGGTTTTTCAGGCGTGGTTCGGAATAAAGTTTCGGAGAAGTCAAATTCTCCATTTAATTGTATTATTTAGATTACATTTTGCTTGAACTTCCTTTCACAGTCACTTCCAACATGTCGATAAATTCTTACTTTGTTACATTTATACAGACTCAAATTATTACTTAAATGTTCTTGATCTTGCACCACAATTCATCACACTCACCATTACAACAAAAATCTCTCTCTATATCAAGGTTATTGATTTTTCGTAACTATCGTTACTTCTCTCTTAATTTTGTGATTGGCCGATTTAATACCACGTCACAACATTACGTCATACAATTATTACTTCAGCCAATCACACAATTACATACATTTTTACATATTTAAATTATTAAATATATTTACATAATCAACTTTTATAAATTTATAAACTTTTCATACTTCAAAGATAACCCAAAAGTACTGTTACAACTGTTTGGTATCCTTTATTTTTGTCCAACGCAAATTTTAGTGTCTGTCTAATTTTGTCTCCAATTTCACCTATTACATATTTTATCCTCTCTTCCACAATCCTCACTAACTCAATTGACTTATCCACTGTCATGCCACTTTCTTACAGACGGTTGATGGTATCCATCAAAAATGCAAAATTTGATTTAATGAAAGCTAATTTACCTTGGATTTGAGTTTTAGAAAACATATCCTGTGCACTCTCAATTGTCTTAGAATCTACCCGATCTAAGCTATTCACCACTTCTCTCACTATTTGAAAATTGTCGCAGTGGTATATACGAGGCGTGTACCTAAAATAAAAACTCCAATTTTATTTAATATAGAAACCATGTTTATTGTTAATGAATGCTACATTGATGTAAAGGCGGAACTTACAGCTATTTTTCAACGTAACCACCATTGCGATCGATGCACTTTTGTATGCGCTGTGGTAGATTTTGTATACCCTTGTTATAGCACTCTCCCGCCAAGTTCGCGAAGATAGCACTCAGCCTCGGTTTTCAAATCATCGTCGGTCTGGAAATGTGTTCCACCCAGGTGTGACTTCAACTCGGGAAACAGATGATAATCACTAGTGCTAAGTCCGGACTGTAGAGGGGGGGATGGGTCAGGATGTCCCATCCGAACTGGGCCAGGAGATCAGCCGTTGCATGTGCAGTATGGGGTCAAGCGTTGTCGTGATGACTACAGGGATAAATTTGCACAGCTCGTAAACTGTCACACGCCGATCTTTAAGCATTTCTTGCTCCACATTTGCAATTGTTTCGGCTGAAACCGAAAGCCAACCAGAACACTTCGTCATGGACGTCTGTACGTCCGTCTTTGAACTCTCTGACCCACTTTCGCACGTTTTTGATGTCCTTACACTGTGACCAATAGACTTCGCATAACTGACGATGAATTTCAGTGGGATTAGTGGCCTTGGCACTAAAAAAACAAAAAAAAAAAAAAAAAAAAAAAAAAAAAACGGATCACTGCACGCAACTCGCTCTTGGCGGCGGAAGTTACTGGAAGCTCCATCGCAAACGGCTACCTAGCCGAGACTAATGGTTGCAACGGGTTGTTGTGGTGGATATTGGAAGGGGCGAAACTAACTTACACGTCAGTGTTGTCGGGTCTCGCGTAATAGCGTTCCTCACGGCTCCAGCACCTTGGATATATATATGACATGGCTCACGGTCAGGTCGGCAACGGGAATCGAACTCGGGCCTCCAGAATGAGTGCTACAGGTGAAAATGCCCAATAAATTCATGAAAAAGAAAGAAAATGACCGGAAAATGCAACTAAATGTTAAAAAGTTATTTTTTATAAAAATGTGGAGAGATGCATTTTGATTACCTATAAAAACCATATATATAACTTATTTGTTCCAGAATGCACTATATTTGCTATAAGCATCGTCTGTGACTACTCAGGAAAAAAGGATTTAAATCAAAATCCGGAACCTAGTGATAACACATTTGGTTCTGCTTTTCTAAATATATTTACTAGAAGCCTATAGCCCTCAGAACCTTCATTGTTGTGCATACATCCGTCATAAAACATGCACCCACAAATGACCAGTAGCGTCTTGTACGATGAAAACGTGTCACTTCAGCAGATGTTCGAAGTCCGTCTGTTTTCATCAATACACTTTTGAAATCTGGTAACAAGGGAGTGTTGCACGGATTGCAGTGTTCCTACATATATTGCCGCACACGCTGCAGTAACACGATGTTGGCGGTTCTTGGTACATTCTAGCCTTCACTCTGTCCCAGAGAAATGAATCAAATAGCGTCAAGTCTGGAGACCGAGCTGGCCATCGCACAGGACCGCCCCGAATTCCTGGAAATTGAAATAAGAACACCGTGAATTCATTGTCCCAGAAAGGGGAAATTTTATTGACACATTCCTGGGGTCAGATACATCACATGATCACACTGACAGAACCATAGGCACATAGACACAGGCAACAGAGCATGCACAATGTCGGCACTAGTACCGTGTATATCCACCTTTCTCAGCAATGCAGGCTGCTATTCTCCCATGGAGACGATCGTAGAGATACTGGATGTAGTCCTGTGGAACGGCTTGCCATGCCATTTCCAGCTGGCGCCTCAGTTGGATCAGCGTTCGTGCTGGACGTGTAGACCGCGTGAGACGACGTTTCATCCAGTCCCAAACATGCTCAATGGGGAACAGATCCGGAGATTTTGCTGGCCAGGGTAGTTGACTTACACCTTCTAGAGCACGTTGGGTGGCACGGGATGCATGCAGACGTGCATTGTCCTGTTGGAACAGCAAGTTCCCTTGCCGGTCTAGGAATAGTAGAACGAAGGGTTCGATGACGATTTGGATGTACCGTGCACTATTCAGTATCCCCTCGACGATCACCAGAGGTGTACGGCCAGTGTAGGAGATCGCTCCCCACACCATGATGCCGGATGTTGGCCCTGTGTGCCTCGGTCGTATGCAGTCCTGATTGTGGTGCTCACCTGCACGGCGCCAAACACGCATACGACCATCATTGGCACCAAGGCAGAAGCGACTCTCATCGCTGAAGACAACACGTCTCCATTCGTCCCTCCATTCACGCCTGTCGCGACACCACTGGAGGCGGGCTGCACGATGTTGGGGCGTGAGCGGAAGACGGCCTAACGGTGCGCGGGACCGTAGCCCAGCTTCATGGAGACGGTTGCGAATGGTCCTCGCCGATACCCCAGGAGCAACAGTGTCCCTAATTTGCTGGGAAGTGGCGATGCGGTCCCTTACGGCACTGCGTAGGATCCGACGGTCTGGGCGTGCATCCGTGCGTCGCTGCGGTCACAGGTCGACTGCCACGTGCACCTTCCGCCGACCACTGGCGACATCATCGATGTACTGTGGAGACTTCACGCCCCACGTGTTGAGCAATTCGGCGGTACGTCCACCCGGCCTCCCGCATACCCACTATACGCCCTCACTCAAAGTCCGTCAACTGCACATATGGTTCACGTCCACGCTGTCGCGGCATGTTACTAGTGTTAAAGACTGCTACGGAGTTCCGTATGCCACGGCAAACTGGCTGACACTGACAGCGGCGGTGCCCAAACGCTGCGCAGCTAGCGCCATTCGACGGCCAACACCGCGGTTCCTGGTGTGTCCGCTGTGCCGTGCGTGTGATCATTGCTTGTACAGACCTCTCGCAGTGTCCGGAGCAAATATAGTGGGTCTGACACACCGGCGTCAATGTGTTCTTATTTCCATTTCCAGGAGTATATATATATAAGGGCGCTCAACTACGTACATAAAAACATCAATCAAAACCTACTAAAAATTTCGTTCACTAAATCCTAAACTCTAAACTAGACAAGAATAAAAAAAACGTTCTCCACGGGTCTCCAGCACGGCCTACACGTGGGTGGGCCTGTTGACCGTCTCCCTCAACCACGAAAAGGAGCCCACACGAGGGAGACTGTTGGCTCGGGACCCCGGGTGCGCCAAACCCGTACCTACTGAAGTAGGCCCCTGAGGGGGACCTCCCCGTCCTATCTACCTATTTGGAAACTTCGCATCTACAACGCATCTGGAAATCTGTGCATAATGTGCGGGACATTCATCATGCTGGAATCGCATTGATAGACGCGTTTCCAATCCCACATCTTCCATGAGGAGGGCTAGATTTTGCTGCAGAAATGACGCATATTTCAGAACTTACGAGGTTTAGAAGCCTGAAACCAAGTATTTTATCATTAATTGTAGCTCTGGTTGTCATTTTGATAGAATAAGCATATATGTTCCATTTTAAAAAACACAACTTGGTGTTGGAACTGTAATTCGTTTATCTTTAAGGATTGTGCATATCTTTTCATTAAGTGAGCCCCTGACATAGATACATTCCTTGAATAACTGGAATTTTAATATTTTTTTTTTTCATTTCCGAAATATTTGAAGTCGCAGAGTTAGGTGAGACATCCTGTATATGAATGCTACAATCCTGTTTTGAAAGTAAGGAACATACGATATTAAAATAATTGTCAAACTTATTAAAATTATAGTTAACATGTTTGCAGCTAAAAAATTCATCATGCTTAAATTCGTAAATTTGTATTTCTTATATATTTAAAGTAACATTAACTTGCTTTTGTTATAAACCTTAGCAGAAAGACGCTATTTCAAACAGCTACTCAAGAAACTCCACCTATAAAAATATTTAAAAGGTCACTATAAGGACGTATTATAAAAACGAGGTTTAAATACTACAAATAATTGATTTTTTAATGTTTTACAGCTATAGGTATTCTGATGTAGCGGCTATTACTCAAGGTTACTGACGTTTTTTTTTATTTTTTGTTTTTCTTGCGTCCTCCAACGTTGTCGTATCGGATGATGAATGAAATAGCTGAAACGATGCTCAAATGGGTCCGGGGTCCATGGAGCTTAGAGAAATCCGACATACGTCTTTCAGGATAAGGGGGAACCCCGAAAAAACCTTATCCAGGTAACTCACCCTGACCGAAATTCGAACTCGGGACCTCTTGACCATGAGGCAAATTTACTACCATCTACGCTACCGAGACGGACGGGCAATGAATGGAAAGGGTGAAACGATGCTCAAATGAGCCCAGGATCCATGGAGCTTGGCGTTACCCGACATTCGTCTTCTAGGATAAGGGAAAATCCCGGAAAAACCTTATCCAGGTATATCATCTACGCTACCAAGGTAGGCTACTCACAGTTTGGTTGTTAACTGATAGTCGGAAGGTAACAGATAAGCTCTGCACTTTCCAGCGTACCGTCGAAAGATTGTCGGCAGATAAGCAGAATCTTCTAGAAATTTTGCCTTCTCAAACGCACTGGAACTGTGTGAGTAGATGTGTCTGATGCCTTTGAGTTAGCGCTGTTACTGGAAGATATTTTGGCATCTAATTCCACTTCCCAGGCAGTAAAATATACAGAAGAAAAGACAACGAGGGGTATATATCATTACAACCCTATGAAAGTCAAGTAAATTTAATACAGACACTTATTATGTGAGGTGTACTGGGCACATTGTTTCTTTATGAATCCCCGTAGGGGAGGGTTTCCGTTCCCTTAAGCTGCTGTGGTGCGAGCGCTGCGGACCCTTAGCACTCGTAGTACGTCTGACGTTACCAGAGGAACATCGGCCGAACATTCAAGCCCCTCCCGAATGGGAATTGTTCGGATTGGGTTGGACTCGAGGGGATAGCGTGTTCCCGATGCCCGTGGGAGATCGAATACCTCCGGCGAGGTTTCGGCCACCCGGAGGGGGCAAAGGGTTGCCTCCGAAGTCCAGGGCACTAGCCTGGAGAGCTAGTAGGTGTGCTAGATCACTAGGCGGCCCCACCGAGGTTATTTGGTAGTGTTCCCTGCGGGGTCGACACGCGTAAGTGACGTATCCACTTCCATCTGTCTTGACGTTGTTGCCGATGGGAGGGGTTGGCTTTCAGACTCCAGGTATTGTCCCAAAGAAAAAGCCCTGGAGTTTTCGATCTCTCCTAGGTTGATAGAGACCGGAGCCTTTGGACTTTTGCGAAGACCTCGCAGAGAAACCTATATCTCCTATGAATATTATCCTTCGATATCGAGGTCTCATCTTACAGTGCGTAAATTTACGGTGTCATATGTCTAGGATGCCATGCCAACTTATAACAGTAGCAAGAATTCTGATGAACATGCAGTCTGAAAATTCTTTGTTATAGAACAAAACTGAAGGTACAAAACTGTTCGGTGTGGCTTCTTCCTGCTTCTTGGATGCAGTTCCATATTAACACGCACTCTTTTGCAAACTTCCGAATTGTTCGAATCTAGTAAAGAGTCTGAACATCCGGTTCAGGTGACATTAAAATGAGAGATCGAGTAATTCATGCATTGGATGTCATCGAACAGTTCATTTGGGAAAAGGTTCATCCATGGAGAAAATTTATTATACAAGAAATAAATATTATCCGACTGGAAGGTACTGGTGCACGTCGTGTGAGCACCATATTCTATGGATGACTTCACAGATATATCAACAATTGAATAACGCAGCTAATTTCTATGAAAATATGAGTGATTTCACTGTTTCTGTGTGTCTTATATAATTCATAAGGGTTTTCAGAAGTCCAAGTATAAGCAGTATGAAAGCTGAAGGTGCTGCTTCGATTAAACTCAGCCTGATTAGTGAACGAGGCCCATGCTGGGAAATTAATGAATATAGCACAACTTTTTATTATACTGCAATGGCAGTAAAAGTCTGCCCAATTTTATCTCTGCACCCGCTGATAGTGCAGAAGGTTTCCATGCAGAATTTTCCAGGAGTCAGGTGACCAATCTCTTCCCTTACTGCAATGCGGCTTGTGTTACGTTATCAGTTTGTCTCCACATAATGAACGTTCTTCACGGTCAGTGCTTGGTACCTGTTAGGTTGGTACCCCTCTCTCTCTCTCACACTCTCTCTGTTGCGTCGTAGAATTTATAAGAATATGTATCAACAAGACTTGTCAAAAGGGTAGGTCCTGTACACAGTTAAGGTGCTTGGATCTATTCTCATTTTCAGATCTGTGCTTTAAGCATATATTGATAAGTTATTTGCAGAATACACTTTCGGCCGCGCCGTGGCTCAGTGGTTAGACCGCTTGGCTCTCACCAAGGCGGCCCAGGTTCGTTCCCAGGTGACCGCAAAGTGAGATTTGTGATGGACAACACCGCGCTAGCGGGGCTTTTCTCCGGGATCTCCGGTTTCCCCCGCCATCTCCATCTTCATCACATGTATCATCAGTGTCACCACCTGCGGTGCCGTATGCAGTAAAAGCGGGCGTTAAACACTACACATTTTTTTAGAATACACTTTCTTCTGTATTCTTTGCTTTATAACACAATTCCAAAGGAAGAAAGCAATAATCTGGCAATTATTATTAGTTTCAAATCCTTTAGTAAATGATGTTGATAGTACTTTTCTGAAATATTTGAGCTCAATAAAGATACACTTCGTATAATTCTAGCATCGACTTCACTGTTTCTACAGGGCGATCCATATAAACCTGAACCATTTCAAAAGGCCATAACATATAAACCAATAATGGGATACACGTGCAACTTTGGGAGAATATAATACACAATTGGGAGATTACATTAAACTATTTAAATCTCAGAAAATGTTGGAAATGTTCTCCACCAGCATCTGTAAATGTGTGCACTCGTGTCGCCATATTCTCTGAAGTTTTACGGAGATGATATCGAATTGAGAGAAGGTAATTTCTATCAACGTGCCATAATGACAGAATGTAACCAGGTTCTTGTAACTAGTTTCTTTCATAATCGAATAATATCGAAAGTTCTGTGACCCTCCAGATCTCCTGACCTAACGTCACCGGAATTTTTCTTGTGGAGGTATCTAAAAAGTAGGCCTCGGTTAATTGATGTTCTCAAGGTATCCATTCGAACCGAAATAAGTAACATTGGCGAGGATACTCTCTGTAAAACTTAAGAGAATATGGTGAGATGAGTGCAAACATGTATAGATGCTGATGGAGGACACTTCCAACATTTTCTCTGAGATGTAAATAGTGTAATACAATCTCCCAATTGTGTATTATATTGTTGTGAACCCGTTTTCTACGATAGCATGGCTTGTGTTTTTTTTTTCGAGTGGAGGAAAAATGCATGTTACGCACTTACCCTGGGATAGGAGTGTGGGACTCCTGTGGGGGAATCGAACCACCAGCCCTACCCACTAAAAAACCTCCACCGGTGAGTATTCAGGAGTGGTGCTGTGGCAGTACCGCTGTAAGCACCTGCGGATTCAAGGAAGGGATATATTGGCCCGGCCGAGGCCAGGTCCAAGGTGAGATATGTGGCAGGAGTAAGCATTGCCAAGGCCCTGCTTACGCTCTTGCTTATTAGGAGTGGGGTGTGACTGGATTCTGGGTAATATGTCAGGGAGTAGTGGGCGGTCTTGTTTGGAAGTGATCGGAATTAAGGTTATTGATGAGTGTAGGGTCTCTGCGGCTGTTGGTGTCGACCTCTGTTGTTGGGTCCGTCGAACATTGTTTGGAGGACTGTCACTTCCTTCTTGACGAGTCTTCGTAGCATGAATGTGTGTGTCGCGTTGTTTGATTGAAAATTGATGCTTCTCCTGTATGTCTTCTCGTAATTGTGCAAGCTCTGAGCTGAAATTTGTGTGTGCTGTAGCTTGATGCGCAGATGAAGTCCTGAGCTCTGTAAGAAGTTCCTCCAAGTTGATTGTGTACACAAAGAGCCGGCAAATAAAGATAGCGGAGATAAAGGACTTTCCGGCGCAGATTGTTACGCTTCTGGAAAGTTCGGATTTCGTCATTCGATATCTTGTTATTCCAGAAACATTTAGTGATTGTACAGAACAGTCGGCTTCTTGTTTGTCCCAGAAATGTCTCGAATTTATGAGCGAGGTATATAAGAGGTTGTGACACGCCAGCGGAGTTGTAAACAGAGAGGAGTAAACAGCTGTAGAGTGTTGTAACGAGAGCTGATGTAATCAGAACACTGTTTGGTCATCGACCTTGATACACTGTGTATGTGACGTAATGCTGTTACGTGAGAATTGGTCAGAGTGTATTTCTGCGGAAATAAAGAACATTTGGAATATGTGAAACTCGGACTTTTAATTCTACGAACCCATAAAGTCTCAATATTCTCCCAAAGTTGCACGTGTGTTCTATTATTAGTTCAAAAGTTACGGCTTTTTGAAATGGTTCAGGTTTATATGGATCGCACTGTAGTTTGTGCCTTAATATACCTGGGACATCCTTCGATTGCTGCTAAGTATCCTTTAGTCGATGCTGTTTAATGTTTATTTGAGCAATTTTATGGTACACTATGCGTTGAAACTTCAACATCACTTTGAAGTGCTTGTAACTTTTGCTATTAAAAAAAAGAACCAAAACTGTAATATAACTTCTCAGTGCTTCAGTCAGCATATCCATTTACTTAATTCATGCACTACAGGCATATTTAAACTGCCAAGTTGAATAAAAACACTTATAAAAAGTATTTAAATATTATAGAAATCTTCGTTTTGCATTTCTATGCCCGCATTTAGAAATATAAAACACATAAATTTGGTTTTAGAGGGTCCTTAAAGAGCTGACAAGGTTTATTATTGTTTCCAGCGATAAAAAACTCGGAACTAGCAGGCTTGTTATGACTTTTTATTACCAGGTCTTGGGAACCATTCTGAAATTACAAATAGAAAACATTCCGTGCTAAACAAAAGAACATCTCTAAAACAAAATGTGTCTAATTAAGGAATTTGGAAGCTTTCCATGCTTACACTCCGCAATAATAAGTTTAAATTCTAGTAACAGACACCGCTTTGTACCAAAACAGTTGAGTACTTCCTAGTCTTGACTATCTCCTGACTCTGTAGCAATTTTTAAGACAAACCGAAAGGCCAACTTCTATTTCATAAGGAACGGAGAATGGTTTCTTAAATGTATCGCTACGTTTGCAGATATTTTTTCTCGTACTTCAGTTATATAAGTACTACGAGTGCTGTACAATAAAGAATGATCATAACTTTTTACGGTCATAGCCTTTCGCACTAAAATCTTATTATATTTTGTTAGCTTAATGTAGAACAAAAGGGCCATAGTAGTTTCAATGTTGGTACTCCTGTTTCCCTCCTGTGAGAAACAAGCAAGTTCAGACATCTTCAGTATCACCTACCGCCTTTAACATGCAGTTAAAGTTGATGATAGAGGAAGATCCGGAGTTTCTTTCAAACATAATCACTGCTGATGAAGCTTTGACACTTTATTTTGATCCTGAGAGGAAACAGCAAAGCTCAGTGTGGAAATCTCCTTCATCACCATCCCCCTCAAAAAGCTAAAGTGGTTGATTCAGCTGGGAAAGTTATGGTCATCTCATTCTTTGATATTCATGGAATGGTTTATCAGCATGTTGTACCTGCACACACATTAGTAACTGGACAATACTACAGGAATGTCCTGAAAACATTGCAAGTCCATATCAGACGTAAAAGACCACATTTCCGTGAAGCACGCTGGATGCTGCACCACGATAATGCTCGGCCGCATATTGTCAATGTTGTTGCTGAATATCTTGCAAAAATCAACGTGAAGTTCATCCCTCACCCTTCCTATATTCCGGATTTAGCCACATGTTACTTTTTTCTATTCCCTAACTTGAAGAAACGCCCTCGTGGGAGGCATTATCCATCATCAGAAGCAGAGGTGAAGGCTGCGGTGACAATTTTGAAGGATATCTCAAAAATGGTTTCCAGCATGTGTTTGAAGACTGGCAGAAACGCTGGGACAAGTGCATCGCATTCAGGGGAGACTAGAAGGACCGTCAAAGTTATGAGGATGAGTAAAGATACGTTGTCAACAAAGAAAAAAAGTGATAATTGAAGTCCTCGTACTTCAATATACAGATCTGATGGGTTACATTCACAAGACTTTTGTTACCCATTTCTTAATTATATTAAAAAGTGCTTCATGCTACTCCACATTTTTATTACGTACATATTTGTAGAAATAATAGTTACAGAGGAATGCAGTAGGCTTAAACAACAATAAAGTCTGAAAGCTGAACGCTATGTAACGCTGTTGTCTTCTGTAGTAGTAACATGCTAGCCTCTAAATCATGAGGTTGCTGCTTTAAATCCAGTGGAAGGGAATGCACTTTTCAGGAGTAAAAATCCTTAGCAGAGCTTCCTTCAGAAGGAAGGTAAAGCCGATTGTCCTCTGTCGTAGATTTACGGCACCTAAAAGAACCCTAAATTTATAATGATATAAGGGTGCTCAACTGCTTGGTCATCAGCGGCCTTACAAAAACTAATTCATGTCATTAGCCAGATATAAATTATGCACAATTTTTTAAAAAAAAACAGGTCACAACAAAAAAAACAATAAAATAAATAAGCCCAAATGGGTTAAACACAATCGGGAAACTATAAATGGCAATAAAATAGCAAAAGACATAAGAATTACTACGTTCAATATCAACTTGCCATGACAAAAGCTATCTGCCCAGTGGTGGTCGAACCAATTTGTTCCTTTTCTTTGGAGCTGGTCTATCACTTTCAGCAGGTTTTTCCTGCCTTTTCCTCACTGTCGTTTGGGCAGTGAGGACAGGATCTACCCGCTCCACATCCTCAATGGAGGACAGCTTCCCTACTGGTAGCTTCGACTCGAGTCTCTCGAGACGATCGGAAACTGTGACCGGCGAAGATGAAAGTCGCCGATCGGCGTCCTTTTCAGATGATTTCTCAGATGTTGACGGAGATGTTCGCGGACTTCTGTGCTGGCTAGCTTTCCTTTCACTGATCTTACTATTTTCCTTAGGGAGGTCCGTTCTGTCATAACAGGTCCTAAGTTTCCTTAGCGATACATTATATATTACGGGTTCACATGTTCTTGAAGTAGATGCTTTCAGCGGTGACTTGGCTGAATCCTTCTTCTTAGGACTGGACCTGGTCGGCGCGCTCACTATTGTTCGTGCTGGTGTTTGTTGCTTTGGCTGTGATCTTGGCGTAATTGATCTTTCGGATATTACTGCCCCGTTTATTTCGCTGGTTTGTGTTGCGATTTCACGTCTATGTACCGGCTTAGCTGCAACTGCACTATAAGTAACGGTCCTAGGTACAGAAGGCTGACGAATTCGCAAGAGTTTCCGGGCTTCCACGAAGGACACCGTTTCTCTTACCCGGACCTCTTGGATCACCTTCTCCATAAAACGAGGACATTCTCTGGAGTTTGATGAATGGTTACCACTGCAGTTAACACAGTATAGTCATGCTTGACTTCTCCGCAGTCAACGCAAGTGGCAACTCCATTATATGAATCACTCATGTGGCCAAACGCTGGCATTTGACACCTCAATGTATTGGGTATATACTGCCTCACTTCAATAGCTTCACACCCTGCCTTAATCCTTTTCGGGATATCTACCCGATCAAATGTAAGAAACAGGGTACAAGTGGGCACTAGTTCACCTCGATATACATTAGTCAAACCTTGTTCTGCCAAGCTCTCCTGAATCTCATCATTGGACATACCGTCCAATGCGCTGGTATTTACAACACCACGCGAGGAGTTCAGGGTCCTATGCAATTCAACGTGAACCGGATAGCTCGCAAGAAAGTTGGCTTTCAACATTTTTGCAGCCTGCGTCAGAGAAACTGCTTTGACCAGGAGCGTGCCATTGCGAGATCTAGTTCAAGACTTTACAGGACTGGCAATATTATCTAAACCCTTCTGAATAATGAATGGGTTCACGCTAGTAAACTTTCGACCTTCCTCAGTTCTACAAATAACTAAATAGCGAGGATCACAAGACTCAGCTATTTCTTTTCCATGTTTAATTTTAGGGTTTTCCATAAGAAATTGAATTTGTTTCATCCCCCAGTGCTCCCCACCCACCACGGAGCCCAACAAGGGGTCATCCCACTGGGATGGCAGAGCTACACAGGGGGTATGGCGGGCTTGCCGTCCCACTCACCCTGGATTTCGGTACAGTACCTGGTCCTGGCCGATTGATTAGGGGCGGTTTAGTCCCTAACCTCCCGTTTAGGCGAAGCAGAAACCAAAGTCAGTGTATTGGAAATGCGCACCCTCCCCGAATTCAGAAGAAGACTGGAACGAGCGCAGATGCGTTTCTCTCAACCACCAGAACAAACATTTCCACCGACACGGGTCTCCACACACGGCATACACTTGTGTGGGTGTTTTGTCTGACCTCTCACCATTAAGAGGAACCCAGGGTGGCTCGGGAACCCGGGATCGCCAATTCCCGTACCTCCTAAATGTATAGTAAAAGTACTACACAAATATCCTTCGAGCGTCAATTGTTGTCACGGTAAAATAGTTTCCATTGGTGACGCTTGGAGCAGCAAGGAATGGAAAGGTGTATGAACCGTATAAACCCGATTAAACAGAAAGGGAGCAAACTTTTCGTGAAGGAGAACTATTTTCACAGTAACAGGGGCACGCCCTAATTATAATACACAGGACAGGCAAGTTTCATATCCAAAACCGTCTTGGGTATATTTCAAATTATCTATTGAACAGCCAATTATCAGCTGAACCACCATTCATCTTAGATGAAATGTTTTTCACAATAGAAAAGATAGAAAGCTAGTAACTGTAATTTAATGTGGTAGTGGGAAAAAGTGTATGTAAACTTGAATTTTGGACTTTTATTTTTGGCCACTTTCTTTTTATATTAACAAGAAACTCATACTTCAAAATAGAAGTTGAAGAATAAAATGTAAAAAAATCAAAGAATACGAATCTTGAAAGTTTCTCGAGGTGACTGATTCAAACATCACGGAGGGGAGAAAATAAAATAACTTCGTTACCACGGAAGTAAAGTCTGTCGTATAATTTACATTTACGGCATGTAAAAGAACCTCAAGCTGTTATATATAGAGGACTATGAATAAAATTAAGCAATCTTTCACTCCATTATACAATAAGTTGCTGTGAACCACAGCAGGGGACAATAGATAAGACTCGGTTAATTTAGTTTAATTAGCCTGTTAAAACGTTTACAATATTTTATATATCTTATTGTGCATGTTCCAAAATTTTACAATTTACAACTTTAGGCTACATTTATTTGTCTTTACCTTGTTGCTACCTTGGTTTACATGACTCCCTGGTCTTCTGCTCTGCCAGGTAACTCTTAACTTCCATGGCTCCTTGTTACTTAATTAGCCCCTTTCTTCCCTCTCATCTTCCTTTCTTATATTCTTTATATTTCTTGCCAATCCGGGGTAGCGCGGTGGTTTCGTTCGCGGCTCCCGTTCTAAGGGTCCCGAGTTCGATTCCCGGCTCTGGGGTTGGCGATTTTAAGTCGGCCCTATCCACGCCTTCACCTCTGTCTAGCACACGTGAAGTATCCCCTATGCCCAACGTGGTTCGGAGTCCACGGTAAAACTGTAGGTCCTCTCACCTCACCGCCATCTTCACTATCACCCTATCATCGGAGGTAATGGACACCGCCCTCTGGGTGCCTCCACCTGAGAAATGGGTCCGGTCATCACTTGGTGGGGTGAGGTTACCCCGAAGGCCAAGGTTGCCATGTGGGGAGTGTTAGTAACTAACTAACTATTTCTTGCCAATTTTTCTTTTTCTTTCCGCAAGAACTCATCAATACTTCTTACCTTCTTTTCCTCCCTGCCCGTTAACATTTTTATAGCTACTATCCTCTTCTCCACTTTTTCCCATTTTTCCTCCCAAACGTTTTTTCTCCATATTGCAACCTCCTCGCATTGTTACACAGTGTTCTATGCTTTCTTTTCCCCCACACAATTCACAAATTCCCTTTTCCCTACTTCTTATCCCTCTTAGAAATATTATTCCTGTTCTCATCCAAGCTAGCCTTTCTCTCTCTTGCCTATTGCAGTAATCTACATAAGCTTCTCGTTCCCAATTTGTTTTTATTTGCTTGTAAAATTGTAATAACTTCATATTTTTGTTTAGAAAATAAATACACTGTGAGATAAATGACACACTATGTAATTTGCATCGCCAAATCTTTAGGTAACTTGCTGTTCGTACTAAATCTGATAATTGGCAGCTAAAGGTCTCCTATCCTTTGAAAGAGAAAAAAAATTCTATTTTATTCATCAAATATATGGGTTCACTCCTTATATTATGAAACTGCATTACTCGTGGAAGACAATGTAATTGATAGAACACACCATTTGCTTATAAACGTACCTAATACAAGGATTCATTTATCTTTAGCTAACTACATGGCCGCGCCGGTTAGACCGCTTGGCTCTCACCAAGGCGTCCCGGGTTCGATCCCAGGCGACTGCAAAGTGAGATTTGTGGTGGACAAAACGGCGCTGGGGCGGGTTTTCTCCGGGATCTCTGGTTTCCCCCGCCATCTCATTCCACCGGTGCTCCATCTTCATCTCATGTATCACCAGTGTCATCACCTGCGGTGCCGTATGCAGTAAAAGCGGGCGTTAAACACTACACACACATTTAGCTAACTACACAGACAATACTAAATCTAAAATGTTCCACAGATAAAACCTTTAGAAACTACATTAAGTTAAATTCTTAAGTAAAGGAAAATAAACAAGAAGCAAAGGTGGTCAGGCAACTGAACCCTCTCACTTTCTGTTTAAAAAAACATAAGAAAGTGCGAAACATTTATGAAAGCTTAAGTGCAGTTATTGAAAGGAGAACCAAGGGCCAGAATACGTTCGAAGCAGAAATAGGAGCACTGGAGCATAGTAAATGACTTCATTCCTTCTGAATTGACATCCATTCATTTTATGGCTTTCATCAAGTATTTTATGATTTTACTTTAAGCTTCTATTTTTGGTAGATTACCTCTGCAAAGATGAATTCTTTTAGCACGAGAATAGTTTTAAGATACTTCTCTGGATATTGATACAAAAATGAGCCTTTCTCATTCTAGTTATGAATAAGAATGTATTTTTTTTTAAAAAAAAAAGTAAATTGTATGACTACTTAAAATCGGTCTGATATTAAAATCTCACGGCCAAGAGTTCACGGTTTAATTGTTTAAACCAACATCAAGGATTTCCAGACAAATGGTCATCGTACATCACGTACCTGACGTTATTTTCATACGATGTAGTACAGTTTAAAATGAACAATTTGTGTAATAATGGACTGTTTGGATACACAGTTCCTGCAAGTGCCTATAGTTCTTTCGGTAGTACTTTTATCTTTATTTAATCTTGGAACTGTCTCCTTATATATTCCGCACTAGACTAGGTAAGCCAATCCCTTTTTGTTTTGAGTTGAAGTTATACACATGCATTAACGCGTGGACACAGGTCAAGCTGTGGGCGGTGAAATGGGGAAGTCAAAAACATTTTACCTGAATGGCTGGAAGGCATGCTCTGTAACAGTTTTGCACAATATAAGCTCTCTCATATTGTTTTGATGTTAAAATCCTAATACTGAAACATTAAGCTAAGAATAAGTTAAAATATGGGACTAAGAAAAACGTCAGGTAAAGTGCTAGGAGCAAGCAAGGAATGGTAGTGAGTTGAAGGTAAAGACGGTTTAGTACTTCCTTTCGAATATAAATCACAAATTGAATCATAGTTGTTACCAAGGTTTACAACATTAGAGATGTTGCCGAATCTCTGTTGACTGCTTCAGACGTTACGGGAGAGTGAGGTAATGACGCTTACTTAAGAAAAATTGTTCAGCAACCTTAAGTTAATTACTGAAATCATTTTTAAAACAATAAATTGCTGGTTACATGAATAGCCTCTAGAAATGAATACAAATTAAGATATTTAAACAGGAAGCCATGGAAATAAATATAAAGGGTTGGGTTAAGCGGCATTGCCCGCCAAGTGCGGTTAAGGGCACTCGAAGCTAAATTAAATAATTTAATATTCTTAATGCAATAATAGCATTTATAATTATCAGGTGTATCAGCTCCACTGCATTTCTCATGTGCCCATTCAGAGCAGCAGACGCAATGGAACCGCAGTTCGTTATTTTGTCCAGATTCTCCACAAATAAAATAGATATCTTTTGACACAGGTTCCAAATCGTCAAGTTTGTAATCGTCACCTATATTTAATTCGTTGATAGAATCTTCGACTGGAGCTATTAGGCAAATTTATTTTCCTTCCTGTTTTTCGATTGTTGGGATTCTACTTTTCTTGCGTTTTTGGTGCTATTCTTTTTGGTTCTAGTGCAACATTTAGGGATCGTCCTCTCTCTGCTTCCTGCAGTTGTTCCTTCATTGGAGAGGCTGTTAGAATCTGAGAGATCATTTTATTTGACTTTCGTCGAGTAATCATCTTGAAAATATTTGAGGGACCTGGAATACCGGAAATATCTGCGACGGAAATTTTGGTAGAAGTTTCGGACGTTTATGGATCTCTGGAGACAGAAGTGAGGAAGAGACAGGCCTAATTCTGCTAACTGCAACAAGGAATTGGTAGATCACTCTGATATTGTTGGTTTAGTAGGTAGAATTGGTTGTTGTTGATGTCATGTCCAATACAGGCGTTTCTTGATGAGTAGGGATGTCTCATGATCTTCGTCCGCAACAAGAGCTGCCTGTTATTCTCTGGTTGTTGGCCTACTGGTATTTGTAATTTTGCTGAGGTCATAAAATCTTCATCCCTGAACTGATCTGAGTTGACAGACCCAATATCAGTGCAGTGAAACCCATGAGCTGCTCTTGATTTGCATTTGTATAAGATTAATGGAAAGCAAAAAATCCCATATCACTTTAAGTGATCCATTGGATAAAATAGTTCTAACATTCAAATATGTGTTGGACAATGGCAGTCGCCTGGTAGGTAATAATGCTAAGGATTGAGCACCATTACCCGCCGACGACATGTTAGATTTATCATGAGAAACACGCTTCAAACACAGCACCATAAGATCAACTAAAGTATAAATTTATTGCCATAAAAAGGGACTCTCAGCTTATGTGCTTTATAAAACATGTTTACAAATCTATTCTGTGTTACTTTGTAATGATCTTGGTGTATCTGCACAAAACACGCTTCTTCCCAAAAACCCAGCATACATTGATCCACGGCCACGATACTCCTGTGCGTTACACCGACTGTCCGCTATATGTCAGTGGTATGCAGTGTCTGCTGGAATCATTTTGTCCCAACAATATTACATGAGCGCCATTGTACTACTTTCCGCTACTTCAGAATGCTATTGACACAGTTATGTATACTATTGACTGTCTCGGATGCTATAGATATTAGAGATTTGGATATGAATTGGTTCAACAACTCCTAAGGGAAGCTATCGTGTATTCCAACGTTTGTCTCATAAAATAGATATGACTTACCTTATTCAACATTTTTAAATGATATAGATGAAAAGTAAGAGCGAGAGAAAACTGCAACTACAGAATATATTTGTGTCAGGACACTAATCACTCTTACTGAATAGTTTCCTTCAACATCAACACAAGAAAATGTTATGAAACAGTTTCTTGAATTTGTCCTCTACATATATATATATATATATATATATATATATATATATATAAACATATGTAGTTTTCAATACAGAAAACTGTGTCAAGAAAACTTACAATATTTATTAAATGAAATGTATGTGTATGTATCTATTGACTGTAATTGGGTACTACCCGGTGGCAGAGTTAAGAATACAGATCAAATTACAATTACTAGATTTAAAACAATAACACAGTAAACAATACAAACATGATATTATTTTACTTTAGTCACTTAAAACATATTTAATTACTTCTCTATTTACATATTATATACCATTATAATTTAAAAGTTAAACTATAAACCATCTAGATTTTTTCTAAATTTCTTCAGCGTCAGGGGACAGCCCTGAAAGACTGCTACAGGCAATTCATTCCATTCTTCAATGGTTCTAGTAACAAAAGAAAATTTTCCTACGTTGGTTCTGTATCTTCTACCCTTAATTTTATACCTATGATCGTTTTGTCCATAATAATCCGGATTATCTAACCTTACACTAACGTCCACCCATGCCTTTACACCAACATTAGCTGTGAATAATGCTACCAGCCTATGTTTTTTTACGCCTAATTCTTAATTCCTCCCATTTAGTCTCATATCCTTTTATAGGCCCAAAATACTTGCCTCTTTTTATGAATTTTATTGCCCTCTTCTGTATTTTTTCTGACGGATCGATTTGGTTAGCTCTATACGGGTCCCAGCATGCTACTCCATATTCCATAACCGGCCGCACTAAGGCCTTGTAGGCAATTTCCCTGGACCTAGCGCTCCCCTTTTTCAATATTCTCATTACGAAATGTAATGCCTTCCACGCATTCCTAGATGTGGAATTTACTTGTTCGTCCCATCCAGCATTACTTGCCAGGTACACTCCCAAGTATTTGCAGCTGTCCACCTGTGGAATTTGCACCTCTCCCATGTGATAGTTAACAATAATTTTGCCCTTAGTTCTACTAAAAACATTGGACTTACTTTTCTTGGCATTAATTGACATTTTGTTAGCCGCAGCCCAATTACAGATTTCATTTAAATCATCCTGAAGAGCAGTTTCATGCACTGTATTCTGTGTGGATGTGCAACACAACCGTGTGCAACACTGTATTTTATGTTATTAAAAGTGTCGAGTGAAAAGAGATGTTAGTGGGATCCGAAGAGTGCAATCTCGGAACAGTATTCGCCTCTGACCTGGAGAAATCACCCAAGGTCACAATACAGCATCGCCGGGATTTGTACCCGAGGCCTCTCGAATGCGAAGCTCTTGTTACGGTATCGTCACCTCGCTCGATAGTTTGACCGTGGTAATGGCTGCGGTCAGTGAATAAATAGCACTATTATGGCTGCCGTCACCCTAAGTACTGAGCTCACTACACAATATGAACTTATTCAATCCAAACTGTGACTAGCTCACACAATTACTTCACACTTCATTGATGTGATCCAGTTCGATTTTCCGTCACTTCAGTTTTCTCCCTGACCTAGGAGCGCAAAGAATTACGAAAGAAGCAGTCTTTTCGTAAAATTATTCACTTGCTGGAGTATTGAACACAAGACTTCTTTAATCTCTCGCGGAAGAATCACACGGTCCCCACAATCTCATTTGTAAAAAAATGCATCAGTTATACACTCACCAAACACTTTGGCTGATACAGCAGATGGAAATTCAGGCTGTTTAATAAATTCTGGAGGCAGTGATAAGCAAAACTTAAGACTATTTTGGTGTCGCTTCTGGTATTTGTGCTGGACGAAAATACCAACTTTCCGTCATCAACTTCCGATAAGTTTGGACCATAACCGCTGCATCTTGGGTTTTTTCTCGTATATTTTCCAATATTTTATGAGGTATATCTGTAAACATTTCTGCAAATATGTGATTTATTACGAGATGCGTTGAAGTTACAGAACCTCCTAGGACTGGGACCAGATAGGGACTTTTGGATCCTTTTAAAATACACGTGGACTCTTTGTGAATGCGTGACAGAGATGGCAGCACTGTAGAGTGGTAGCGACGAGAGTTAGGAACTGTTTTAGATACTTAAAATGCCGACATTTTCATTGCAAGAACGGCGTGTAATTATTCATTCTCTCCGTTTTCGTGGTGTGACACTTATTGAAATTTATCGCCAGTTGAGTGAGGCATGTGGTGATGATACCATGGATGTGTCTAATGTACGTTCCTGGGTGCGATAGTTTAGTGAAGGCAGAACATCGTGTGACAACAAAACAAGACAGTCACGGCCTCGCACCAGCCGGAGGATCGCCTAGTGAGCGTTGCAGACATTTCCTCCAAAACTGGCATTTCCATGGGATCTGTGCACACAATCGTGCATGAAGATCTGAAAGTGCAAAAAGTGTCTTCCAGGTGGGTGCCGCGAATGCTGACGGATGGTGACAAGGCTGCGTGCGTGGCGAATCTTCAGGCGATGTTGACGCGTGATGATGGCATGAATGGAACATAGATCACACGCTGTTCTTGCAATGAAAACGTCGTCATTTTAAGTATAAAATATTCCTAACTCTCATCATTGCTAATAGAGTTCTGGGCACTGTACAATGCTGCCATCTCTGTCACGCATTCACAAACAGTCCACGTGTATTTAAAAATAGACATAAGTTCCTATCTGGTACCCAGTCCTGAAAAAAACAGGATGTATTATAACTTGAACACCCTCGTACCTAAGCCTCAAGTGGGGCATCCCCGGGAGAAAGGATGAAGCGAGAGGAGACAGAGGAAGCCGGCCAAAGGGGTCACGACAGCGGCGAAACACCCGCCGAAACTTGTACCCTTAAAGAGACCACCAGATGAGAGATAAGGACCTGGCGATCTGGGAAGATCCCCCAAAAAACATGTCAAGCAGGTCGGCCTTGGGAATTGAACCCGGGCCTACCGAATTCGGCCCACAGGCCTGAGCCATTCCGCTCGGTATGATAACCTAAGAATCATGCCACGGTTTCTTATAAAAGTTTCTTATAAAAGTTACAAGATTGAAACTTCGGAAACTGTCATTCTACTAAATGACAACTAAAACTTGCTATGCAGCTATTAAAATATATATAAAGAAAATGGTTTACGACATAAGCTTGCCAATGTTTGATCTGTATATATTTACGCCAAACTGCAACCTATAAGCGCATACAAATTATTTAAAATCATTTAGTTTAATGGTATATATTTTAGCAAAATTATTTTCTACCTAAATAAGGAGTTAAATTCTATTTAAGAATTTTTTTATAATAAGTTAAACTTGTGTATATCAAATGCATAATATTGAAAAAAACCAACATGCATTAAACAGTTTTATACATACTTACGTATATTGGAATATGCAGGTGGTAAAAGTTGAACATCGATGTAAGAGGTTAAGTGTAGCCACATCACAGGCCATCATAATCAAGAGTACAGAGGTACGAGCGGTGATTAAATAGAACGAATGCGATCAAACATTCGATCTACTACTGCAGTGTTCACGCTTCAAAATGTTTAATGACAATGTTCAAAATTTCCTTCACCCAGAGCAATAACATATGTATTTTAAATTGATGAATAATCAAAATGCAATTTGTGTCTTGAAAATTATATATGTGTATTTTCAAATGAAGATATCTCCATTTTGTGACATATAACTCATACATATCTGTACTGTTCATAATAGGACTGTACGTTCATTACGAAATAATTACTTAGAGACTTAATACTTTTGTTAATAAGAAGGTTGACTTTAAAGTTCAAGGTCTCACATAGAGATGGCACTACTGGGCTAGTTTTATAGATAGAATCAGATATTTTAATTCTAGACTAGCTTATATTCAGGGCTAAAGGTGAATATCTTGTTTAGTTTTTGAATGACAGTATTTTAAAGTGGACGTGTGTAGAGGCTTCACCAAAATGGAGGGTTTGGAAAATATAGCAATGGTTAAATACTTCCATTTGAAAGGCTTAACGACTAAAGAAATCAATGAGGAAATGAACATTACATTGAAAGACTCTGCCCCTTCATATACAGCTATTCAAAGGTAAGCTGTAGAGTATAAAATGGGATGTAGGAGCAATAGTGATGAGCCTCGCTCTGGATTTCCTGTGGGACTCACAGCACCAGAAATCATTGAAAAAATATATCGTTTGGTACTGGATGACCGCATATTAAAGTTTTTTGAGATATGGAGTCTGTAAACATATCAAAAGAACATGCAGGTAAATATTAAGTAATATTCTGGGCTTTCACAAGGTCTGTGCAAGATCAGTGCCGCCTTTGTTGACACCTGATCAAAAGTTGCAAAGATAAACAGTTTCTGTTAAGAGTTTAGAGCTCTACCGACAAATTTCCAGTGTATTTTTGAGACGCCTATTACCATGGATGAACTTGGATACATCACTACACTCCAGAAAGTAAATCACAGTCAAAACAGTGAATTACCCAGGTGAACAGACTCCAGAAAAAGCAAGGTCAAATTTGTCAGCTAAAAAGGTTATGGCAAGTGTTTTATGGGAATTATTTTTACTGATTACTTGGAAGAACGTTAAAATACCACAGATGACTACTATGCAAACTTACTGCAACGTTTGAATGATGAGATGAAAGAAAGAAGACCTCATTTGTTTCTTCACCACAATGCTTCGATCCACCGTTCAGTCTTTGCAGTACGAAACGTGTGCGAAATAAATTTCGAATTGTTTGAACATTCACCCTAGTCCCCAGATCTATCAACCAGTGACTACCACCTATTTGCGAAACTCAAAGCATTTCTTAGAGCACGAGGATTTCACAGCTACGAGGAAGTCATTGATGTGGTAAACAGCTATTTTGACGACTATCATAAATTGCACTACAGAGATGCTTTAATTGAATTTGAACACCCATACGACAAATGTATAAGTGCGATCCATATAAATCTGAACCATTTCAATAGGCTATAACTTTCGAATGAATAAAAGTCACACGTGCAACTTTGAGAGAATATAATACACAATTGATAGATTACATTACACTATTTACATCTCAGAGAAAATGTTGGAAGTGTCCTCCACCAGCATCTATACATGTTTGTACTCGTCTCACCATATTCTCTGAAGTTTTACGGAGATGATATCGAATTGAGAGAAGGTTATTTCCAGCAAGATGGAGCAACGTGCCATACATTTAATGACACCATGGGACTTGTAACCAGTTTCTTTGATAATCGAATAATCTCAAAAGGTCTGTGGCACCCCAGATCCCCTAACCTAACCTTCCCGTACTTTTCTTGTGAAATTATCTAAAAATAGAGTGTACAAGAATAGGCCACGAACAATTGATGTTCTCAAGGAATCCATTCTAACCGAAATAAGTAACATTGGCGAGGATACTCAGAGAATATGATGAGACGAGTGCAAACATGTATAGATATTGGTGAAGGACACTTCCAACAATTTCTCTGAGATGTAGATGGTATAATGTGATCTGCCAATTGTGTATTATATTCTCCCAAAGCTGCAAGTGTGTCCTTTTATTGTTTCAGAAGTTATGGCCTATTGAAATGGTTCAGGCTTATATGAATCGCACTGTATTAGCGTTTCTGGAGCCCTATCAACCGACCGCCTAATATTTTTCAGTTTGCAGAGTAAGCAATGCACTGCACTACATTATATTTACTAAGTCCCAAAGGTAAAATTCCTATGCTTTTAGTCAAAAACTTACATTGGAAAGTGTGCTCGACGTCATAAGAGACAAAGTGTAAAAACGTGCATGGTTCATGTACTTTGTTATTCTGAGCTGGGTTGTTTTCCTCTGACAGATCCTTGAGTGCACAAATTTGGCATATGCACAATTTTTATATAGAACTGCAGTGAGCAGGACCCACTCTCGTGTTATAAACAGCACTATGGTGCTTTCAAATACAGTTAACCTCAATTCGTCCGTCTCTTTGTCGCTGGTGTCCAAATTTTACTGTCTAGAATACGTTAGAGAAAACTTTTAAAAATAGTAAAATACTTTGGGTTTTGCGAAAACCAAGGAACGGTAACTTAAGTTCAGGATAGGCTAGTTTCCGATCTGATAAAGATAAAAGACTTTTCTTTCAGAATTGTTTTTTTTTCAACACAGTCACCTTGTAACTCTACATACTTCTCCCAGCAATGCTCTCATCTCTGTAACACGTCCAAATAGTACTCGGCATTTTTCAACATAGTCTCCTTGTAACTCTACACACTTCTCCCAGCGATGCTCCCATCTCTATAACCTGTCCAAATAGTACTCGGCGTTTTTCAACACAGTCACCTTGTTACTCTGCATACTTCTCCCAGCGATGTTCCCATCTCTGTAACACGTCCAAATAGTACTCGGCATTTTTCAACATAGTCTCCTTGTAACTCTACACACTTCTCCCAGCGATGCCCTCATCTCTGTAACCTGTCCAAATAGTACTCGGCGTTTTTCAACATAGTCTCCTTGTAACTCTACACACTTCTCCCAGCGATGCTCCCATCTCTGTAACCTGTCCAAATAGTACTCGGCGTTTTTCAACACAGTCACCTTGGAACTCTACACACTTCTCCCAGCGATGTTCCCATCTCTGTAACCCGTCCAAACAGTACTCGGCGTTTTTCAACATAGTCTCCTTGTAACTCTAACCACTTCTCCTAGCGATACTACCATCTCTGTAACCCGTCCAAACAGTACTCGGCGTTTATCAACATAGTCTCCTTGTAACTCTACACACTTCTCCCAGCGATGTTCCCATCTCTATAACCCGTCCAAATAGTACTCAGCGTTTTTCAACATAGTCTCCTTTTAACTCTACACACTTCTCCCAGCGATGTTCCCATCTCTGTAACCTGTCCAAATAGTACTCGGCGTTTTTCAACATAGTCTCCTTGTAACTCTACACACTTCTCCCAGCGATGCCCTCATCTCTGTAACCTGTCCAAATAGTACTCGGCGTTTTTCAACATAGTCTCCTTGTAACTCTACACACTTCTCCCAGCGATGCTCCCATCTCTGTAACCTGTCCAAATAGTACTCGGCGTTTTTCAACACAGTCACCTTGGAACTCTACACACTTCTCCCAGCGATGTTCCCATCTCTGTAACCCGTCCAAACAGTACTCGGCGTTTTTCAACATAGTCTCCTTGTAACTCTAACCACTTCTCCTAGCGATACTACCATCTCTGTAACCCGTCCAAACAGTACTCGGCGTTTTTCAACATAGTCTCCTTTTAACTCTACACACTTCTCCCAGCGATGTTCCCATCTCTGTAACCTGTCCAAATAGTACTCGGCGTTTTTCAACATAGTCTCCTTGTAACTCTACACACTTCTCCCAGCGATGCCCTCATCTCTGTAACCTGTCCAAATAGTACTCGGCGTTTTTCAACATAGTCTCCTTGTAACTCTACACACTTCTCCCAGCGATGCTCCCATCTCTGTAACCTGTCCAAATAGTACTCGGCGTTTTTCAACACAGTCACCTTGGAACTCTACACACTTCTCCCAGCGATGTTCCCATCTCTGTAACCCGTCCAAACAGTACTCGGCGTTTTTCAACATAGTCTCCTTGTAACTCTAACCACTTCTCCTAGCGATACTACCATCTCTGTAACCCGTCCAAACAGTACTCGGCGTTTATCAACATAGTCTCCTTGTAACTCTACACACTTCTCCCAGCGATGTTCCCATCTCTATAACCCGTCCAAATAGTACTCAGCGTTTTTCAACATAGTCTCCTTTTAACTCTACACACTTCTCCCAGCGATGTTCCCATCTCTGTAACCTGTCCAAATAGTACTCGGCGTTTTTCAACATAGTCTCCTTGTAACTCTACACACTTCTCCCAGCGATGTTCCCATCTCTGTAACCCGTCCAAATAGTACTCGACGTTTTTCAACATAGTCTCCTTGTAACTCTACACACATCTCCCAGTGATGCTCCCATCTCTGTAACCCGTTCAGATAGTACTCGGCATTTTTCTCTGCAAAATAATTGTTGACGAATGTGATTGGCTCTTCATTTGACAAAAATCTCTGTGCTCAGAGCGCAGTTTTCAGATGAGGGAACAAAAAGAAGTCGCTTGGGGCTAGATCTGGTGAGTCAAGCAGTTCAAGCCGTAATTCTTGGATTTTCGCCATTGCAACCGCTGAAGTGTGAGACGGTGCGTTGTTTTGGTGAAACAGAATTTTATTTTTCTGCAAATGTGGCCGTTTTCCCACAAGTTATGCCTTCAGTTTGTCAAGCAATGATGCGTAGTATGCTCCTGTAATGGGTTTTCCAAATGTCCAATTTAGGTAAAATCGTAGAAATAAACTGCCCCTATAAAACGTAGCGTAAATCACGTGATGGGCGTGAAATAGAGAACAAATAGAAAAGAGGTGACTAAGATATATAAACAAATATAGGAAGAAGCCGAGAGTAGGACGAAGTGAGAAGCGTCACTGGGTGGGTTACACCGAAAGGAAGAAGATGCCTTAGTTTAATATCTGATGGCGAGGTAATAGTGGACTTAGATTTCAAACGTGGTGGGATCAGGTATTCTCGAAGAGAAGCCGATGCAACGAGAGTGATAGCAAGTGAGAAAGACAGAGAAATCCGATAAGTAAGATATGTGGGAATAAGCAATCCACAGGAAATTGAAGCAGGACCTTTCATTGACTGGTGAGAACTGCTGGACCCTGGGAGAGCATTCCTGCTCACTGACACATAAACCTTAACACTTCACCCACCTCGGTAGCGTAGATGGTAGCATGTCTGCCTCACGTTCAAGAGGTCCCGAGTTCGAATCTCGGTCAGGGTGAGTTACCTGGATAAGGTTTTTCCAGGGTTTTCCCTTATCCTGAAAGAGTAATGCCGGATAACTCTAAGCTCCATGGACCCGGACGCATTAGCAATATTTCAACCATCTCATTCATCGTCCGATATGACTAAATGTTGGAGGAAGTAAATTACCAAAAAAAGAGGGAAAAAAAACACTAGAAGGAGCACACCCGTCGTTTTGACGCATGCACTGCTTTAGAAAACTTATTTCTTGCTTATGGTTTTCTATACATTTCCCATGTTCTACGACTTTTAATAAATACTTATGACAAACACGTCCACAACGAATTAAGCATTTTGGACATTTCTAAAAACTGGTATAAACATTTCCTACTAGAAGGACCGCAACCCGTCATTTTGACGGTACGGAATTGTGAGCAATAGCCTTCGGATCTGTCCACATCTCTTCTTATCCTTCCTGATTGGTTTATGGCACTCTGAACACCCTTTGTCGATGAGTAAGAAAGCGTTATTGCCCAAGTGGCGCAATTAGTGCTACGAGGTGTTGGAGGCAAAAACTTTCCATTGAAGTTGTTATGGTCGAATACCTAGGACCAGCATTTTTCAGGAACACAATGAGCAGAAACAAATTCGCTGAAATTTTGTGATTTATGCGATTTTATGAGAAGGACACACGTTCTCAAAGACTTAAATACAGATCGCTTTGCAGCTGTTACTCCTGTCTGGAATCCTTTTATTGCCAAATCCTTGCAGTGTTACATTCCAAATGATAATATGACAGTGGATGATCAATTATAGATGCTCTTCATTCAATATATGAGCGATAAACAGGAAAAATGTGGAATAAAGTTTTGGCTTGCAGTTGATGCATATTCAAAGTATCTGGTGAATGATTTTCCTCGCCTGAGCAAAGACGATCAGCGCCCCATAGGTGTTCTTCTTGCAGAGCATGTTGTATGCGCCTTATACAGCCCTTTGTTTTTCCAGGAAGAAATATTACATGTGACAAATTTTCTACAACCAAATGCCTTACAGAAAATTTGAAGCGTAAAAGTACAAAGAAATGTAGAAGGGAAATCCTTCAATCAGCAAAATCTGCTGCAGCACCTTTGCACATAACTGTACTTTAAGTCAGGTGACATAACTCTGACATGCTATCAGGGAAAAAGAACAGAAGTGTGCTTCTTTTGAGTTCAATGCATGACAAGGTTACTATAAATAAACAACATTCTAAAAAGCTACCAGAATCAGTGGCGTACTACAATAACACCAAGTACAGCGTTGACGTCGATCAAATGGCTCGACTGTACACAGTGAAATATGGTAGCTTATGCATGTTTTTTTCATTGTGTTGGCCTTGGCAGCTGCTAATGCATGGGTACCTTATAAGAAAGTAACAGGTCAAAAAGTAAGCAGGCGTCAGTTCATATACAACTTAGCAGCAAGCATGTTTGTGGACCATATTTAGGTAACGCTGATTACACGTGTGTTAGGTGCTACGATGCTGCAGGTGGCTATGAACGAGCGAAATCAGGTTTATAAGTGTTTTTTCAACTATATACAGTGGTATTCAAAACTCTATGTTTAAACACGTGTTTGCTAAGGGAAGATGTCCATTTTACATTTTGTTATCGCATTAATTAATTAATTTTTAGACTTGAAATGTTTAAATAATCATTAAATGTTTATTTAAACTAAAATTATATACTCGTAAACTTTTTTAATAATATTAAATAAACTGGTATGCATTAAAATTTGTTTACTGTTTCAAAAAAGGGCAAATAAAACTGACCCGCCAAAATGACGAGTTCGTCCTTCTCGGTAGACCATACTCGCCGGTCCTTCTAGTGTTAACAACCATCCTGCCATACCACACCAAAGGCCACCCCAAGAGAAACCCACACCATATCCCAGTCGATTACCGTTAAGCTTAAGAAAACTCAAGTAGTCCAAAAGTTCTAAAAAATGGAATGCGCCCATGTCCCTTGTCCCAGCGGTACCTACACTAGCAGTAGAGGAGCTGAGGCAGCTCCAAACGTTCCTGTCCAGGAACAATCTCCTCCGCATGCTGTTGAGCTGGATTAACGACATGAATAGCAGGATTACTCAAGGACCAAAAAATTGGAACTCTCTGATGCTAATGATGTTTACATTCACGAAAAGACAGTTTATGGACACAGTGTAAGTAGCCCTGATATACTGCGTACCCATTTCCTCCGCTTGAACTCGAATTAGCCTTGTTATTGACTATACATCGTGTGTAGGGGGACTGCTCGACCACCCGCTAATTGCCAGTGCATCCACGAGCCCCAGTAACGTAATAACATCGCTGAATGTATATGCGAAAAGGATTATACAGGATTTTCTCTTCAGCTCCCTCCTGCCGCGTTTCTATCCAATCCAGGCTCCCAACTCCAAATTACGGGGCCCTATGCAGCAAAAAGCCCCGGTTATTTATGTATAATGCTCTCAAAACCTCACATTTCCAATGCAAAGGAACTACAGTAAACTGTTGCAGTCTAGATTCGAAACGCAATCTTCTGTATCAAAGAGAAAAGCATTTAAAATTCGCTTTTACAGATATAAAAGTAGCTATTACCTTTGGATTTTAATTAGTTTTTAGGTTAAAATAAGTGCCCTGAATTTAACCCCGTTTCATTTGTTTATTTGACTCTTTCGTTGTTTCAGGTCTCCAGTCCGAACCAACTATCGAAAAATTAAACCAATGAAACGTTGAGTTCATGTTACAATAAATGGAAAGATAAATTACCCAAATCAGACCTAGAGCATTTTTCCTTCTTTAAAGAAGTCAATAGTATGATATCCTTCAAATTGCGCCATCACTTCTCCTGCCAGTGGGATCGTCTTTGCCTTCTTTGAAGCAGATTCTCCGGAAGAAATCCATCGTTTTGACCGTTCCTTGGAGTACGATGATGATGATGATGATGATGATGATGATTTGTGTTTTCGGGTCTCAACTACAAGGTCATCAGCGACCTTTAAAACATAATGGCAAATAAACCTTGACGCTAAGAAGAAATATATCTATTAAAATAAATATTTTTAAAAAAATAAAATAAAAACAGAAAATGAAAAGGAGATAAGTAATAAAAAATAAGAGTAAAATAAAGTCGATAAAAAAGGAACTTCAAACAACTATGGAAAACACAAATATAATTATACAAAATTAAATAGTAGTTTACCGGGAAAAGCACGAGTCAGTTTAATGTCGTGTTGGCACGTTGGCCATAGTATCTCAATGGTTTAGAGCGGCTGGACGGAGACCAAAAGATCCATGGTTCAAATCCCGGCTATGGTATTGAATTCTTCAGTCTGGCTCTACCCTTTCATAGTAAGTCCTACACACGGCTAGCGTGAAAGAACAATTAAGTTCTGTTAATTGTACCTAATAGTGGTCTGAACTATAAAGCCCAACAGCATAGTGATTCGCCATTAAGGTAATTGTCTCATTTGTTTAGGAGAACTCCTGGGGGCTTAAAAATGACGAATCAGTTAGAGAATTAAATGTCAGGTTGGCACGTTGGACATAGTAGCTCAATGGTTTAGAGTGACTGGACGGAGGCCAGAAGATCCGGGATTCAAATCCCGGCTATAGCATTGAATTTTCCAGTCTGGCTCTACCCCTTCAATATTTTCAGAATTTCACACAATTTGCAAGTTATGAGAAGCTATCCAGATTAAAGGAGATTTCAAATGTTTCTCTTAGAAAATTCAAAATATATATTACATTAATGAAAAACGTTTTTATTAGAGTCTGAAAGGAAATTTTTCAGACACATTTTTGAATTTCTTTTCCCTGTAAGAGTGTTTAGGGATAGGAAATTTTATAGAAAATCTTTGTGAATTTCAGATTCAACCCAGGCGAACGTTCCAACCACTTGACGGCGCAGCCTGTGTTTGATCTAGAAATAAATAAGAATGCATGTATTTTGGAGCGATATTTTAAGAAGTACTCGAGAATCGTCTGCTTCAGGATGTTTTTGCATGCCAGTGCTTCAGTAATGTTTTGCTTCAGGACGTTATTCCGCATACAAACTCACGCCACCTCGAATGTTGACATACCTTTGTTGCTTTCTTAGTCCTCACTTCTTCAGTGTCTTCATTTAAGATATCAACAAAGTTATTTATAAACCCGGATACTGTAGAGTCTGATAATGAAGATAAACTACGCCTGAAACAAAAATCTTAACTTGAGGTGTCTCAGAATTAACGGAGCCTCGAACTTGCGAGATTCTACTGTACTTGAAATACCTAGGTAGACACCAACATCAACACTGCCGTCCATTATAAGCTATATTTTATGCATGTCAGTATAGCAGTCAAGAAAGGTTTGGACGTCAGCCCATTCTGATCTTGCAATGAAATTGGGGTCAAGGATAGGTTGTCTAATGGTAATACTGCACTACCATTGCCATGGTAAGTCTTCCGTGTTCAAAAATTAAGGAATGTGCAGCACATTTGTTTACTATTTCATTCCAATTTAGGTATCACATTTAGTGAGAATAGATGTTAGAGTTTATTTAAATAACTGCAAATATATACTGCAATTTCTGTTACTTCTTTAGTGAGGCATTATTGAGCCTTTAAGGCTGCTTGATGGTCTAAAAGTATTGTGACTTTGTAGGTTCGTAGAATTAAAATTCCAATTTGCCGAAATTTGAAATGTTCTTTATTTGCGTAGAAGCAGCAGAATTACATCACATATCACAATCTACGACACCAAGGTCGATGACAATAACAAACAGCGCTGTTTACAACTGTCTTTTACAACATCTGTTCACGACTTGTTTACGGCTCTTACAACCGACCCTTGGCGAATCGTCACTTCCTTAAATACCTCATTCATAATTTGAGACTGTTCTGAACAATCACTAGTTATTTCTGGAAAAAACGGGACATCGAATGACGAAATCCGAACCTTCCAGAAGCGTAACTTAATCTGCGTCGGCAAATCATTTATCTGCGCTATTTTTATTTGCCGACTCTTTGTGTACACAAGCCGCGCTATCGTAGATAACGGGTTCGCGACACTGTGCTATTATTCATTTCTTTTAATTTGGGTTTTCCAGTGTTAAGCCATATCGGATGATGGATTAAATGGATGAAATAATGTCTAAATGAGCCCTGGGATCGTATACCTAAGGTTACCAGAAATTAATATTTCAGAATAAAGGAAAACCTAGGAGATAATTTTATCCATATAACTCATCCTGATCAAGATTCGAACTGTGGACCACTTGAATGTGAGGCAGACACGCTAGCACCTACACTATAGAGGCGCGCAAATAATATTTCTACTGAAAAAAAATCTTAAATATGTTACCATGTGCTAGCCCAGAGAGCACGGACTCAATAACGTATCAGTAAGAAAGAGTGTCCACTTTATAAAGGATGCAAGCTATATGGAGATTAGAAAATACAAGAGACAGTGGGTCACTAAAGGTCGGAATGTTTACGGAAGTGATAGCTCATCACCAACATCGGATCGCATACACCTTAGCAATCAATTTAAGCACCCAGGTACTATACAAGGCCAAGCGAGACATCAACAACCGTCCGATGTCAACAATTATACCGAAGCGCTGTGTGTGTACACTCCGGTACGGATACAAAGTGTAATCTACGTTACAAATTCATCCTCCTCATTGCTTCCGATGCGGGATTTGCAGTGAACGAATGTATATTTATGTATATTTACTAATATACGAGGCATGTGTTTTTTTTAACTCAGTACCGTTTTGCGATTCCGCCGCCGCAGCGCTACGGTCGGCGTTCCGCGCATGGGCACTGGTAACCTACATCTCTTGTCTACGCACTGACGCCATTACAGTCTGATTCTTCATTGTATACGTTGGTTACTGAGAGTTTAAGATACCTCCGACAATCCTGAGTCCGCCGATTGTGAAGTACGGGCTGTTATAAGATTTCTTAGTGCTAAAGGCATAAAACCGATCGATATTCATCGTGAGATCTGTGAAGTTTACGGACAAAACATTATGAGTGACGGAAAGGTAAGAAAATGGGTGAGAGCATTTAAAGATGGCCGCACAAATGTGCATGATGAAGAACGGAGTGAGCGTCCTTCGGTCGTTACTGAAGATTTGGTGCAGAAAGTGGACGAAAAGTTGAGAGAAAACATACGCTTTACAATTTCATCATTGTGCGACTATTTTCCTGAATATTCTCGTAGTATTTTGTATCGCATTGTGACCGAGAACTTGAAGTACCGGAAATTGTGTTCACGTTGGGTTCCGAAAATGTTGACGGATTTGCACAAAACCCAACGTTTAGGCAGTGCATTGACTTTCCTTGAGCGGTACCACAATGAAGGTGAAGATTTTTTATACCAAATTTTTACTGGTGATGAAACATGGGTGGCCTACGTCACACCAGAATCGAAACAACAATCCATGGAATGGCGACATTCATCATCACCCACAAAAGTGAAGTTTAAGCAAACAATTTCTGCCCGGAAAATCATGTGCACAGTTTTTTGGGACAGAAAAGGAGTATTGCTAGTGGAGTTTCTGCCTCATGAGACAAACAATGCAGGGTCTTATTGTGAGACACTGAACAATCTGCGCCGTGCCATCCAGAACAAAAGACGTGGCAAGTTGAGAAAGGGTATCGTTTTGCTGCATGACAATGCCCGTCCACATGTGGCTAATCGGACCAAAGATCTCATCAAATCTTTTCAATGGGGAAACTCTAGATCATCCTCCATACAACCCTGATCTGGCGCCCAGCGACTACCATTTGTTCCTGCACTTGAAGAAACACCTGCGGCGGTCAGCGTCTTCAAGACGATAACGAAGTCAAAACAGTTGTGATACAGTGGTTAACACGTCAGGCGGCAGAATTTTATGAGGAGGGTATTCAAAAACTGGTGGCACGTTATGACAAGTGCCTCAATATTCACGGAAATTATGTAGAAAAGTAGATTAAGGTACAGGCTTTAATGTAAAAATAAAATTATTGCGATATCCATGCACGTCTCTTTTTAATTCCAAAACGATTCTGACTTAAAATACATGCCTCGTATATTCGTAAATTGTAGAATGTGCATTTTTTGCGCCTCTCGCTGAAATAATATAAAATATTGGGAGAAAATGCGTTCGACACATGACGACGTTAATGGTGCATATGAGTAGTACAAATCACTTTCATGTTTTTCTCCGAAACTTAGTTTATTTCGTATATTACGCTGCACTAAAAATCTAGTACTTTTGTGTAAAATACTGGACTTTTTTTTTGCTTGTTTCCTAGGTGCTGCATTCTCTATATTGTTCCCGAAACTGACGTCGGTAGTTATTTACTGCGAGCGAGACTCGTACACTTCATACCCTATTAAAGGTGTATGGGGTCAGATGTCTGCTCATCAATTTAAATCTAAGATAACCTAAACGTTCATGATCGTCTAGAAGACGCATCCACAATGTTCTTGTATATATTCTGAATGCTTAGGTAGTTTCTCTCTACCTCCTGCCTCCAATTATCAAGCGCCTCCTGGTCCACAATATGTATTACCTTCCTGATAAAATCCGAAAGGAATGTCAAGTTATGTGTGTGTTGAGGCAATAAAAGTTAGGTCTACCGTGTTTCGTAACACCTTTTAAGTTTAGTGCATTGAGCTAAAAGTAATTTCCATAATGAGATGACATTAGTTATTTCTTTTGAACCACCAACGTCTGCTAGAAGGAGAAAATAAATACTTAAACTCGACAAATTGTTGTCCCAGTGAAGTTGTGTTGGAAAGTCAGCAGTCAGCAAAAGGGGAGAGTACTGTCTAATTTTCTGTGATTACTAACTATAAGCAAGTAAACAAAGGGAATCTTACTCGTATTCAGGCTTTCTCAGCTTAGAAGACGAGACAGAAGCAACACTTTCAGACTTAAGAGCATCTAATGGAGGATATTCAAGCCATCGGAAACTATCTGAACATAGGATGGGATTGGTTGACTTAGATATCGACTTGTAGACAGCACCATGGTCTGTAACTACGGGGAGAAGCTTTTTGAGATCGGTATATTTGGATGCTCAATAACGTGGGGTGATTTATTTTTGCGGCCTTGGCTGTAGTAAATTCAGAATGTTCTTTAAAATATAAATAAGCAGCCCTATTGAGCTCTTATTTCCTGTGACGAATGCATTTGTTAAGGGAGGTCACTGGAGTCGCGGTTTAGAGAGATTAGAGAAGGCGGGAATATAGCACAGTATGCGCGCGATAAGAAGAGCGATCGGGTTCCAGGTCTTCATACTTTAAGTTTCGTTTAACTCCGTTAACATAGATGACAACTTTGAGATTGAAATGCGCTATACACTGACATCTAGTGGCTAATACGCCAAGCTGTATCATGTGCGCCATATTTCGTTTTCATCAATTTAGAGGTTAATTAGCTAACCAGTTTGCAACAATCATATATTAGAATTAGAATTTTAGTTCGTCCTTGGCAACATATACATGTTATGAGACACGTCAAAATGTATAAATACAGTAAATACATAAAGTCAAATTGATTACATACAATATACACAGTAAGCAGCTTTTCTATGGTTTCATGTGGTATTTGCGTAGACTAATTTACTACAAGAAATATCATAATATAAATATTACAGGTTTGTGAATGTACTATGCTCCCAGTGCTCATTTACATGGTCATAGTTCTAAAAATTCATTAACCGTATAAAAACATTGTGCATACAAAAATTTCTTATCCTTATTCTTAAAGTGTTTTAATGATGCAGCTTGTTTAAATGAATTTCGAAGTTTATTATATAACATTATCCCTTTTCAGTTAAAGCTTCCTTCATAAAGGCTCGTTTGGTGTGCTCGAATTGCCAGTTTATCCTTGTTACGAGTGTGGTGGTAATGTACATTTACTTAACAATGATTTATATTTGTATGAACATTTTTGGATGTTATGGCTCTCGAAAGGGGACACATTATTATTCGTCTACCTCTGTATAACTGTGATCTGAATGCAATTGAGCTGGTGTGGGCAAAACTAAGGAATGTTTTCAGAGGATGCCACGCTACTTGTAATATCTTCGCTTATCTTACACGGTACTTTGCTGAACCGTTTTTCAATGTGGACCAAACTGCAGAAACAAAAGAGCGTTAGCTCTCGCTTCTTCCCCTCTGCCAGCACCACACCGCAAATCCAGCGCTCAACTTATCTTGTGCGTACTGTAGTCTGACAATCAAAACATCAGACACAGCGTACGTAATAAGGTGCATACTTTTGCTTGCAAAATCAATATCCCATGTCTTTAAGAATTCTCCAGAATGCATGCTCACATTCAAAAGATTTAAAAGTATTCGTCAGTTTATATACTGCAGGAATTTCTCTACTCGGTTCGTAAAACTTGAGGAAAGTTCTGTGCACAAAACATTTTTCAAACTCAAGTTCGAACCCTGTTTGGATCTGGGCTGTGTGTAGCAAGTCTATATCGTGACTTTGTGTGTTCGTAGAATTAAAAGTTCAGGTTGTAGAAATTCAAAATGTTCTTTATTTCCATAGAAAGGCAGTTTGTACAACCCTTGGCTGCAGAATGACGTAACACACACCAATACAGTTGCCCGCCTCGGTAGCATGGTGGTAACCTGTCTGCCTGACGTTCAATAGCTCCCGAGTTCGATACTCCGTCAGGGTGAGTTACCTGGATAAGGTTTTTCTGGGATTTCCCTTATCCTGAAAGACGAATGTTGGGCAACTCTAAGCTCTATGGGCCCTGGGATAATTTGAGTGTCATTTCACCCCTTCCATTCAGCATCCGATACGACTTAAAGTTGGAGGAATTAAATTACAAAAAAGTCTCTCGTGGCTTCTGCACACGTAAATAAACAAGAGTTCACTTTCAGATCACAGCTGCACGTGCACAATTATCAGTTCCGATTTCAACTTTCACGATAAACTAGCCACGGCTTCTTTTATACCTCCACTTACTGTTCCAGATATTAGTGGAATTTTCTGTAACAATCAAGAAAGCGAACCTTCCAGTCATCTGTCTTTATCTGTTTCGCCAAGATATTTATCTCTGCGTCGCACTATATGTCCCTTGTGCATGCCGGCCACACCAGTCGCAACAATGCGATCGGCAACAATATTATGCAAAGTTGGTTTACTTTTACTCCACTGCTGTTGCTAACCTTTTTATTGCATTATTTAACGGAATAATTAAACCTATTTTTTCTCTTCCTTACAAAACTGAGACACGCTGAATATTCTTTTCTACTTTGTGAGTGTATGACTTCGTACGGCGGTGTTTGACTTTCGACTTGATTCAAACCCTTCCACTGTAAGAGACGCATTTATTGTCGAAGGTACGATGAATTGTGACGTAATACCGCTAATCTGTTTCTTTTACTCAAGCTTCCAGTGTTAGCTCTTTGCATTCATTCTTCAGACGAAAATTGTACAAAAAAGCTCTTGCATTCGTGGGACAAAATCGAAACATTTTTCTCATATTAAACATAATTGAAGACATTAAACATTGTTGTCAATTTACATAGTTCTTGCCTAACATAAATGCATAAATACTCCTAAAATGTTGAAGTTAAAATAGTTCCGGGAATGTTGCAATAGAAACTAAAATTGACACGTAAATAATGTGAAATTGGAAAGGTCCAAGAGTCACTTCTCGCCTAGAGGGGGAATGTATAAATCACTCAACGAGAGGCACACTTACCATCCATGTTAATCTGCGGAACTCAGCACTACAAAACAAACTGAACGGACTCCTAACAGTCGCTCCCATGTCGACCGGCCACAAGTCCCTCCTACCCCCGACCCGCAAGGCGACTGACGTCACCACTTGACAACATCGGAAAACCAAAATCCCGGGGTAGAACAGATCGCGAACCATCATGGCAGTCTGAAGCTAAGGACATTAGTCTCGTGTAGCGTTTAAGTAACTGTTTTAACATTTGCATGATTTGATTTGACGAGGCAAACTTTTAAAAGCATAATGATGTAAAACTTATGCAACGTGATAAGGTCCTTCACATAGAAAAAATGGAAACATAAATAGCAGCCAATTGCAAGACACGACCACCACTGGCAGTAGGTACACATGACAAAAGAGATTATCACACGCATTTACATGAATAATACCTAGCCATTCCGTTAAAGAACGATAAACTTTTTTTATTCTGCGGTTTCTATCAATATTTTAGTGATTGTACGCGAAGGCAGGCAGCTATACTCTGTTTCATATAACCTTGCCCCGCTGACATGTATCACTCCGCGTCCAACTACCTTCCCCCTCGTCCTAATTGGCTAATGCTTTCACGCCATAGGCCATAGGCGGTGCCTTTCCGTCACATTTAAACCTGCAGTAAACGTCATAATAATTGCCGGGAAGATAAATAAAATCATACAAATAAGAATATGAAGGCATGCAAAAATACAAGTTTATAATGAAATGAGCAAGTTGGAACATAATGACGGAGCAATGTAACTGAAACAAGTTTATAATGAAAGGCCTTGGGCCCTTTCCACTGGGTTTTTTTAAGCCAGCACACATACGTTTCAAAAATGCTTGTCTTTCAGTCTTAAAAGTGGTGCCACGCCATACCTTACTTTTCTTGTGTTCTTCTTTCTCCCAAATCTCGTCAAGGTAGTATATTTTGCGACTTGTATCTCGGTACAGTCTGACTGTCCTTAAATAACGTATTCGCCACACAGCAATATCGCCTCTGTTTTTAGCAAATTTTTCTTGCCTCTTTTTTCATTCACAAACCGCAGCTTTAAAAGCAATCTGCTGAAATTTGGTGAATCTGCATCCTCATTTACAGCAGATGAAATGTTATTTATGTTAGGGAGTTCGTTTCTAAAGAAAAAACTATACACATGACGACGCACAGCACTTTTCACGTATTTTCTCCGAGCACGCGCTTTTGTTTATTCCTGCTTTTGCCTGGAGTGGTAAGTTTTCCTGTTTCTCAATTTCACATCGTGATGTTCGTACGGATCTAGCACACACACCTGTAACTTCAGAGCACAGCTGTTTGACTTCTCTCACTGACAAAGACGGATTCTTCTCTGTGAGTGCATTAAACACATGCACCGCAATTCTTTTTTCGTCTGTTTGTAAGGATTTACACTTGCGATGCTTCAGCGAAAAACTGGCGGCAGACTATAACATTATTCATAGAAGTACACGCGCAATAAACGATCAACAAAATAATTTAGCTTTCGCACTAGGCACAACAACCTTCAAATGGCGATATATGACTAATCTAGTTCAAAACAAGGCCAGTGATAAAAGTCATATAAACAAATATGTACCGCTGAAGCACGTGCTATCGTGTCATGTGCTTGTGAGCAAAGGAACCTCCTCTTTACTTCATTTAAGAATTAACATGCATTTCAGATAAATCAACTGTGTTGCGTAATATATTTAATTAAAACAGTTACGAAAATATAAATTTGACAATTCTCTTCCAACACATATAGTTATATACATATATATCACCATGTTAAATAACCAACTAATTTTTACCGCACGACAGTCTTTACCACAACAGCAGCCAATGAGAGGTGATTAGGTCACGTGAGCAGTAAGAGATACTGGGCAAGTTTACGTGAAACAAAGATTAGTTATCTTACGGCGCCGAAAATATGAGATGACGTAATCATGACATTATCTCTCATAATGGCAAGTCTGCGACGTTATATGTGAACATAAACATAAAATTTTAGCACTAATACATAGCAAAAGGTGGAAAATATCGAAAAGTATGCACATAACGGAATTATTTACATAAGTCTATCGCACTACACTCCGTTCAGATAAAATCACGTGTTCTAGACAGCAACGTGTTGCAGGTACGAGAAATCACATGCAATGCAATTGAATATTGTTACAAGGTGAAAGAGGGAATCAAAATTCCTTTTTTTCTGGTAACAAACAGATGGCGGAAATGGTAATTTACATCTGCACTTAATTTCTGCGAGATCGTGGCCGATTCTGCAGAAGACGGCTCCACTGATAACTTAGCCGGAACGAGCTGCACAGCCTAAATCACGTAGAAGAAGAATGAATAATTACTCGTTGGTTAAGCTTTCATATAAAACAAACAGTTTAGTGTACATATATTTCGCTCTTCTATAATCTTTGCAAAAGTTAAAGGCAGTACTGCAGACTATAAGCTTGCCCCTCCACGCGCATTCACTAGCCTGAACCTACCTTCGCCTAAATATTTGAAAATGACAAATGCCAATTTTATAATAAAGACTTTTATTTTCTGATCATGTCCGTACAGAAATCCTGTCTCTGTGATACTTAGAACGCGAGCGATGCACGTTTTATCTGCACATGGTTATGCTTACCCAACATCTATTCGTACAACAGGGATATGCCTGAAAAACAAGACCATTCATTCTTCACATCACTTATCTTAAGCATAAATAAACAGTGAATCTACTATGAAAATAGAAGTCACGCAGTTTGATATAGACTTAGCTAATATTCAGTTCGTTTTCAGGGTGCTGGTGTGTTATTTTGTTGGCATGAACGGCATCGTTAAGTCTTGTGTCGCTGTTTAGCTGAAATATTGTTAATATTACATTAAATTATTATTCTTGTTGTTGCTATTACTGCTGCTGTCGAAAGCCTAAGCCTAAGAATCCAGAATGTGTCTCACCTGTAAGCTGCAACAAGTTCCGACTCGATACGCCTTTTGCTTCCGGAACTGCATCGTCCCGAAAATGAGTCAGAATTCGCCATCGCTTTATCGAACCAAGGACTCTATCTGGCAAAGTAATCATAGGAAAACGGCGAAAATCGGTAGGCGGGCTAATATCAACGTTTTCTCGAAGCTACAATTCTAAAAGTGTACAAAATGGGCCTACGAATGGGCCTCACGTAGGCCCTTTTGTCATAGGCCTAAGGGCCACATTAACGGACCTACGCCAAAATTTCAAAGGTCCCCATGGAGCCGAGATACCGGGGAACAAGCTGCAACAAGTAGTGAAATATCGGTAAATTGGACAACTTACACTCAAATGTATGAGATATTCTCCTTCTTTCAACTATTTATTTATGCTTTAGAATGGAATTTTGTACATTCGTTGTGATTTTCTTGGAACCTTTGTTGAACATTATAAGTCCAAACCTAGAGACACCCATTTCTATATTCAGAATTAATAAAACTGGAATCTAATGGATAGAGTCAACATGAAAAATTCAATGCTATGGCCGGGATTTGAACCACGCATCTTCTGGTTTCCGTCCAGTCGCTCTAACCTTTGAGCTACCATGGCCAACGTGCCGTCCTGACATTAAATTCCCCATTTGACTCATATATTTCCCCGGTAGACCACTAGGGCTCTCGTATCCGAGATACACCGTTTGTGGCGACTTGCTATTGTAAGTACTTGAGTCCCAGGCTTCATCATTTAACTTTTATTATTTTAGTTAATTGGTGGAAATTAATCATTTCTCCACACTAGCCGTTTATAGGCCAAGGTTTTTGATGGATAGAGTCAACATGAAAAATTCAGTGCCATGGCCGGGACTTGAAACACGGATCTCCTGGTTTCCATCCAGTCGCTCTTAACCTTTGAGCTAGCATGGCCAACGTGCCGTCCTGACATTAAATTCTCCAGTTGACTCATAAAACCTTAGCCTATATAAAGAAGATTTTTGGAAGGCTATGATCGATATAAACTATCTGTGGAAGACTCAAAATAAAATATATTAATAATATCGTTCGCTGAATCTGCAACCGTTATACCTAATCGACGATGTTGAAGATGTTTGAATTATTATTTTATAAAACTCCTTGTGTAGAAGTTGGGAAATATATTATTAAGAGCCTTACTTAACCAAAATCGAGAAGAATTGTCACACAATATAGTTTTCATAACTCATGCCTTTGCAAAGCGTTCTTTAAGGTATTACACGTCCCCTGGGCTGTTCAATTTTCAAAGTGCTACAAAAATCAAACAAACAAAACAAAAAGAAAAACTGTTCTCACGGGACAGACTTCTGAGTTATGACTAACACGAATTATCATTACTCGTATGTCATCAGAAAAGTGATATTAGAAACACTTTAATATTTTGTTTCTTATAGCTACTGGGGTGTACTTTATCACCTACACTTTTTAGTATTTATATTGACGATCTAGTGTGCAAATGGAAGCAGCTAGTGAATGTAGGTTTTAAAATTTCAAATAAAAACTTTTTAAATACTTTATTGTTTCCTGACGACTTAGTTATTATACAAAATAGCGAGTCTTCCCTGCAAAAATCTATTTTTAAACTTAGTGAACTTTGTAGGCAATATAATATGAAAATTTCTTTTATAAAATCAAAGGTAATGGCATTCATTGGGAAAGAGCCAATTAGAACAAAAATAGTTATAAATAATCGTTGCATTGAACAGGTAAGCCATTTTAACTACTTGGGAACTGATGTTGGTTATGACAAGGACTATGATGTCTAAAATAAAATATGCAAATTTCAAAGAGTGTGTGGAACAATAAATATAACATTTAGAAACAAAATACGTAAAGAAACAAAATTAAAGTTCTAAAAAGTTATGGCTGACATACGGAAGTGAGACAGAGTAAAATACAAGCTTCAGAAATTAAATTCTTGAGAAGTGTGAAAGGTTGTACGAAGTGGGACTTAATAAGAACTGAAAATATAAGAGTAGAGCTGGGCATTTTTAGTATGAATGATAGGTTAAAAGATCTCAAACAAAAATGGAAGGAACATGTTGAAAGAATGCCAGATAATAGACTTACAAAACAAATATTACAGTATCATCCTAAAGGTAGGAGATCGGTGGGCAGACCCAGGAAACGATGGCTGAAGGACTTCAAAGGCGGAACAGGCACTTGATTGCCTATGCCATGAAGTGAAGAAGAAGAAGAAGAAGAAGAAGGAGAAGAAGAAGAAGAAGAAGAAGAAGAAGAAGAAGAAGAAGAAGAAGAAGAAGAAGAAGAAGAAGAAGAAGAAGAAGAAGAAGAAGAAGAAGAAGAAGAAGAAGAAGAAGAATCTACTAGTCGTATAAATTGAAGTCACATGACAATATGTATGTGCATACATTACTAAAATTATTAAATAACAATTTCGTTACAACAGACCTATCATGAACTCACACCGCTATGCACCTGAAAATCTGATGGTATAATGCCTGCTGTATATAAATAATGTATATAAACGCTCTCCTGCGGAGTAGAATCACAACACCCAAAACTGAAGCCTGGAAGGCGTAGCATGCGCCCACTTGCAAGTAGGTGCTAGACATCCCTCGTCAGCTCTGTATCAGATGTGCTCCTTACATATGCTATGTGTACACCACTGCTCTACAGGGATAAACTATCCCTGCTGTATTCCGTTGTTTAAGGACTATGATACAATGAAGCACAAAATTAATACAATTTTGAGTCGAACTAATACACAATGCTCCATTTATTGCTAGTATTTACCTAGAACGCATTTCGTTAGGATCTTCCTAACATCATCAGCTGTTTTCGACTAATGGATGCCGGTTCAGTGAACTCCTCGGAGGTGATAGGTGCGTCTCTGTCGGTATCTTGATGAACTTGAAATTTGGGTTTTCTTCAAAGGTAGTGTATAAGATAGAATATAACAAAGAGTACAATATCATTCACATTTCAGAATACAATGGATACAGTGCTGAATTGCTCAACAAGAAAATAGATAAATTCAAAAGGCAACTAAGATGCAAACAAGTAACTACTCTCTCCCCAATTAGCAATGAAACCTCATACAGAGAATTTACGTATCATCCCAGAGCTACACACCTTTTCCAAAAAGTCTTCAAAGAACACTATTACTTTGGCCCCACAGAACAAATTTAGTGTACAACACCTTTTGAAATCACATAATACAAAGGAGATACCAACAGGCAAAAAATCAGGAGTGTACCGGATAAATTGCAAGGACTGTGACAAATTCTACATTGGAAAAACAAAAAGGAACGTGAACATTGGGCTTAAAGAGCACTTTAGGAACATCAGGAATAAAGAAATAGATAAATCGGCGGTAGCGTACCATTTTTGGAAGGAAAATCATGACATAGAACGAGAAATTCACTTACCAAAAAGTGTTCAAGGTCCAGCTGCATTAACCACGTGGGAAAAAATCTTTATAAAGAAATATGAAAGTAAATTGTTTAATTTCGATACTATCTTTGAAGAAAATCCAAATTTCAAGTTCATCAAGATACCGACAGAGACGCACCTATCACCTGCGAGGAGTTCACTGAACCGGCATCCACTAGTCGACAACAGCTGATGATGTTAGGAAGATCCTAACGAAACACGTTCTAGGTAAACACTAGCAATAAATGCAGCATTGATTATTAGTTCGACTCAAAATTGTATTAATTCCTGCTGTGTTGTTATGCCTGTATGTTTCTACATATTGTCACCCAATTAGGGAAAGGGATGACCGGCGACCGCTGGAAGGAACCGGAGGCAGCTGGGCCACACCCACTCATCAGTCTCTGTCACTAACTGAGGGGGAAGATTAGAGGGAATGTCACTCGTCCCTGGACGTTTCTCTCCCCTTCTCCTATCATCTGGAATCTTCGCCTGGAAACTAGAGAAGCCGAGAAGACGGCGAGATGCCTATAAAAAGCGGGTTGCAGACAGACAGTCAGTCAGTGTTTGAGGTGCTAGCAAAGGAGCGCCGTGTTAATGAAGAGAAGACCGTGCAACGGAAGAATTTACGTAATTGTGTACGTGCATCTGAACGATAACGGACGAACTGGTGAATCGTAATTGTGTGCATTACGTAATTTTGTGTAATTGGCAAGTGTTTAACTGTAAGTCGGTGGAAATAAAGAACATTTTTGAGTGGTAAAATTGGACTTTTCATTTCACGAACCCACAAAGTCACAATATTCCAAACTCATTTTCGGGTACTTCCAGCTATACTCTGCACCCGATTTTTGGCTCACAGTTCCCACATACAGCAGAGATGCCATCAAACCCTGAAGTGAATACAGATATGAGCATAGTGGTAGTTCCTTTGTTAGTCCACAACCACACTAAATAAATAATTCCTGCGAAGGTCAAGTTCAGGCTCCACGTCTAGTCGTGCGTGACAGAAATGATAATCCAACTGATAGAGATTGATCACGCATCCCCTGTGTGAGGGTTGGCTCAGTAGACCATCACCGCTGGCTACTGTAGCTCCTCTCCTTTAGGGGGCATTCCCTAGCCCCGCTCAATGCCATGGCACGATCACATGCGTTACACTCTTCTAAATTTCTCAACTATAGGTCATGAGTGAAAGGGTTATTAGCATGCCGTCCTAAATGTCTTTGATATTTCAATAATATGGACGTTATATTGTTGGCAGCTAGGCTAAGGGTTGTAGTAATATTTTGAATGTTAGGGGTGCTTCTCGGATTTCACTCCTTGTTACGTCGTAAATCTTTAGTTAGGCCTTTGACTTGAGCCATGGAATCCTTTGCAGATACTGGGCGTACCAACGGGATGGGGTAAATGTGTTAAATGTACACACGTCTTTAAAATATTCAGCATGTTAGCAACGTCCAGAAAGTAACTGCTGGTTCTCTGGACAATTGACTATTAATAATGGTCTCTGTGTACAGTAACCTGGTGATATTAAACTGCTGCTTCCACTACCTCCAGCACACTATCTCTTTATAGTAATTCTTAATGTTGGTCTGTAATTTATACCTATGTAAATTATAAAGTTATTATATTTCTTGATTATTTTTCGCACCTGTTTTGTGACGAAAATGTATTCACCAGTAACAAAGATTGACTTCATACAAATGAATGTAGCTCCAGCAATGATGAATGGAATTACGATATGACAAATTTAAGAGTAACTCATTTTCTTTTCGTTTCAGCCTCTTTGGGGTACGTTGAACGTGTTTTTCTTTTCTTAGTTCCAGTATTTGTTCATTCTGCGAGGCCTGTCCAATAAAGAATGATCACAATTCTTTTTGACAGCTTATCTTTACTCATTCTAATAATTTTGATGGTCTTTCTCAAAATAGTCTCCCCTGAAAGCGATGTACTTGTCCCAGCGTTTCTGTAAGTGTTCAACGACATGCTGGAAACCATTTTTTAAGAGATCCTTCAAAATCGCCTCCGTAGCCTTCACTACTGCTTCTGATGATGGATAATGCCTCCCACGAAGGGGTTTCTTCAAGTTAGTAAATAGAAAAAGGTCACGTGGGACTAAAACCGGACTATAGGGAGGGTGAGGGACACACTTCACGTTGAGTTTTGCAACAACATTGGCAATATGCGGCCGCGCATTATCGTGGTGCAGCATCCAGCCTGCTTCATGGAAATGTGGTCTTTTGCACCTGATATGGACTTGCAATGTTTTCAGGGTATCCCTGTAGTATTGTCCAGTTTCTGATGCGTGTGCAGGTACAACATGCTGATAAACCATTCCATCAATATCAAAGAATGAGATGACCATAACTTTCCCAGCAGATAGGCCGCGCCGTGGCTCAGTGGTTAGACCGCTTGGCTCTCACCAAGGCGGCCCGGTTTCAATCCCAGGTGACCGCAAAGTGAGATTTGTGGTGGACAACACGGCGCTGGGGCGGGTTTTCTCCGGGACCTCCGGTTTCCCCCGCCATCTCAGTCCACCGGTGCTCCATCTTCATCTCATGTATCATCAGTGTCATCGCCTGCGGTGCCGTATGTAGTAAAGGCGGGCGTTAAACACTAAGCATTTAATTTCATTTCCCTGCAGAAGCAACCACTTTTGCTTTTCGGGGGGTTGTTGATGAAGGAGATTTCCACACTGAGCTTTGCTATTTGCTCTCAGGATCAAAATGATGTAGCCAAGTTTCATCAGCAGTGATTACGTTTGAAAGAAACTCCGGATCTTCCTCTAACATTAACTTTAACTGCATGTTACCTCCATTACAGCGATAGGCGATACTGAATATGTCTGAACTTGGCTGCTTCTCACAGACGGGAACCAGTAGTACCAACAATGAAACTACTACGGCGTGTTTGTTTTACATTCAGCTAACAGAATATAATAAGATTGAATTTTAGTGCGAAAAATTACGACCGTAAAAAATTATGATCATTCTTTTTTGAACAGACGTCGTATATTATCTTTTGTTTGCTTTCTTATGCCGAGATAATAGGTATGGATTTTAATAAAGATTTATCATTGAAGCTTCAAATTTTCGATTTTAGTTATTACTTGCACTGGTCCGTCAAGTAATGAATCTTTTTATTTTTAATTCTGCTGTCTCCTTCAGTTTCTTTAAACCAGTTAGGTTTTGGTTTATGGTTACGGAAGAAATCAAAGATTTTATTGGTTAATCTGTTAGATTTAACTCTGAGAAGATTGGCCATAAAAATTTCTTCTTTTTTCGTATAGTATCTGAGGGTTTTTCAATTTTCATGTGGAGAGTTTTATTCTTTTGTATATCATCTTATTGTCGTGAAATTTTGGTCATATGATCTTTCTTAATATTTTCCGTTCTTTTAATTCAAGCTTGTTGACCCTTGAATTTCATGTTAAGTGTTTCTGATGCATACAGTACTTCTGGTTAAATTACTGTTTTATAATGTTCAATTTTGGATCCCTCTGATAGTGATTTCTTGTTATAAGTATCTTTAATTAGTTGGAAAGCTAGTCAAGTTTATTTTAATGGGTTCTAGTAACTTATATTAATAGTGTCTCATTCAATAATCAAAGTAATATGTAATATTTAGAATTTTTGTTACTTACGTAAACTGTTACACTGTTTTAAACAAAGTAAAGTGCAAAAATGTGGCTGCCAACTTTTATAACGAGAATGTCACCAGATGTCACCTTGGCTCTTATAAGTATATGAATCCGAAGCAAATTTTAAGCTACGAATACGTTCATTTGTTTCATTTACAAATATTTTTGTGCCCTACAAGGGTTTAATTACCAGTTTGAAATAACATTTATTTTATAGTTTTTGTTGAAACATTTAACACTTGAAGCAAAACTATGCCAAGTACGACTCAACAAATTCAAGCAGACGTTTAGTTCAGAAACAACATCCATATTAAATTTATTTTTACAGAATGCAGCAATGAGCAGTGATGTGGCGTAGCTCATAATCCTCCTACAATGCCCGCCTCTATGGTGTGGGTGTAGCATGACTTGTCTTGCATTTAACAGCTCTCAAGTTCGAATCTGCGTTAGAGTGATTTACCTGGATAAGGTTTCTCTAGGTTTTTCCCTTATTCTGAAAGGAGAATGTTGGCTAACTCTAAGCTCCATGGACCCCAGGCTCATTTCAGCATCGTTCGTCTTCTTATATGAGTTAATCGGTTACAGGACATTGAACCTTAAACAAAATGAAAATATAAGATAAACAGATTATTTAATAACAATTCTTATTTATTTATATTAGAATGCAATTATAAAGTACAGGAAATATGGGTAAGTCTAGAAAATATGAAATCATTACAATTTTACAAACAAATAAAAAGAAACTGGGGACGAGAAGCATACGTAGATTACTGCACTAGGGAAGAGAGAGAAGGGATAGCTTGGATGAGAACAGGAACAATATTTCTAGGAGGGATAAGAGGTAGGGAAAAAGGGAATTCGTGAATCGTGTGGGCGGAAAATTTGTGAAATTTCACATTTGTGGTTACAGTGAAAATAAGTGTTTAAAAATGTATAAAAGTAAAAACTTTGAAATTTCCTTCGTTTTTCTTTCAATATACGTATAAATTTCACAGTAACCATTTAAATGTAGTTCGGGTTTTCATATTAAAAAAGAATTCTAAGAGGTAGACTTAATGTTTGTAGTAGTCGGCAATGAATGGGATAAGCATACGCAAATATAAGCTAAAAATGACAACCAAGTGGTTAGAATGAAGCACTAGTTGAATACAAAATGTTGTATGCAGTGGAGATCTGTGGGGGAGGGAGGGGGGGCTGGTGAATACAAAATTTATGGACCAAAATTAAAAATAAAATTTGGACAAAATTAAAAATTACCTTAAGTTTTAAAATAATCAACAGAATTAAGTAAAACGAGCAAAAACCCTCCTCCCAAATATTTTTGTTGCCCAATTTTTCGATTCTATTCTTTTTTTTCAAAGCATTGGATTACTATAGTATACTTAACTACATGGATTCCATTGGGGGGGGGGTGCAGAGGTAAACAAAACGGCGCACCACTACAGAAGGTTTCGTAAAGAGCTATTGAGCACCTAGGGAAGTAGCTTTAGTAGAATTAGGAAAAATCAGAAGAAATGGAATAAAAATGGAGAGAAAATTTTGGTATAGTGTTTGGCCAAACAAGAAGGGGAAAATATTAAATTATGCATGAGACATCAAAAAAGTTTAGAGAACTCACATAGTTTGTGGGCAGGGACAGGAGGAATTATGGAAAAAATAGGAATGGGAGATATATGGAGATAAGAGGAAAGGAATGCAAGTGATGTGAGTAAATTGGTAAAATACAGAATAGAAGATATAGAAATACATCAAATAAAAAGGAAGTCTAGAAAATATGAAATAATTACAATTTTTCAAACAAATAAAAAGAAATTGGTGAAAAGAAGAATATGTAGATTACTGCAATAGGCAAGAGAGAGAAGGGTTGGCTTGGATGAGAACAGGAACAATATTTCTAAGAGGAATAAGAGGTAGGGGAAAAAGAAGTTGTGAACTGTGTGGGGGAATATATAGCATAGAACATTATGTAACAAAATGCAAGGAGTTACTATAAAATGTTAACGGGAAAGGAGGAAAAGAAGGTAAGAATTATTGCTGAGTTCAAACAAAAAGTAAAAGAAAAAGTGCAAAAAATTTAAAGAATATAAGAAGGGAAGATGGGGAGGGGGAAGGAAATGGGCTAATCAAGTAACAAGGGGGCATGGAGACTAAGAGCTTCCTTGCAGAGCAGAAGACCAGGGTGTCATATAAGCAAAGGTAGCAACAAGGTAAAGACAAATAAATGTAGCCTAAAGTTGTAAATTGTAAAATTTTGTAATATTTACAATAAAACAATTCATTAATTAATTTGTAAAGCATCAGTATATATTTCTTGTATTAATTATACAATTGACATTAAAGAAACTAATGCAGAATGAAACATAAAACATCAGACAAGAATTGCCACGCTCTACAGCAATATTTGGTAAATGTTACTGCGACTCCAGCATCCAAACCTATGCCCTGAAGTGCCATTTCAGCACTCGTGAGTTACGACTGTGAATGGTTCTAGATATAGACAGATTTAGATGTCGAGGTTCTGGGCAAAGCTCATTTGATATTCATCAAATGAATATCATGCAGCAGAATTCCATGAATAATATGGAATGGATGTGAACTGTCTTAGTTGACCCGGCGTGTTGAGAGGATTTACACCTTGTTCCTCGTTCCATCGGTTATGTCACACCGCTAGAAAATAAATCTTGCTACTGGCACTCTAGCTTTGCGTTTAAATCGGAAATTTAAACGAATCGGCAACATTACATCAAATGTTGATGAATGAATACAGAGTGGGTAAGTTAGAAATTTAGGTAGGCATTTAACAAAATGCAGCACTACGTGACGAAGTTACATGCCTTTCTTTATCCATATATGTAAAGTACTTTTACAACTCTTATGCCCGACTTCACCAATAGATGTTAAAATCGACATTGACAAATGTAACGTAACAATTGTCACAGCGCTAACAAAGCTGTTAAATTTGTTGCATTTCACCAACCTGTTACTGAAAATGTTAAGAAACATGTGATAACTCAAAGAGACCTATAAATATTACAGCTATAGAAGGCTATGTATGCGTCATATTGTTTTCTGAACGTACTGCGACGCGCTTTTGTTCTCATTTTCTTCTTCACACAGCGAAAAAATGACGGGTAAACAAAATCGTAATCAAAAGCTGTGGAACAAATTTCTCATCGATGGAGAATGAATTGTTAATTCAGTTGGTGACGAAGTGTAAGGATATCGTAGAAAATAAAGAGGACGGATGCGGTGAATGTGAAAGAGAAAGATGTCACGTGGGAAAAGGTTGGAAACGAATTTAATTCAAATGCATGTGCCATTAATAGCAGCACGAAACAGCTTCGTAAATTTAAAAGGAGGTGCGAAGGACAAGTGACGAGTGACTTGAACGTTTCAAGACGGGAAGTAGACACATAATTCAGTGAATTATAAAAAACAAAGTTATTAATGCTTGAAGCAAAGGCAAGATCGGCATATTCCTTTCGATGCATGTTCTAACTCAGTATTATGTAAATTTAAAACGAGGAGCGAAGAAAGACAAGTGACGAGTGACTTGAACGTTTCAAGACGGAAGGTGTACAGTGTATTATCCACATAATTCTGTGACTTATAAAATAGCAAAGCTATTAATACTTGAAGCAAAGGCGAGATTGGCATATTCCTTTCGATGTATGTTCTAACCTCTCTTATACTTCCGCAGTAACCTTCATAGCAACTTGTTTTGACAGTCTATACCTCTGATAGCTCTTCAAAATCATTTCTCCTCGTACTCTATTACGATGCCATTTAGACGGTTGTAAATATAGCAAATCGACATAAACAGCTGAGTTCATGCCCGGGATCGTGACTCTTTATAATTGTTACGGACTTAACAACAAATGTTTGTTTTTTTAGTTTAAGAAGAGATTTAACACGAGTGTTAAGCTGACATTTGTTGGTGAAATGCAATTTTTGTTATTACTATTGCTAACATGTGTTAACATCTGTTGGTGAAATCGGCCGTTAGTCTACTATCTACTCCATGTTTATCTAAATGGATATGAAAGCTTTTAGCTCTTCCCAAAAATACAACTAAATTTCAAAATTGTTTCACATTTTCTCGCACTAGTCCTCTGCATCACTTATAAACTTATTCATTCGCACAAACCATTTTGCAAACATTTCTGCCACACTTTTTCTTTGACACTGTACACAACCTCCAAATATGTATTGATGACTTCACCATCTGACGTAAAAAGGCGCCGTCAAAATCATTTTAGGGAACACTAAATTCACAAGTGGAGAGGTCTGGGAAGTAAGGTGGATGAGGTAGCACCGTGATGCCCTCTTCATGTGAGAGGAGACATTGCAATGGTGCAGCATGTACCTTCCATGATCACAGTGACTACATTAGTTTTCAAGTGGAATTGTTGCTATGTGACCCTCTCTTGAGGGCTTCTCAGGCTATTTACAAAATATTTATGTAATTTATACATTTTGTTTATCAGTAAATGCCTGAAACAACAAAATCCAAATTTAGAAAAAAGTTCAGCATAACAGATAGTTCGACATAGAGATTTTTAAGAACATTTGTGTAACATATTCAGAAGATGCTAAAAATAGGTAATACATTTAGCATATAATTAGAGATTTTATTTTTCAGTTGTGCTCTTCAAACTTGCGCGCATACACACATACACATATTTCTCTTCTTCTAAAACTGCTTATTTATATATTCAAGGTGCCTCAATATTTCAGGTTAGAATATATATATATATTCTATATATAGAATATATTTCCTATATATAGTTATTAGAGAAAATAGAAAAGCGAAAACGCGCGTGACTTAAAAATAGTTTTTAGCATAGTCAGGTTTCTGTTTTTACATAGAAGTTTAAAGGATAAGATCGATTCTCGCTAGGTCGACATGCAACAACGGTGAAGAAAGACAGCTGACGTGCTCGAGCTCCGTCAGGTGTCATATAAAAACATGCATTTACTGTTCATCATTTCCGTGGTATCACCTGCTTTAGTACAGGAGCCAACAGGAAATTGAGTTTGTTATTTATTGAGTTATCTCCTGCAGGGAATCTGCATACATTGCAACAACATTTGTTACTGGCAAGGCCGCAGTAGACTTTAAGTGCCGAATCAAGCGATAAGCTCTCTCTATTGTTGAAATAGCTTTTCTAAAGGTTGGTCTCCTCTAAAGAATTAATAGAAAATGGTTTGGTTCTGAAACCACAAAGTTATCAACAGTTACCCTGCGGGCAATTTCGACACCTTGAAATTTATTTCCCCCTTAATATCCTTAAAATTATGATTGAATTGCTGCAATGGTTGTTCGAAATAATAGGTATATTCCGAAGGGATACTTCATACCTCGAACAATTGTGCTTTTTGTACTTATAGCTCTCACCAGATAGGAATAAGAGAATACTGTGAAAAAGAGAAGAAAATTTTCCTCGGACTTCTTTCATTCAGCCTTTCTTCTACACAAATACAACATTTCCAGACGTCATGTTTCTTTAGCACGCAACGTTTATGCTGTTAATGATGTCTCTGGAAAACCAACAGGTCCACCTCTTACACAAGCTACACGCCTATTCTGAACATACTCCCGATATTAGTACAAAAAGTGCTTCTCAACCTGTTTTACAGCACACAAATTCCTTACTATGGGACCGCAATTTGGCCTGTAAACTGATCCTGCACCGTCCCACAGCCCACTGACTCCTCCCCCACGGAGCCGCACTCGACTAGAAACATAACACTGATCTTCTACTATTCCCCTTATATAGAGAGATCCATATAAACTTGAACCATTTGAATAAAGCACACGTGCAAATTTGGGAAAATATGTCCGCCTCGGAAGCGTGGCCGGCCGCGCCGTGGCTCAGTGGTTAGACCGCTTGGCTCTCACCAAGGCGGCCCGGGTTCGATTCCAGGCGACCGCAAAGTGAGATTTGTGGTGGACAACACGGCGCTGGGGCGGGTTTTCTCCGGGATCTCCGGTTTCCCCCGCCATCTCATTCCACCGGTGCTCCATCTTCATCTCATGTATCATCAGTGTCATCGCCTGCGGTGCCGTATGTAGTAAAAGCGGGTGTTAAACAATACACTCGGAAGCGTGGTGGTAGTGTGTCTGTCTCACGTACAAGAAGTCCCGAGTCTAAATCTCGCTCAGGGTGAGTTGCCTGGATTAGGTTTTTTCCGGGGTTTTCCCTTATCCTGAAAGACGAATGTCGGGTAACTCTAATTTCTATGAACACTGGGCTCATTTGAGCATCATTTCATCCATTCCATTTATCGTCCGATATGACTTAACATTGGAGGACGTAAATTACAAAAAAAAAAAAAAAAAAAAAAAAAAAAAAAGGAGAGTATAATACACAATTGGAAAAGTACATTACACTATCCACATTTCAGAGGAAATGTTGAAAGCGTCCTATACATGTCTGCACTCGTCTCACCATATTCTCTGAAGTTTTACGGAGATGATATCGAATTGAGAGAAGGTTATTTCCAGCAAGATGGAGCAACGTACAATACATCTAATGACACCATGGAATTGGTAACTGGTTTCTTCGATAACCGATTAATCTCAAAATGTCTGTGGCCTCCCAGATCCTCTGACCTAACCTCACCGGATTTTTTCCTATGGGGGTATCTAAAATAGAGCGTACAAGAACAGGCCACGAACAATTGATGTTCTGAAGGAATCCACTCGATCCAAAAGAAGTAACACGTAAAACTACAGAGAATGTGGTGAGACGTGTACAGACATATATAGATGCTGGTGGAGGACACTTTCAACTTTTTCTGTGAGATGTAAATATTATAATGTAATCTCCCAATTGTGTATTATATTCTCCCAAAGTTGTACGTGTGTCCTATTATTAGTTCAAAAGTTATGGCCTATTGAAATGGTTGAGGTTTATGTGGATCTCACTGTATTACTCCACACTGATTCACTGTTCCAGACATTGCATAGACAACACAGTGTGTGGCAGGTAAAAGCTGCCCGTCGTAACAGTGTGTCATATTGTGTTATTTACATTATTGTTTGCTGCCAAAACGCAATATACGCATGTATAGCTACACCTTCTTATCAAGAGGTGGCGTGACGAGACGGTGGTTGATACACATGACGTCACGTGTAAGACAGCTGCAATCGCAGTCAGTGAAACTTGTCGCAACCAGTTGAAAAAAAAGGCATCGTTGTGTGAAGCTGTATCAATGTATGATAATAAGGTATTCGATAAGGACGTTCATTCGCCCTGGATCTTTGTTGCACGAGAAATTTATTGGATTTTTCTGTGAGCATATACAGGAATTAATTGAAAATGGTACCAGGTGAGTTCAAGCTATAACACCAACTATTTTTTTCTCACAAAGCAATCACAATAGAAATGTGAAACTAGTGTCACTTCTTAAAGTAATCTCCCTCTAGCCGTACATATTTTTCATAACGTCGACGCCATGATTCCATGGCCACTGCCAACGCTTCTTTAGGAGTGTGTTTTGACCACTGGAAAATCGCTGAGGCGATAGCGTCACGACTAGTGAATCTGCAACCACGGAGAGTGTCTTTTATCGTGGGAAGCAGTCAAAATTCGCTAGGAGCCAGGAGCATGAGCAATCACTTCAAAGTGTCACGAAGAAACGCCTGCTTCGCGTTCGCCTGGTACGCTGGTGCGTTGTTTTGATGAAAGAGCACACGCCCAACCATTTCCGCTCGTTTTTCACGCAATGCTAGGAGTTTTTTTCTTCAAAACATTTTGGTAGACTCTGCTGTCACCGTAGTGTCCTTAGGAATGCAATGAGTAAAGGTTACACCACTGCTGTCCCAGAAGATGCCCACCATCATTCTGACAGCAGTGGCGCTCACCCGAAATTTTTGCTTCCCTTGAGCGGACTGGTGCTTCGTTTCAGGGTTTGAAAAGGGCATCTACGTCTCATCCATTATAACAATAGATTGAAATAAAGTTACATTGATGCCGTCATCTCGTGTCAACATCGCCTGACAATTTGCTACGCACCCAGCCTTATGATCATCCGTCAGTATCGTGGTAACCACCTGGAAGACACTTCTCGCATTTTCAGAACTTCATGTAGGATTGTGTGCAAAGATCTCACGGAAATGCCAATTTTAGAGGCGATATCTGCAACTGTCTTGGTTTGTTGTCACACGATGTTCTGTCTTCATTGAACTGTCGTACCCAGAAACACATTAGACACATCTATGGTACCATCACCACATGCCTCGCTCAATTGGCGATGAATTTCAATAGATGTCACACCACGAAAATGGAGAAAATGAACGATTACACACTGTTCTTGCAATGTAAACGTCGCCATTTGAAGTATCACAAGCAGTCCTAACTTTCGTCGCTGCCACTAGAGTTCTATGCACTGAACAGTGCTGCTACCTCTATCACGCATTCACAAAGAGTCCATGTGTATTTAGAAGAAATCCAGAAGTTTCTATTTGGTCCCAGTCCTGAAAAATAGGTGTTATAACCCGAACGCCCCTTGTAGAAGCCCGGTTCACAATACTCCCAGAAAAAGACGACTTTCTGTTTACACCTTTTATTTCCAGTATACGAAACCAATCCACATGCAACTGTAGAACTGGGGACCAGGAAACAGGATGTCGCCAATAGGGTCACAGCACAAGAATCGACAACGGTATATATGAGGATATTTTTTTCTTTTAACCTCCGATAGGATATAAATAAGGCAAGTTCATAGGAACGATCATGTTATTGTAGTGCGTGGGCTTTCACGGCCGGAGTCATTTGGTAGATAATGATTATCCCTGCTTGTAAACCGTGGTCTAGTGGGAAATCTTCTTCCAGACGCTTCGTTTCAGTCGCAGCCGAGAGTACAACGAGAGTGTTACGGCCACACCACTGAGGATGTTCGATACAGTTTCGAACGAAACGTCTGGAAGAATATTTTCCACTAGACCACGTCTTACAAGCCAGGATAATCATTATCTACCAAATTATGTTATTACTAAAAGTAATGATTTCAAATGACGTTGTTTTGAAGATGCATGCATTGTTGTGATTGTCGTTTTGTTTCCGATATGTCGTATTGGATACAAGTTTCAACTCTAGTAACAATTGATTTCAAAAAGTTATCTCTATCGTGATAACGGTCAGCTTTGAATTTCCTTGTGTCGGGGAAAGAGGGCATTAGGAGGACGGCAATTAGCGAGGGCTGGTTTTGAAGCAGATTTGGAGATGTAGTTGGGTAGGTTGCATTAGAGAGGACTAAGTCACTATCTAAAGTTGCCATATTAGGTATGACAGGCCAGCTTGGAATTCTTGGAATATGTGAGAGTATTTCTTAGAAATTTATAGAAAGACTTTGGATAGAAAGCGGAAAATATTAGTAATGTATAAATGAAATGGTAACATCGTATTAGAAGCTAATAATCTTAGAGTCGTTGGTAAAGGGGGTGGTTAGAAGAATTTTGGCAGCTGAGTAGAACATTCTGGGCGGAATCGTGCACACTTCTGACTGGTCACCGATGAAGCAAAACGTAACTGAATGAAGCGTCATTTCTTGTCTCAATGATAGAACGAAGCGTTATCACGCAGTTTAAGTTTAAAACACGTCAGCTTATTTATATAAGGTACTTATATATACTTCAACTCAGATTCCAGTGTCATTCTTACCTTAATTACACACCCACACATACTCTGAGATAGGACTCAGCTCAAGATTGAAGCAAATGCTTAGGGCTACAGCTCGGCGTAGCATCATTGACGCAGAAACAAACGGCTACAAATTGGAGCATCATCGTTGAGCAGAACTTAGTTCATTTTGTTCAGAATTATAGTTTTTTACATAAGTGTGATTCACGGTTACTTGGTAAAATATTTTAGTTGCATAATGCGCCTGATTAAGTACCTTATCAGAGGTAGGTATATAATTAGACCAGATGAATGGATTGTTTCGCTAAGAACTACTAGGGCTGCCAAAATAGTCACCAAGAGAAGAGCCATTACTACAGTTCAGTAATATAAAAAGGAGGAGAATAATAATAGAATACTGAAATTCTGGTATAAGTGTATTAAAGGGCAGAAAGGGTAATTACTGAATCTGTGCATGAAGCAACATAAAAGCATTGAGAACACAAACAGTTGAGGGTCGGAATTGGAAAGAGTGGTATCAAGGATAGGCATGGGAGATCTATGGAGAGCAGAGGAGATAAATCATAGCAGTTTTTGGCGCGCCTCGATAGCGTGGTGGTAGCATTCTGTCTCACGTTCAAGAGGTCCCGAGTTCGAATCTCGGTCAGGGTGAGTTACCTGAATAAGTTTTTTCCGGGGTTTTCCCTTATCCTGAAAAACGAATGTCGGGGAACTCGCTCGCTGGTCGTGCTGGCTGGCTGTATTTAGCCAGAAGGTTTATGCTGCGTGCCCACCCGTTTTGGGTTTAACCGCAGGTAAAGTTTGTTCGGGATGTTGTAGGCTGTCTGGTGGGTTTTAGATTGGAATTAATTTATAAGGATACAGTAATTGTACCTCGGGAATGAGAGGATAGGGTGCAATTCCTAGCATCCTGGTGTTTTGTTTTAAGAATGAGGTTGGTAATTTTGATGCCAAACAGCTTAGGAGAATATGTGGAGCTCAGCTTTCGCTGCTGATTGGATTAGCTCCTGGGTTATATTGGGTACCCAGTGTAGGCTAGAGCGACCTCTAGTGGGGTCATAATCTCCCAATGATCTGAAAAGGGCGCTTCTGTGGTTGGGTAAGCTGGCGTATAATTTTGAAGCCTGGCGCCTAATTTCATCCTCCACGTATGGAAGACCTGAGGCTTCATGAAGCAACCTGGTGGGAAAGTATCGGCCTACAGAGTAGATAGACCGTAGTCCTCTATTCTGTGCACGTTGAAGCCATGCCAACCGGCTATATGCGGTCATGCTCCAAATTTCACAGGCATAAAGCATGACGGGAATTACCAGCGCTCGGAAAAGGTATAACCTCAGGCGAAGCGGCATCGAGCTCGAACCCAGCATTGGGTACAGGGAAGCTATTGCTCCCTGTACCCTTGCCGCTAGGTCCTCGATGTGCTTGTGAAAGGTTAGACCTTTATCCAACGTAACTCCTAGGTACCGGACAGAGTTGGTCCACTCTATCCGTCGGCCTCGGAAGCTGAAGTTGGGGCAGTTTGTGGGGATGTGGCGCTTAGTAAAAAGTATGGCGTGGCTTTTGTCCGGATTAACGGACATCCACCAACGCCTACACCACTGTTGTGTGAGCTGTATGGGGTTGAAAGCTCTGAGGATGTGTTTGTCTTTGCAGAACAGAAGCACGTCGTCAGCGTATTGTGCCATTACGACTCGTGGCTCTGTGGGGGAGTCTGCCATAAAGACATTGAATAGTGTAGGGGATAGTACAGAGGTCGGGTAACTCTAAGCTGTATGGCCCTCGGGCTCATATAGGCATCATTTCACCCATTCCATTCATCGTCTGATATGATTTAACGTTGGAGGACGTAAATTACAAAAAAAAAAACGGTTTTTGGATGGAAGTGAGTACTAGACCACAAGACATAGATAGGCAGGAGATATGGGAAAGTATAGGAAAGAAATATTTGAAATTTTATAATCAATTAAAGACATAATATGGCAGGGAAAAATATATAAACGAATGTGACAAAACTGGAAGAGAAGGCATAGTATGTATGACAGTAGGAATAATATATATAAAAGAGTTGAGAAGTAATGAGGTAGTGATATGTGAATTTTGTGGATATGAAGAGAGCACTGTGCATTACCTGGTAGAATGTAAGGAGTTAACAAATTACAGGAGAAAAATATGGGATAAGAAATGGGACAGTGTGAGCAAAGAGGTAGTAACGTTGCGTATGTTAATGGGGACGGCTGTAAAGAAAAATAGATGTGTAAGAGAATTCTTATATAGGTTAAGAGAAAAGTGGATTAGGGTGAAAGAAGTGAAAGTCAGGAAGAAATGACACCAATTTACTCAGGGAAACCAAAAGCTTATGGCCAGGGGACCTGAGTGAGCGAGTAAATTTTGGTTCAGCAATTTCAGATATTCGCACAGGATATCGCCACCCGAACGTCGGAACTCCCGATAGAACCGGCCGGCAGTAGGGCCAGACGGGAAGCATATAGGCCACGCCTACCCATTTGTCTCGTGTGACTAACTGAAGGGATGATTAGGAGAGCGGCGCAAGCCTTGTACTGTCTCTTTCCCCTCCCACCAGACATCTCGAAACCTCGGGATAATTGTGCGCGCCGCGAACCTTCCAGAAACGGCGAACTTCCCTATATAAGGCCTGTAGTTGGCGAGTCAGTTTAGTTCTTGGTGAGCAGCTGTGAGGAGCGCCGAGTGCGTTAACGAACCGGAAGACTATGAACGTGCATCAGAGGAGTTGTACGTAACTGTGAGCGTGCCGTGGACCTGTGAAAGACGAACTGGTGAATTGTAATTGTGTGCAATACGTAATTCTGAGTAATCGGCAAGTGTTCCGACTGTAATTCGGTAGAAATAAAGAACATTGTTGAGTTGTGCAGTTGGACTTTTAATTTCACTAACCCACAAAGTCACAATATATAATAGTGATTGTTCGATATTAAAGTTATTGTAGTGAAAGTGTAATGGAAACCATACAAATAAATATATCATAACTACCTTATAGTGTACTATTTCGTAGCCTAAGACACGTTATGAAGTTTTCTAAACGAGAAATTTGATCAAAGCTTTTCCCATGGCAATTTAATGTGCCAATGGTTATATTAACACATGTAATATTAATATAAGTGTTGCAATTAATAGTTTGTGCTTTGAGTCATTTGCATTTTTCACAACGTGCCTGTGCAAGTACCGATAGTCCTTTGTTAATGTCAGCACTTGCATTCTTTCGTGTAATAACAAAAGAGTACTTATCACAGTAAAGCATACGGCAGAAAATAGCTATTGTTTGCATTTGGGAAAACTGATCATTTTGCTATTTATTTATTGCTTTGTTCAGTAACACAATGACATTGTTTTCTACTTCTCATGTGAGCGGACACGCAGTACTGAGTTACGTCGTTGTAGAGGCAACAATAGCCTATACAACTTTAACAGACTCAATTTATGTAGATTAAGAGTGTAAGGGATATACAACTAAAAGCCCATGACACGGTTTGTCGTAAAAATACGAGTACCTACGTACTAAATGAAGGTGCAAATTAAATATATAGTATGAGAAAGCATCTACCGATTACATTTTAGTCATTTATTCATTTAGTTGTACAGTTTCTATTACAGTTTTACCACAATGGCTTAAACATCGTAAAAGCACTATTATACATCCTGTACAAATTAATAAAATAAATTGCTGACTCTAAGATTTACTCGCTGACTCAGGTCCCCTGGCATAAGCCTTTGGTTTTCCTGAGCAGCTTGGTGTCATTTCCTTTTGACCCTCGCTTGTTTTACCCTAATCCACTTTTATCTTAACTTACATAAGAATTCTCCCGTACATCTATTTTCCTTTTCACTCATCTCCGTCAACATACGTAACGTTACTATCTGTTTGCTCACACTGTCCCATTTCTTATCCCATATTTTTCTCCTGTAATTTGCTAACTCCTTACATTCTATCAGGTAATGAACAGTGCTCTCTTCATCTCCACAAAGTTCACATATTCTACCTCATTACTTCTCAACTCTTTTATATATATATATATATATATATATATATATATAACTCCTTCTCAAAATAGTCTCCCCTGAATGCGATGCACTTGTCCCAGCGTTTCTGCCATTCTTCAAAGACATGCTGGAAACCATTTTGAAGAGATCCTTCAAAATCCCCTCCGCAGCTTTCACCACTGCTTCTGATGATGGATAATGCCTCCTACAAAGGCACTTCTTCAAGTTAGAGAATATAAAATAGTCACATGCGGCTAAATCCGGACCATAGGTAGGGTAAGGGATGCACTTCAGGTTGATTTTTGCAAGATATTCAGCAACAATATTGGCAATATACGGCCGCGCATTATCGTGGTACAGTGTCCAGCCTGCTACACAGAAATGTGGTCTTTTGCGTCTGATATGGATTTGAAATGTTTTCAGGACATCCCTGTAGTATTGTCCACTTACTAATATGTGTGCAGGTACAACGTGCTGATAAACCATTCCATGAATATCAAATAATGAGATGACCATAACTTCCCCAGCAGAAGCAACCACTTTTGCTTTTTTAGGGGGTTGGTGATGGAGATTTCCATACTGAGCTTTGCTGATTGCTCTGAGGATCAAAATGATGTAGGCAAGTTTCGTCAGCACTGATTACGTTTGAAAGAAACTCCGGATCTTCTCTGACAACAACTTTAAGTGCATGCAGACCTGCATCTGAATGTCATTTTGTTCGGGAATCAACAGTGTCGAAACCCATCAGGCACAAACACGTTTCATGTGTGATGCTTTGTCACCAACGTGTGGGTGGTACCCAATGATCTTAAGCTAATTTGTCGATCCTCTCCCGCAGTGGCAGCAGCAATGTTGATGTTTTCTTCCGTAAGAGCAGCAACTGGAGCACCGGGTCCAACTTCCTCTGAAATTGATTGTCTACCCTCTTTAAACATTTTAAACTACCTTCGAGCTGTGTTGTAGGGAGGAACAGACTCTCCATAGGCCTCCTGTAACATTGTTTAGGCCTCAAATGAAGATTTGTTGAGACGAAAGCAAAATTTCAAAGCTGCATATTGTTCCTCGCGTGTTACCTCCATTGCAGTGGTAGGCGATATGAACATGTCTCAACTTGCCTGCTTCGCACATGCGGGAACCAGGAGTACCAACAATGAAACTACCAGCGTTTTTGTTTCACATTAAGCTAACAGAATATAAGATTGAATTATAGTGCAAAAATTATAACCGTAAAAAATTATGATCATTCTTTATTGAACATTTCTTGTATTTTTCCCTACCCCATTCTGTCTTTAATTGCTTTTAAAATTTCAAAGATTTCTTTTCTTGTATACTTACCCATATCTCCCGCCTGGCTAAGCCTTTACTCTAGTTCGCACTTCCTTCCAAAGAACCGCTATGATCTGCCTCCCTATTCTCCATAAATCTCCCAAACCTATCTTCGATTTAATCTTCGATACCATTCTTTCCAATTCCGGCCACCAACTATTTGTGTTCTTAATCCTTTTCTACCGATTACATAGAACTACGAAAAATCCCGTGGTCAGAACAGACCGTTGACAAATTCGAATCTCAAATCCTCCTAAATGCAAGTATCATTGCGGAGCCATTTTCCTCTACGAAATTTTGTAAAATACATATACATATGAAAACCTCTGAACTTTTGAAGACAGACGGAATGCCTGCAGGCCAGAATGTGAAAAACTAATTACTTCGCTGACAAAATCACTGATCATATGAGAGGTTTCTGAATTTAATTCCGCTGCGACCAATAAATTAAATTTATGGTCATCAATAATAATCTGTGGCACACAGTATTTTATCTGTAATATATAAAGTCAATTACTTTGTGATGGCAGTTAATTGAGATCTCAGTACAATGTCATATAATAACCAACGCCTCAACAAAAAGTACTGACAGTCATCTGAGAATTTTCACTGTGATTACCTAAAGTTACATTAAACGATATAAAGCGATGATACTTTTACTTAAGCAATGTATGACTTTATAAAACAAGTTTCTAGAGAAATGTCTTTTGTAATGTATTTATAAAACGAAGAAAGTTTATACATGTTATCTTGCGAGGGGGAGAGCATAAATCATATTTTGGAGCAACACTGGGTGAGTAGTTCTTTCAACATAACATAGAGTAGCTCCCCCCGAAGATGAGGCGATAGCATTTGTCTTACAATCAAGAGGTCCCGTATTAGAATCTCGGTTAACGTAATTACTCAGGTACTACTTTGTCAAGGTTTTTCCTTAACTTAAAATGATGAACTCAGTGCGTAGGCTTCGGCGGCCGGTGTCCATTGTAACTGGGTCTTCCGGGTAGGACCGCGTCTTTGATGTTCCTCTGGTCGACGTTTCGTCCCAACTATGTGGGGCTTCTTCAGGACTTCTTCCCTGACAGCTCCGTAGCAACTGTGCCGGTGTCATATGCCATGTGGTGCTGACTGGCTGTATATAGCCAGAAGGTTTTTGCTGCGTGCCCACCCGTTAAGGGTTTTACCGCAGGTAAGGTAGATTTCGGGATGTTGTAGGATGAAATGTGGGTTCTTCGAATGGTGTTATTTATGAGGTTACAAGATGTACCTGGAGGTTGAAGGACAGGATGCAACACCTTGTACCCTGGTGTTTTTATTTGTATTAATTTGGGGAATAATTCTGATCCCAAGCAGCTTGGAAGGATTATGTGGAGCTCAGCTTTAGCTGCTGTTCGGATTAGCTCCTGGGTTATCTTGGATGCCCGCAAGCCATGCGCGATAACCGGTGCTGTCTAGAACGACGTCTAGTGGGGTCATAATCTCCCAAGGATCTGGCAAGGACGCTTCTATGATTACGTAAACTGGCGTATAATTTTGATGCCCGGCGCCTAATTTCATCAACTGTGCCGGTGGAGGCGATGCGCGCTTATTTATCCCTCGGAGGTTCTGGCGGTCGGCCCGCTCACTTACTCCTGTTGGCTGATGTTGTGCCCAATCCGCGTGCGCTTATCAGTGTCTGGCAGACAGTGTCCAGAGGTCTGCCGTTGTCTCTATTTAAACTATTATGTGTTTTGAATATTTCAATGCTTTCTCTAATCATTCTTTGTATATATTATTACTACAGTTATTACTACAAGAGGTAAAAATAGCAATTAAGGAGCTAAGGATAGGCAAAGCCCCGGGACCAGATGGTATTCAATCTGAAGTGTTGCAGCAGTTAGAACCTCTTATATCGATGCATATGTGTAGGCTCATAAATCAATCTCTAGTGGAAGGAAGAATTCCATATATCTGGAAGGAGGCCAATGTCGTAATCCTGAGAAAATCCAAAGATAAGGAAGCTACAGATGCAAAATCCTATAGACCGATTTGTCTGTTAAATACTTTAGGCAAACTACAAGAAAAGTTGTTGCTGAAGAGAATAACTGAATATAGACTAATGATTGGAGAAACAGAAAAACAATTCGGGTTTAGAAAGGGTAAATCTACAGAGGATGCAATAAACTGTGCAATTAAAAATGTTTCTATAAGTTCCAGTAAATATGTGGTGTCCATGTTCTTTGACATATCTGGTGCTTTTGACAATTTATGGTGGCCAGAACTTTTTAAAATCATGAGAGAAAATAATTATCCAAGGTGCATATATAATAGCTTATTAGATTATTGTAGAGATCGGAGAGTATATTTAAAAGGAGAGAATGATATGGTAACAAAAGAAATAAGCAAAGGTTGTCCACAAGGATCAATATTAGGCCCTTTGTTTTGGGACATTATGACGGAACCAATACTGGAAAGGATTGCGCAACATGAGGATACCTTCGATGTTATAGCCTACGCCGACGACCTTATGATTATGATCGAGGCAAATAATAGAAGAGAAATTGAAAGAAAAGCTCGAAGTGTAGTGACTTTGTTAGAATAATGGTGTAATGAAGTAAAATTACAAATAGCACCTCATAAATCTGCTTATATGCTATTAAAAGGAAAATTAGAAAGAAATCCCCTCATTAAAGTAAATGGTACCAATATACGACGAGAAAGTGTTTTTAAGTATTTGGGAATAAACGTGGATGAGAAATTACACTTTGATAAGCATATAGAGAAAGTCAGAGACAAGGCCGGAAAAACGATGATGAAGCTAGCAACGATGGCTCAATATAAATATAAAATCCCACTAGCAGCAACAAGGACATATCACACAGCTATACTAACAGGAATAATAGGATATGGATCTAGTGTTTGGGCGCATAGAGCTAGCCTAGTGAAAAATGTACAACGACTGAGGAGAACTCAACGACAAACTTTAATAAGGTGTATGGGATTAATTAAAACAGTTCCAACGATGGCCTTACTAGTGATTCTAGCCATATGGCCGATTGACTTAACGGTAAAATTGCGGGCAACAATGTATTGGATGAAAAAACAAGACCAAGAACAGGTCATCAAAATTTTAGGAAGACCGTGCAATACAAGGAGAGAGGCAAGAAAAATTTTAATAGACAAATGGCAAAAAGAATGGAATCAAGCGGAGAAAGGTAGAAGAGTATATGATCTATTCCCCAGCATAAGAGAGAGATTAAGATTAACCGTATCACCAACTAAGGAGAGCATACAATATATTACAGGACACGGCCCATTTGATACATATTTTGCGAAGATTCGAAGCAAGGCAGTGATAAATGTAATACATGTGATATAGTAGGCAACCCCGAACATGTGATCTTTGAATGTACGAAATACAACGATGAGGTACAAGAGGAACGCGCAATGCTAGCAGGAAAAGCAGTTTGGCACATCGTAAGAAGTCACGAGGATTTGTGTATAGTGAACAGAATGGTGGCAAAGATATCGAAAATAGTCATGGAGGAGTACAGAAGACCAGCGGAAATGCAAATAACGGACGCAATACATCAGCAGCAACACCAAAACCAGGACGAATCACCAAGAAGGTCACAAAGAATAAGGCAACAAGAAATAAGTACCCACGTCGAAGAAGAGGATAGAAATGGCGCAGATCTCAGGCCAGAACAGGGCGACCAATCCATAAATAGACGTAGGCAACTTCGGACCAGAACAGGACGTCAAGAATGGGCTGAGAGGAGAAGGGGACAGCCACAACAGATCATCACACGGAGCTCATCTGATAGCGAAGATAGCTAGAGACAAAAATTGTTGAAATTAAATTCATAGATAGCAGATTGGTAGAAAGTGCTGGCAGTAAACAGTTTTTCATCCACATGTATTGTTAATTTAACTAGTCAGAATGTTTTATAATAGAGTAGAACTGCCAGCTTAGGATATAGATTAAAGATATATGTAGAGCAGCTGGGAAACCGGCTGCTATAGGTTAGATAGCTTAGTAGGAGTAGTTAGTTTAGATATAGGTAATCTGCGAAATGTAATAATGTTCCAATCTAAAGAAATGTAATAACAATAAAGAGATGTAACTGTGGAACTTATGTCCTGGTATAGACTCAAGGCACCAGGGCATAGTTCATGCAGATTTTTTTTTTTATTTTTTTTTTATTTTCTTTATTTTTTTATATAGTTATTACATTTAGCTATTAATTTTACTTGATCAAAATCTATATGGTGTCCTGTGTTTATGGCGTGTTCTGTAAGTGCTGACTTTTCGGGTTGATTTAATTATTGATTTCTTATGTGTTCTTGTCCTCTGACCTTCACTGACCTGCCCGTTTGTCCCACATATAATGCAACACAGTCGCAGTCAATTTTATAAATTCCTGCATTATTCAGAGGGTCTTGTTTATCTTTAACCGGTCGCATGAATGATCTTAGTTTTCTGGTGGACTGATATCTAGTTTGGAAGTTATGTTTCTTAAGTAGTTTTGATATTTTCTCGGATGTTCCTTTGAGATAAGGCAGCCATGCTGATGAATGCTGAGTAACTGTAAGCTCTGTGGACCTCGGATTAGTGTTAACATGATTTCACCGTTTCATTCATTGGACGATATATTAATAGATCAAACTTAAAAAAATATGTGAATAACGTTAAATTGCCAAAAGGAACCTTTGATATTACTAGGGCTTTTTTATATCATAATTAGAGTACTCTTACTATATAATCTCACGCGCAATGTACCTTTCGGCTACGGTCTGACGCTGTGTTCTTCACCTCTGTCCACCACAGAGAACATGAATGGAACTGCAGTACAGAAGGGTGAGCAGAGGAAATGAACTAGCTGATAGGCTAGCCAGGGAGGGTTCGGCTAATGCGTGCAGAACTTCTCCTTAACATTACTCCAAGAAGGGCCAGATGTGATATCCTTTATTAGGTACTACTTCAACATGGCAAGAAGAACAGCAGGATTCTGCTAACCTTTAATCGGGTACAACTTAGAAGAGCTGCTAGCCTGTTGACAGGGCACAAAACCCTAAAGAGACACTTGCACGTGATGAAGCTTAGTGCAGACCCGACATACAGGAAGTGTGGTGGACAGGATGAGTATTCTCTACATATTTTGTGTGAATGTGAAGCACCTCCTACACTTGGACACTTCATGCTGGGTTCAGACAAACTGAGACAAGACGATATAGGGAGTGCTCATCCAAGACTCATCCTGTCCTTCTTGGAGGCCACGGGACTTGAATAAGCACCCCAGTAAAAGGGGGCACAGTGGACCCAATATGCAGCCTACTGCAAGGGACCAAAAGGCCTCAACCCATTTACATTTAAATTCATTTGGAGCGGTTCCCCTCTTTGTGGATTGGATTTATATCACACGATGAGGTGACATATCTGAAGTTGGATTCGCCCCTTCGTGAGATGTCTAGTATCCGCACATGTTTTTTTTTAGAAGTTTTATCGCGATATCAGGACCATGTTATAATTTATACTGATGGGTCCAAGAACCCAAATGGTGTTGGTTGTGCTTAAGTGTGTGGAACCGAACCGTATACATTCGGATTCCACACTAGTACTTCCATTTTTACTGCAAAGCTTTATGCAATATACCGGGCCATTTTACACGTACGTCGACGAAAGTTGGGGAACTGCTTAATCCTAAGTGATTCCCTCAGTGCACTTCAAAGCCTACGGCAGCTGTACAACTACCACCCTATTTTGCAGCGTATACAGGATGGCCTCCACGTTTTACACGCTTCTGGCATTAGTATGGTGTGTGCATGGATCTCTGGTCATGTAGGCTTGCGGGGGAATGAAATGGCGGATTCGGCAGCCAAGACGGCTACCATGAAGCCCAGGATTCGAGTACCATCTGTGACATCGGAGGATTTTAGGGCCGTATTGCGGAGAGCTGTGCAAACCTGCTGGCAGGAAGAGTGGTCCGCTCTCCGCAATAATAAACTTAGATCTGTCAAAGAACTTCCGATTCCCTGGGCTACCTCCTGTCGGTCATCTCGTCGCGAGGAGGTGAGTTTGGCTCGGTTAAGTATTGGGCACTGCTTTTTTACTCATAGTTTTCTATTTAAAAAGGAGTCTTCTCCACTGTGTCCGTTTTGCAATGAAGCTTTATCTGTACGACACGTGCTGCTAGAGTGTTTTCACCTAGCAGACCTTAGGACATCTCTGCAGCTGCCGGCCAGCTTTGCAGAAATGCTAGCGGACGATAACGCAGTAGTGGAGAAGATTTTTAGATTCTTTTCTAGATTAGATTTTAGGATATAGCAAATAGAATTTATGGCTTCTTAGATTATGTTTCTATTGTTTTTATAATTTTTTACGTGTATGTATTTTTTGTAAGTCTATTGACATATTTATAGTGTTTTAGAGGAATTTATATCTGGCTTTTGCCATGACCAGTTTGTTTTAAAAAGGACATTGATGACCTTGGCAGTTGAGCGCTCTTATACTCATCATCATCATCATCATCATCATCGTCATCATCATTATCATCTACATCTACGCCCCACACGCGCAAAAGTTTCGCGCTCCCTCGGTGTGGCGACGCATGTAGAAGCCAAACCTTACCTTGATGTAGAACCGATGAACCTTTCGTCTAAAAGCCGTGAAGATGATGTTCTCGAAGATTTCTATAAATCCTCTCTCCGGCAGCTGCGGCGAGCGATGAGATGTGAAACTTCTCAGGCGGGTATCAATACAAAAGGAATGTATTGTGGAATAAAATAATTTACACCGTTTCCATTTACTTGGAATTATATTTCTGGACGTCATTTTCTTCTTTACATGCGACTTTTTCCACTGATGTATATAGCCCTATTTTATATTTTAATTTTCCCCTTTTATTTATAAATGATGCAACGGTTTTTACTTAAATTATTTATCGTAGCGTTGCGTCTTCAATGTATATTTTAAACGTTTACTAAACGTTCATAAATGATGAACTCCAATAACTTCTCGTAGTTACAAGAAGTCTTTTACCGAAAACGCGTCTACACTCTTCGAGAGTTAAAGGCAGAAGAAAAAATTTAAGAATAAAATCATTGGTTCTTTTTTCTGCTTTTGTTGCTAAGCGATCGCAATAATTAATTCTGGTTGGTCCTACGTCCCAATTTGGGATTTCAATAAACCTAAGCATTTGTTGCATCATCTATATAGCCTGCTTGGTTATTAACTTAAGTTGAATTACAGATGGCCATGTTTACCTAAGGTGCCCATGTATGAAATATCAGCTTCTCATTCGTTCGTTCGTTCGTTCATTCATTCATTCATTCATTCATTCACAGGAGAGTGAGAAGTAGTCAGTCTCCGCAACCAAATTATTCTAAAAATGTAAGTTAAGGGAATGTCGCTATTGAAAGCTCCAGAAAACGAATAAAATATATTAATTAATATATTGCATTTAAACTTTTAGAATGCTTGAAAATACTTCTCCTGAAATGTGTTTAAAAAGAAATAGAAATCTTCGCTATCCCATACATTTTTGCCAACAGCCTGTAAGCAATCAAATATTTGTAAACAAATATTTATGTACTTGAATATTATGGCTTCATTCACTTTTCCTCAGGACTCGGTGTTTTCTGGTACGCATCACTTATTACCGCCCAAGTGCTGAACTTAATCACTCGGACAGAATTCGCTGAGTGAACAAACACTGAACCTAACTGTTATCATGCTTGCTGCACGGTTGCTTCCGTTTTTAATCATATGAACGTTAAACGGAAGGTTCGCGGAAGGAGTTCCGGACCGTTCGAAAGCTGTCTCTCTTTCCCCATCTTCCTCCTCCCTCTTCAACCGGACACACGCGGGCGGGCACTGAAGAAACGGCCTGGACACTGTAGCCCAGACGAAGGCACCATCACTTTACTCATTCTAATCAGCTAGTCCTCTCCGGATATTCCGCAATATGTAGGCAGACAATCAAGATATTAATTATAGCTTCTCCGCTTAACAGCTGTGCGATGTTTACTATAAAGTTGCTACAGCTTTCGGCCATGCTTGCTCTGTGGCCTTCTTCAGGATGTCTAGCCGTGCAACATTTACAAAGTTGATCGAAGAAGGCCATAGAGTAACATAGGCGAAAGCTCGAGCAGCTTAATAAACATCTGACGGCTGGTAGCCCGAGAAGCTATAATTAATACCTACTCATCAGTGAATGCTTCAAATCTTACAAACAAGATATTTCTGAATGCGGTATACATCGTTGATCCACGTGATAATGTTATGCTGGCCTTCTAGGAACGTTGTAACTTCAGCGACTTTCCTCTTAGTCCTCGAGGGATGATAGCCGCAAAGTCACCCTCCTGGAATCCAACACAGCTTATCGGACGATCGTCATCTAATTTTTGCTGATGATGGGTGCCTTTCAGGCTGTTCTCTAAGCACTCGCAAACCATCCATGCTGATCATTTCGTACCTGCAGCTGTCTTCTGACTACCATTTTGTGCCAGTGATATTTGGTAGGCCAGGATGAAGCTTCTCATACAAGTTCAGCTTCCTTCTAGGACACTACAACAATATTAAAAAAAAGAACTACAAATAAAAACATATGTATAATTACATTTTGCTTAGAATATGCTTGAAAATCTTCAATTTTCCCAGAAATGCCTATGACGATCACAATAAAATTAAATTATTAACATATTCTTTTGTTATTTTACGTCCTCCGACATTTAGTCATATCGGACGATGAATGAAACAGGTAAAACGTAGTTCCAATGAGTGCAGGGTCCATTGAGCTTAGAGATACCCGACATTCGTCTTTCAGGATAAGGGAAACCCTGAAGAAAACCTTATCCAGGTAACTCCCTCTGACCGAGATTCAAACTCGGGACCTCTTGAACGTGAGGTAGACACGTTACCATCTACACTACCGGGGCGGGCATTTTTATGAATGATAAGGTAAGGCGCCTGAAGGGAGGCGCCCTGAAAAGAAGCGAGACGGGAGGGCAGCCGATACAGGATTCCCAACATACCAGAGGGTGGGTTTTTCTCCGGTTGCGTCTAGTTGAACCGCATGTCACCCGCAGAAGCTGGAAATGCCCTTCGCGGGGCTTGAAACCGGAGAAGTTTTACAGGGAGTAAATTCCGTGCAATACAATTCCCCAGATATCTTCGACCTGAGTCAATCCTGAAAGACGCTATAACCTAAACCATTTCTCTATATTATTTTAATGACAAATGTATATCTTTAATTGTCCGTGTATGGACTCTGAATGATCTTTACTTAAATAAGTGATGGACAAAACCTTACTGCACAATAAATGCAGATTTGTTAAAACACACTATTTGTCAATTTTTTGTGGACTTAACCAACTTCATATATTCCTCTCATTAGCTCGAATTGTCCAAATTTATACTTTACCTAAATGAGAAATCATTAATTGATTTTATTTTTATTTTGCTCTGCTGGTGAGGCAAGTAGAACGGAATTTAAAAGCTTCGTGCAGCGAGCGAACAGTTCTGAAATCATTTGATTGTTGCTTTAACCTATTGTATCCCCTTATTCCCACTTTCCTACAAGATAAGTAATAGACGTTTCTAAATATGGTTTTATGTTGACTAACTTGAAGTGGATGTAAGACTAGGCTTTGTTGGGATAATTTTCTATTCACATAACGTTTCTTTACTCTTGTACAAACATCATATTTTGTTTCTCTAATATGTCGTATGCCTCCGGACCCTTAAGCAGAGAAACTCAGGGTTTTGTTAAATTATTGATCAAAGAACTAGTTCATGATGGAGTCCTAAACTTCAAAACTCAATTCCGAAAATAAAAGATGGTGGTAACTACGGCTCCGAAGTAGAGCAAGTATCCCATCTCTTCTCTATTTCCCAAAGATAATCCACAACATATGTTTACATTTATTATATTTACTCTAGGCTGGAGGGTGTTAATTTCATTTATTTTGTGCCTTTTTATTTTGTTTTTATCTAGGGTTACTTTTTAGGTTGCTTGCAACTTCATTTTCTTTGCATTATTTATTTTTACTGCTCGTTATAAAATCAACTACACACCAATTGTGTATATAGATTAACAATACAGGAAACATGAACTAAAGAACGAAAATGTTATTGAAAAAACTTTATCACACTCTGTTTCATGCCACTACACGTTTGTATTTGTTTAAGACGACATTCCTTGTATATTTTGCTTCTCATGCATCAAGATCTATCCCAATTTGGACAAGTTGCTCGCTTTGGTTCCAGTGTCTTAATTCGTGTTCAGTAACAGGTATATTTAAGGTTTTCAGCTTAGCTGATGTTTAACAATAAATTTACCACTCATTACCACTTGGTCAGCTAAGTAACGCTAAAAGGTTAAATTTTGGTTTATTATAACACAGAAATGTATTGATCTACAAGTCATGTTTTTTAAGTCAGTACCGTTTTACGATTCCGCCGCCGCTGCGCTATGGTTGGCGTTCCGCGCATGCGCGCTGGTTACATACATCTCTTGTCTACGCACTGACGCCATTACAGTCTGATTCTTCATTGTATACGTTGGTTACTGAGTGTTTAAGATATCTCCGACAATCGTGAGTCCCGCCGATTGTGAAGTACGGGCTGTTATACGATTTCTTAGTGCTAAAGGCGTAAAACCGATCGATATTCATCGTGAGATCTGTGAAGTTTACGGAAAAAACATTGAGTGATGGAATGGTAAGGAAATGGGTGAGAGCATTTAAAGATGGCCGCACAAATGTGCATGATGAAGAACGGAGTGGGCGTCCTTCGGTCGTTACTGAAGATTTGGTGCAGAAAGTGGACGAAAAGGTGAGAGAAAACAGACGCTTTAAAATTTCATCATTGTGCGACTATTTTCCTTAATATTCTCGTAGTGTTTTGAATCGCATTGTGACCGAGTACTTGAACTACCGGAAATCGTGTTCACGTTGGGTTCCGAAAATATTGACGGATTTGCACAAACTCCAGCGTTTAGGCAGTGGATTGACTTTCCTTGAGTGGTACCACAAAGAAGGTGAAGATTTTTTTAGACCAAATTGTTACTGGTGACGAAACATGGTGGCCTACGTCACACCAGGATCGAAACAGCAGTCCATGGAATGGCGACATTCATCATCACCCACAAAAGTGAAGTTTAAGCAAACAATTTCTGCCCGGAAAATCATGTGCACAGTTTTTTTGAGACAGAAAAGGAGTATTGCTCCTGGAGTTTCTGCCTCGTAATGAGACAATCAATGCAGCGTCTTATTGTGAGACATTGAACAATCTGCGCCGTGCAAACCAGAACAAAAGACGTGGTAAATGGAGTAAGGGTATCGTTTTGCTGCATGACAATGCCCGTCCACATGTGGCTAATCGGACCAAAGATATCATCAAATCTTTTCAATGGGAAACTCTAGATCATCCTCCATACAACCCTGATCTGGCGCCCAGTGACTAACTGCACTTGAAGGAACATCTGGGCGGTCAGCGTCTTCAAGACGATAACGAAGTCAAAACAGTTGTGATACAGTGATTAACACGTCAGGCGGCAGAATTTTATGTGGAGGGTATTCAAAAACTGGTGCCACGTTATGACAAGTGCCTCAATATTCACGGAAATTATGTAGAAAAGTAGATTAAGGTACAGGCTTTCCTGTAAAAATAAAATTTTTGCGATATCTATGCACATTTTATTCTAATTCCAAAACGGTACTGACTTAAAAGACATGCCTCGTACTAAGCTTTTACAATTTTCAGACTGCACTATGTTTTGGCACAGGAAACTGCTACAAAGGACACTCCATTAAGTATATTTATAGACGCGTTACAATGTGGTTTGTTACAGAATAGTCAACTGTTATTCCTTCCCTTTTTTACAACCCATATCAACTTGTTTTTTACCTTACTTAAAACTGCCCTGTTTTTATAATTTTTGTTTAAAACCTTGCTTTTTGGTTGTAATTTACTTCCTCCAACATTAAGTCATATCGGGCGATGAATGGAATGGGTGGAATGACGCTCAAATGAGCCCGTGGTCCATAGAGCTTAGAGTTACCCAACATTCGTCTGTAAGGATAAGGGAAAACCCCGGAAAACCCCTTATCCAAGTAACTCACTCTCACCGAGATTCGAACTTAGGACCTCTTGAACGTGAGGCAGACATTCTACCACCACACTACCGAGGCGGGAACTTCGTTTAATATGATTATCCCATTCATCTTTGGTATTTGATATTCTTTCCTCCACAACTTTCTTTACAGTAAAACAGTATATGTTTTATATCCTCTTTGTCCTCACACAAACCATAGTAATTGGTGCTAAAACACCTGAATGTGACAGAAAATAGATAATCAGTGAACTATTTACAGTTTTGTTTGTGTTATGTAATTGATTTAACGACTTTCAGAGCACTAGGCTTTTAGAACACAACACAGTATACGTATGTATTGAAATATAATACAAAATTTGATGTCAATCTTTCAGTATCTGGACGGTTTTGTTGCAATGTTGCATGACAATTGGTCATGATGCTTTGCAGTAAAGTTAGGTTCGACTTCAGCCTGTATCTTGTTCTAGATACTGCTGTGTGGTTTAAAATAACTGTGCTTGAGGTATTCCCACCAAAACAACTTATGGGTTGAAGCCAGCCAGGGAAGAGATTTCCCAATAACCGGATTGTGTCTGTCAGTTCTAGCTGTGTGCTCGTCTTGTCGAAAACAAATGTCACCGTATTTCTTTAGCTCTTCCTTGATGCTTTATTTTCATGGTCAGGAAACGTGGACTAATCATAACTCCAGTAGGAACAGCAGGTCCATGGATATCCTTTTTATCTTGTACTGACCCTTCATGCATTGTCATAAGATTTTCGTCACTCCATTGTGATAAATTTGGCTTCTTTATGAAGTAAATCAATTAAAATATTTCTTATCTGAAGTAAACGTATTCAAATATAAACAAAATACGGTCACATAACCTTAAAGAATTCATGTTGGGCGTTCAGGATCTTTAGGTCCAATATTAACTGAACCGCTCAGTTAGAAATACGGAGTTTTTGCCCATATTCTTGGCAGTTACCGTAAACGTTAGTGACAGGTGAGCGATGTTCTGCACATGCGCACGTTTACTGTAAACAGATAATCGAAAAAACCGACACGTTATAGTTCACCATTTAACGTGAGAGTTCACGGTTAGCATTTCTCTTAGAAAATGACCCAAGAAAGATTACGCTTTACCATTAATTGTGATCTAATATTGATGCGGGAAGTAGTTTTAACCAACCCAAATGAAGATCCAACTGTACGGAATGAAATAGTTGCAAATATGGTAACTGCAACTGGAAAAAGATTTCTTTCCGTACAATAAAGGATGATGTGTAGTGTTTAACGCCCGCTTTTAATACATACGGCACCGCAGGCGGTAACACTGATGATGCATGAGATGAAGATGGAGCACCAGTGGAATGAGATGGCGGGGGAAACCGGAGGTCCCGGAGAAAACCCGCCCCAACGCCGTGTTCACCACAAATCTCACTTTGCGGTCGCCTGGGATCGAAACCGGGCCGCCTTGGTGAGAGCCAAGCGGGCTAACCACTGAGCCACGGCGTGGTCTTACAATGTATCACCTTCTCAAGTTGTGCCATCTACTTAAATGGCCCAACAATTTTTTATAGCTGCTCCCTTTAATGATACAGCATGTGCATAATATTCCAATTTATTTCTGTAAAGCCATGTTAGGCTACCCAGTTTTGTTAATAACTGACCTTTATTTCTATATATTATTTCCATCACTGCATTGGCAATTGCTGATGAATATAAGATAGGCCAAAAACCGCTTCCAAATCAGACAGCCTGTTGGGATATGCTAGGCGCCGAAGATATATGCACAAAGCTTCCACTGTACTGTCAGTACAACATAACCTAATATATACCCATACGAACGCTGAACGAGGGCTGTTAAATAAAGAATGATCGTAATTTATTTCCGGTCATCATTTTTCGCACTAAAATTCAATCTTGTTATATTGTCACCCGAGCGTTGAAACACCCTATAGAACCAGCTGAGAGCGGGAAGCAGGGGAGGTCGGTGTTAGCCACGCCTGCCCCCTCGTTTGTCTTATAGTGGTGACAGGAGGTGGCTGGGAGAAAAAACATCACTGTGCCGTCTCTTTCTGTTCCACCTGTGTTCTCGAACTTACGGGATATTTTCTCTAATCTAGAACCTCCCAGATCGGCAAGCGGATCCTATATAAGCAACACGTCGTGCAAGAGCAGTCAGTGAGTCAGTGTTTGACGTGCTAGCGAAGGAGCGCCGTTTTAATGAACGAGAAGACTGTGCAACGGAAGACTTTACGTATTTGTGTACGTGCATCGGAACGGTAACGGACGAACTGGTGAATCGTAATTGTGTGCATTACGTAATTTTGTGTACTTGGCAAGTGTTCAACTGTAAGTCGGTGGAAATAAAGAACATTGTTGAGTTTGTGTAATTGGACTTTTCATTTCACGAGCCCACAAAGTCACAATTGGTGTCAGGAGTGCGACATAACACAATGGAGGCAGCATTGGAAAAGATTTTAGCGGAACTGAAACAAATGAAGACCGCCAACGGCAACATCACCGGGAAGATGGAAGAAATGAAGGCCGAATTAACAACAAAAACAGAAGCGGCAAATAACAACCTGGCCGCAAAGCTGGAAGAAATGAAGACGGCTAACGATAACCTCACGGAGAAGATGGAAGAAATGAAGGTTGCGAACGAGGCCCTCGCCGCCAAATTTGAGGAACAGTTGGCCGGCGTGAGGGAGGACGTCACGGGACTCGGCAAGCGGATGGGCCAAGTGGACGAACGCGTCGGAGACCTCGCGAGCCGCGTTAATGAGCTGGAAGGAAAGGCCGACAACAGCGCCAAGTCCCTGAGCGCCATGGTGGTGGACGTCGTCGGCAGGAGGTTGAAGGATTTGAAGGCCGATGCACCGGGACGCGACATAACATCGCCGCGCGTCAAACCTCCGAAATATGACGGCGCGTCGACATTTGAGGTCTTCCGCCGCCAGTTCGACAGAGTGGCCAAGCACAACAGATGGTCACCGGAGGAGGAGGCCACACAGTTAATAGCCAGCCTCCAGGGACGGGCCGCGGAAGTCCTAAACGCGGTGCAGACGACGGCGGCGTCCAAGGACATCTGGGAGGCCCTTGAGAATCGCTTCGCCGCAGCACACCCCAGCCAGCTAAAGGCAAGGTCGCAGTAGCCGGGGGAGACGCTGCAGGAGTTCGCCATAGCGATCGAGCAGCTGGCTAGCAAGGCCTTGGTTGACCTGCCACTGGAGTTCGTATCCCGGTAAGCCGCCTACAATTTTGTCGACGGGGTCCGGGACATGAAGATTCGTCAGCGCCTAATGCTCGGCGAATATAAAACCATACACGAGGCGCTGACAGCGGCATTAAGGATGGAGGCGGCCAAAGTAACATCTATCCCGACGTCGAGAACGAGGAGTGTCCGCTACGCCGGAGACAGAAGACCAGCTGAGGGACGCCGGCGAACACCTAGGGGCCTGTGTTGGGGATGTGGACAGCCCGGACACCTGCAGAGAGACTGCCCACACCAGGAAGAGCAGCCGGAAAACGAGTAAGGGCCGTCGTGGAGAGGGGCACGTCGGCGCCATCACCACCATCCCCTCGAGTGACACTGCGCGCCGTCAGCCGGCGTATGGATGACAGCCTCATCGCGGACGGTTGGGTAAGAGGTAAGCCGTGCCGCGTGCTGGTGGACACCGGGGTGGCCGTGACCATCATCAGACCTGACGTGGCGAAGGGTTTGCCGACAAGGAAGCTGAGCCGACCATACCAGCTGGTCACGGCATCTGGCGACACCTTGCCTGTGGAGAAGGAGGCCCTGCTGGAGATGACCTTGGGGCGGAGTGCCGTGCGTCTGTGGGTGTTCGTCGCGAAGGTGGCTGAGGAGGTGATTCTGGGACTGGATGCCCTCAGGAGCCACGATGCGACGTTCGACGTCGACAGGAATGTCCTGCGGCTCAACGGAGAAGAGGTTATACTCCGTCAGCCCGAAGAGCGTCTTGAAATCTGCAGGGTCGTCTTGAACGAAGACGTGGTTGTTCCCGCGAGCAGCGAGGTGATGGTGACGGCGCGACCAGAAGGCCAGACAGCAGGTTGGGTCCCGAGGCTGCAGGAGGACGACTTCACCTCGGAACATCGTAGAGGGAACAGCCACGGTAACGCTGACGCCATGTCCTGAGCACCCTGTCCAGAAGAGTGCGGCCAGTGTACAAGAGTGGAGGAAAAGGAGCGTGCCGCAGCAGTCCGAGTAGTCACGGCAGTGCCTGCGGATGGCTGGGATAGCGCAGGCCTGAGGAGGGAGCAGCTGGCGGACGCAGACTTGGGGCCACTCTTAAGGGAAGTGGAGGCAGGGACGAGACCAACCTGGGAGGACATCGCACCGAGGAACGCCACCTACAAGTCGTACTGGGCCCAACGGGACTCGCTGAAGACCAGAGAGGGCGTGCTGTTCCGGGTATGGGAATCACCCGATGGTAAGGCGCAGAGAGAACAGTTGGTACTCCCCCGGAGTAAGGTCCCGGAAGTCTTGGAGGAAGTGCGCGTCGGTACTTCCGGAGGGCACCTGGGAGCGAACCGAACGATTCACAAACTACGGCAGCGCTACTACTGGCTGAGGCTCCAAGCAGATGCTGAGAGATGGTGCCGTCAGTGTCACGAGTGCGCGGCGAGTCGCCGCCCCCAGAGTAGGAGCCGGGGTCGCATGCAGCAGTACAACGTCGGAGCGCCATTCGAACGTCTCGCCGTTGACATTGCTCCGGAAGCGAAACAGCCAGCATCCGAGTGTGTGCAGAACTTGGTGGACCATCTCCACGACATGCACGAGATGGCTCGCCAGAGCATCCAGAAGGCGAGCAACCGCATGAAGACCAGGTATGACAGGCAAGCCAACAGCCAAGGGTTCCAGCAAGGTGACCTGGTCTGGTTGTACCGTCCTACCCGGACCAAGGGACGCTGCCCGAAGCTCCAGCAGCCATGGCAAGGATCGTACCGGGTGGTGAAGAGGATTAACGACGTGGTCTACCGCATCCAGAACGTTCCCCGAGGGAAGATGTTGGTGGTACACCTGGATCGCCTGGCACGCTACGATGGTGCTGTTCGAGACGACCAGCTTTGAGGAGGGAGCAGTTTCACCCGAACGTTGGAACACCCTATAGAACCAGCTGAGAGCGGGAAGCAGGGGAGGTCGGTGTTAGCCACGCCCCCCTCGTTTGTCTTATAGTGGTGACAGGAGGTGGCTGGGAGAAAAAACATCACTGTGCCGTCTCTTTCTGTTCCACCTGTGTTCTCGAACTTACGGGATATTTTCTCTAATCTAGAACCTCCCAGATCGGCAAGCGGATCCTATATAAGCAACACGTCGTGCAAGAGCAGTCAGTGAGTCAGTGTTTGACGTGCTAGCGAAGGAGCGCCGTTTTAATGAACGAGAAGACTGTGCAACGGAAGACTTTACGTATTTGTGTACGTGCATCGGAACGGTAACGGACGAACTGGTGAATCGTAATTGTGTGCATTACGTAATTTTGTGTACTTGGCAAGTGTTCAACTGTAAGTCGGTGGAAATAAAGAACATTGTTGAGTTTGTGTAATTGGACTTTTCATTTCACGAGCCCACAAGTCACAATATTCTGTTAGCTTAATGTGAAACAAAGACACATTAGTAGTTCCATTGTTGGTACTCCTGGTTCCCGCCTGTGAGAAGCAGGCAAGTTCAGACATGTTCAGTATCACCTACCGCTGCAATGGAGGTAACATGCAGTTAAAGTTGATGTTAGAGGAAGATTCGGAGTTTCTTTCAAACGTAATCACTGCTGATGAAACTTGGCTACACCATTTTGATCCTGAGAGCAAACAGCAAAGCTCAGTGTGGAAAGCTCCTTTATCACCAACCCCTCAAAAAAGCAGAAGTGGTTGCTTCTGCTGGGAAAGCTATGGTCATCTCATTCTTTGATATTCATGGAATGGTTTATCAGCATGCTGTAGCTGCACACACATCAGTAACTGGACAATACTACAGGAATATCCTGAAAACATTGCAAGTCCATATCAGGCGCAAAAGACCATATTTCCGTGAAGCAGGCTGGATGCTGCACCACGATACTTCACGGCCGCATATTGCCAAAGTTGTTGCTGAATATCTTACAAAAATCAACGTGAAGTGAATCCCTCACCCTCTCTATAGCCCGGATTTAGGCCTAAGTGACCTTTTTCTATTCTCTAACTTGAAGAAATGTCTTTGTAGGAGGCATTATCCATCATCAGAAGCAGTGGTGAAGGCTGCGTAGGCGATTTTGAAGGATCTCTCAAAAAATAGTTTCCAGCATGTCTTTGAAGACTGGCAGAAACGCTGGGACAGGTGCATCGCATTCAGCGGAGACTATTTTGAGAAGGTCCATCAAAATTATGAGGATGAGTAAAGGTACGTTGTCAAAAGATAAAATGTCATTTTTTATTGAACAGCCCTTGTAGATTGTGTTGTTCGTACACAGTACTTCCCACTCAACGATCACGCAATTTTCACTGGAGTCGTGGTAAGCTGTATTCTTGCATATCTCGTGTATTGCCGGTTTTATTATTGCATGTCCTAGCTTCTGATTCGCATTGGTCCAGTTCTAATTTGCCATTGCCTCTGTGGTGTATACGTCTTGTGGAATACCTTCTCTTCTTTATGCTCTCTCTTAAGTCTGTCTCTTTATTCCTTGTTGTCTAACAGATGCAGATGCAGTTGTCTATGAGGAAGAGTTCCCTAGCCAATTCGTACAATACACGCGAGATCTTATATTTTTGTTCATATTAATGAAGTACAGTATTTACTAGAATCTTCTGGCCATGATTAAGAGTACTTGAATATATAAAAAAAATTCACATGTGTCCACCTTTCTTCTCTCAACCCGTCTTTCTCTGTCGTTATCTCATTTGTTAATTACCTATTGCTCGATGAGGCTTTTGTAACCCTTCGTGCATCATCTTGTCGAAAGCATTATTTCTACTTTCATTTTTCTCTGAAATATTCAAACACAAATGAAACTCAATACAGATATTGTGCATTTGAAACATTCAAAGTCTTAGATAACAAATGAGGATAGTTCCATAAGGAAATCTCTTAGAGTAACCTGGTACCCAAGGCACAATCTCCTCTGGGAGTATCTAATGTCACAAAACAAAGCTTCTTTTGGTTTGTCATCCTGTGCCCTACTTTTGACATTAATAATGAACTTTCCACTTCAAAGGTTTAGTCTGTCTTTGTTCAGTTTTCATTTTATAAAACATAATTATAGGCAAAACCTAATTAGATGATTAATGTTCGAATTTATTTCACTTTTATTTGGAATATTGATTACTGATTAAAGACACTGCCTAACACTATGTTCATATTATCAACAAATAATTTAAGGAAGAAAACTGAGCGCGGATACATAAGGGATATTTAGAATGTAGTTATGTGTACAAAAATTATCAAAGGATTTAGGTTAGCTGGGAAACCAATAGAGTTTTTGCCACAGCGTGTTTTCTGATACGATATCTGCTGGAATACGGTATATACTGTAGCGTATGTTGCCGAGTCCGAGTTCTTGCACCACACATTTAATACGGTACCTTAATGAGAACAGAAAATGGAGTAATTATTTGATATCGCAGCGTTGGCATTGATGATAAGTTATTGGAACATATGATAAGTCATAATGTTAACAAAGAAAATCCCCCAAGGAAGCGTGGCAATTCGGAGACCAGATTTAAATAAATTTAAAGATGAAGAATGCCGACTCTATTTTCGTGTTGATAAAATGGCTCTACGACGGCTAGAAAAGACTCTACATATACCACCTAGAATTTTAACAAGAACGAAGCACAGCTCGAAACTGGTTTAAAATGTTTAAAGAGGGGAGAAAATCAATTTCAAAGCAAGGGTGAACCAGTGCTCCAATTACTGCTCTCACGGAAGAAAACATTAACACTGCTGCTGCCATTGTGAGAGAGGATCGACGAATTACCTTAAGATTACTTTCTGAAATACTGAACATTTCATTGGGTGTCACCCACACGTTCGTGACAGAAACATTAAACATGAGACGTGTTTGTGCGCGATGGGTTCCAAGACTGTTGATTCCCGGACAAAAGGACATTCGCATGCAGGTCTGCATGCTGTTAAAGTTGATGTTAGAGGAAATTCTGGAGTTACTTTCAAATGTAATCACTGCTGATGAATCTTGGCTAAATCATTTTGATCCTTAGAGCAAACAGTGAAGCTCAGTGCAGAAATCTCCTTCATCACCAAACCCCCAAAAAGCAAAAGTAGTTGCTTCTGCTGAGAAAGTTATGGTCATCTCATTCTTTGATATTCATGGAATGGTTTATCAGCATGTTGTACCTGCACACACATCAGTAACTGGATAATACTACAGGAATGTCCTGAAAAGTATTTCCATATCAGGCAAAAAAGACCACATTTTCGTGAAACAGGCTGTATGCTGCACCACGATAATGCGCGGCCGCATATTGCCAATGTTGTTGCTGAATATCTTGCAAAAATCAACGTGAAGTGCATCCCTCACCCTCCTATAGCCCGGATTTAGCTCCATGTGACCTTTTTCTATTCCCTACCTTGAATAAACGCCTTCATGGGAGGCATTATCCATCATCAGAAACAGTGGTGAAGGTTTTGGAGGCGATTTTGAAGGATCTCTCAAAAAAATGATTTCTAGCATGTTTTGAAGATCGGCAGAAAATCTGGGACAAGTGCAATCACATTCAGGGGAGACTATTTTGAGAAGGACCTTCAAAATTATGAGGATGAGTAAAGGTACGATATCAAAAAGTGTTGTGATAATTCTTTATTGAACAGGCTTCGTATCTTATGATAAAGGCAAACAAAATGTGTCTGTATATAATTTTCTGGCAGTGACATACGAGCTAATCTTTAGGAGAATTTTCTGTAATTTTCTGTTAGTCAAAAGATGAAAGTCCGTAGCACAGTTGGTGGAGTACCTGCCTGCCATGTGAGGGGTCCCGGATCGATTCCCGGCTAGGGGTGAGGACTTTCCTCCAACCAAGATGATTCCCCCATCTTCCCCAGAGTCTGGAAGTGTGAATAAGAGTGTGAATGTGTGCGTAATGTAATGATTAAAACATCCGAAATACCAGCAGCCAAACGTCTACGAGTTAACCCCATCGCAAATAAGCGATATGTTCTAAAGCAGAATGGTCACCGATATGACCACTGCAGTTAAATATGGGGTATAAATGGAACAAATAATTGTTTCACCATTGTTAATAATTACCATAATTCCAATTGTTTACTTGCCATTGTTTTACTCTTGATTTTCAGTTGTTTTTAGTGAATTCATGGAAAGACCAGCATATGGTGTCTATTAAATCAAATGTGATGTGGACTCACATTCTTGTAAAAAGTGTTCTTAAAAGCGCTTTTGCTTCTATCTATTTTATATTAAACAAGATATCGTTTCACGATATTAATTTATTACCTATTTCCTTATAGATATATTGGGTACAAGACAATTCAGTAGGCTTAACTTAAACGATAGTCAGATATTTTCAGAGGTAATTGTTCCATACTCTCTGTATAACCAGGCACTGAAATCACGAATGTCTTCCCGTTTTGAAAGTACTTTGGCAACGTCTCCATTATCTGTGCAGTAAGATTTTGTGTAATAAATACAGTTCATTACTTATGCTAACGTTACCCAGAAGAAATAACCTTCAGAATTTATTCCTATAAAATGAAAGATAAACATTTCATTTGTCATTAAACATCATACACACCTGATATTTTAATCAAAGTTACTGCAGCAATTTTTAAAAGTTTTAGAACATTCATCTATGTAAAGGTGTCTTAAAATGGGCGATTTGTTAAAACCATGTCACATTCTTGTAAATGCTAAATTAAAATAACTCTTCACAAACATGTGCGGAACGTTTCCTAAAAATGCTTGATTCTGGATTCATGTGACGTCAGAAGGTGTATTAAATTTGGCTGCAATACGATGCCTTCTCTACCTATGTTATTTCTGTACAGAAAGTAAAACCTTTTTTGTTTACAGTTCTTCTCAATTGGTAAGATCATACATTCGCCGCCAGTGTACCGGAATTTTGACCTGTAGGAGCTTTATACATGCCAGAAAATTTAACATGGGTTTGTTTTAAGCAGAGCTAAACCCCTCATACGGTGCCAAGTTCTAACCCGTGAATATGGGATTAATATAATTAGCATCCACTTCTGAATATCGTGTTCTCTTATTTGTTGCTTTTTAAATTTATTTTTAACTGCTATTCTCATCATTTCATTCTAAAGGGTGAGTCAAACAATAACTTTTCAACATAATCTTCCCCACGCTCAGTGCAAGTCCTCCAGCGCTTACAAAGTCCATAAATGCTTCTAAAAAAATTATTTTGTTAGTCCGCACAACCACTCATGCAACGCGTGACGTACCTCTTCATCGGAACGGAACTTCTTTCCTCCATTTGTGTCTTTCATGGTCCAAACATATGGAAATCAATAGGGGCAAAGTCTGGTGAGTATGGCGGATGAGGAAGACACTCAAAATGCAGGTCTGTGATTGTCGCAACTGTTGTATGGGCAGTGTGGGGCCTTGCATTGTCATGTTGCGAAAGGACACTTGCTGACAGCAATCCACGTTGCTTTGATTTGATTGCAGGCACAGATAATTTTTAGGATATCTGTGTATCATGTACTGGTGACAGTGGTCCCTCTAGGTATGTTATGCTCCAAAATGGCGCCTTTTTCAACCCAAAAGAGGGTCCACATAATCTTCCCTGCTGATGGTTCTGTACGAAACTTCTTTTGTTTTGGTGATGAGGGATGGCGCCATTCCTTGCACGCTCTCTTCGTTTCCGGTTGATGGAAGTGAACCCAGTAACGATTGTTGCAAGGAGGCCATCACCTTCCCGTTCAGAGCGCCGAAGAAATTCTTCACAAGCATCAACACATCGTTCTCTCATTTCAGGAGTCAGCTGCCGTGGCACCATCTTGCAGACACTTTATGAAACTGCAACTCATCATGTACAATGTGGTGTGCTGACCCATGACTAATCTGTAAACATTCTGGAATGTCATTCAGTGTCACTCGGCGGCTTTCCTTCACTATGGCTTCAACTGCTGCAATGTTCTGTGAACTCGTTGTGCGTGACCTAGACGTGGAACATCTTCCACCGAAGTCAGATCATTTGTGGACTTTCCTACTCCATACGTAGACTTGCTGCTGTGACAAACACGTATCACTATACTGAACCTTTATTCGTCGATGAATTTCAATAGGTTTCACACCTTCACTACACAAAAACCGAATTACAGAACGCTGTTCTTGCCTGATGCAAGTCAGCTTTATACTGATACTGCGACGCTGTGTGTATATGCACCATGCTGCCACCTACAGGCTATTCTGCACGCTGTTTGTAGCACGCTTACCAACTTACAGGATAATGGCGTGAAATTTCGATTTATTATAAATTTAAGGCTTTCATTTTACTCGTTAGGTGTGAAAGACTACTTAAATATTTCATGGGCCTCTTTATTAGGTACTTTTACGTGCCATAAGTCTACCGGCTTTACTTCCCTTTGAAACGAAGCCATGCTGAGGTTTCTCTACGTCTAAGGAAAAAAGTCAACCTCCGCCTAGTTGGAACCCCCGACCTCGAGAGACAGAGTCTAGGGCATTACTCCTAGGAACATGGAGGACGATAATTTTTTATCTTTAACGAAATGGATCTGCCAAGTTTTTCCTGAATTAAAATGATGTACGAGGCATGTTTTTAAGTCAGTAGCGTTTTGCGAGTCCACTGCCGCAGCGCTACGGTCGGCGTTCCGCGCATACGCGCTGGTTACCTACATCTCTTGTCTACGCACTGACGCCATTACAGTCCGATTCTTCATTGTATACGTTGCTTACTGAGTGTTTTAGATGCCTCCGACAATCGTGAGTCCCGCCGATTGTGAAGTACGGGCTGTTATACGAATTCTTAGTGCTTAAGGCGTAAAACCGCTCGATATTCATCGTGAGATCTGTGAAGTTTACGGACAAAACATTGAGTGATGGAATGGTAAGGAAATGGGTGAGAGCATTTAAAGATGGCCGCACAGTGTGCATGATGAAGAACGGAGTGGGCGTCCTTCGGTCGTTACTGAAGATCTGGTGCACAAAGTGGACAAAAAGGTGAGAGAAAACAGACGCTTTAGAATTTCATCATTGTGTGACTATTTTCCTCATTATTATCGTAGTGGTTTTTATCGCATTGTGACCGAGAACTTGAAGTACCGGAAATTGCGTTCACGTTGGGTTCCGAAAATTTTGACGGATTTGCACAAAACCTAACGTTTAGGCAGTGCATTGACCTTCCTTGAGCGGTACCACAATGAAGGTGAAGATTTTTTAGACCAAATTGTTACTGGTGACGAAACATGGGTGGTCTACGTCACACCACAATCAAAACAACAATCCATGGATTGGCAACATTCATCATCACTCACAAAAGTGAAGTTTAAGCAAACAATTTCTCCCGGAAAATCATGTGCACAGTTTTTTTGGGACAGAAAAGTAGTATTCCTAGCGGAGTTTCTGCCTTGTAATGAGACAAACAATGCAGCATCTTATTGTGAGACATTGAACAATCTGCGCCGCGCAATCCAGATCAAAAGACGTGGCAAATTGAGTAAGGGTATCGTTTTGCTGCATGACAATGCCCGTCCACATGTGGATAACCAGACCAAAGATGTCATCAAATCTTTTCAATGGGAAACTCTAGATCATCCTCCATACAGCCCTGATCTGCCGCCCAGCGACTACCATTTGTTTCTGCACTTGAAGAAACATCTGCGCGGTCAGCGTCTTCAAGACGATAACGAAGTCAAAACAGTTGTGATACAGTGGTTAACACGCCAGGCGGCAGAATTTTATAGAGAGGGTATTCAAAAACTGGTACCACGTTATGACAAGTGCCTCAATATTTAAGGGAATTATGTAGAAAAGTAGATTAAGGTACAGGCTTTCATGTAAAAATAAAATTATTGCGATATCTATGCACGTCTTTGTTATTCCAAGACGGTACTGACTTACAACACATGCCTCGTAAATTGAAAAATAAATGTTTATGATAATAGTACACGATTTGGGGTAGAGAGAGGTATCTGAACGTATCACAAAAATATCTCAATTGCAGCCAACTTCTGAAACCGTTCTTAAATCTCCACTGCTTTCTATTTGGCGTTGATGATACTCGGGGCTACAGTTTAAAGTATTTTAATAACTATGTTTACTTTGCTAGAATGAGGGAACTTAAGCCTTTAAGCCATTGCTGAAAGTTAGCAATATACTAAATGTGGTGGGCGCCAATTACTGGAGTGTAGGAGACGCCCATTTCGTGACTAATCTGACCTAAATTGCGTTAAAATAAGCTGCCACCACATTTCAGCTTTGGATTGCAGGCACACAAATGAAGCAGTTTAGTCCAAATACAGGGGTAACATAATGCCAAGAAACTATGGCTATTAAGATACCTTCACTGCATTATTAGGCTATGAATCATGTAAGCTATGTCGTGATAACCATTCATACAACTTTTCAAAACGTACGTATTGAGAGTATAACATATTTACAGATGAAAACAAATCAAGCATATGAGATATACAAGGAGAATGGAAAAGAAGATAAAAGAATGACGAGAGAAACACATGAAGAATCATGGAATAAACTTATAAGTGAGGTAGAGCATGACATACATGGGAGACAAACAATAGGATATAAAGCAATCAATCATTTAAATAAAAACGAAAAAGATGCAGCAAGATTAAATATAATATCTGAAGATAAATGGATAGAGAACTACACTAACCTGTATTTTAGTAATGCAGAAAATGATTTACAAGTAAACATCTCAAAAGATGAAACAAAGCAATAAGAAGTAGACCCAATAACTCTTGCAGAATTAGACGATGTATTGAACACTATTAAAAATCGTAAGGCATAAGAAGTGGATGGAATTAATGGAGAACTTATAAAATATGGTGGAATAATGTGAGAATTAAGTAATACATTTAATTAATAATTGTTGGCAAAAATGTAAAATACCTGAATCATGGTCAGTAGCTCTAATTAAAAATATATTCAAAAAGGAGATCGCAGAAACTGTGGAAATTATAGAGGGATAACTTTAATGAATGCAAGTTACAAAATATATACTAAAATAATGAATAATGACTAAAAACTATTACAGAATGCCTTATAGGAGAAGAGCAGAGTAGATTCCGCAAAGGCCGATCTTGTACAGATAACGTATTTGTCCTTAATCAAATAATTGAACAACGAAGGGAAAATAATTTGGAAACACACATCGCATTCATTGACCTGGAAAAGGCTTTTGATAGAATATATAGATCAAAACTGTGGCAAATATTAGAAAGTAAGGATTATCTACCACATATTATTAATGCAATAAAAGACATATACACAAATACAACTATAAGAATTGATACTGGGGATAGGTTAACAGAACAAATGTCTACCAATACTGGACTAAGACAAGGGTGTAGCTTATTTCCTACTCCTTTTAGTATATATATGCACGATATTCTAAATAAATGGAAGATTTTAGTAGTCCCAGGAATCAAAATTCCATGCCATGCCATGTGGTGCTGGCTGGCTGTATGTAGCCAGAAGGTTTTTGCTGCGTTCCCACCCGTCAAGGGTTTTACCGCAGGTAAGGTATTCGAAACGGGATTTTGTAGGATGGATATGGTGTAGGTTTTGAGGTTGATGAACTTTGTGAGGTTACGATTATTGTACCTTCGGGACGAAGGGACAGGATGCAATACACAGCACCCTGGTGTTTTTAATTTAGCTTAGGCTGGGGAGAATTTTGTTGCCAAACAACGTAGTAGCTTTAGCTGCTGTTAGCTCCTGGGTTATCGTGGGTGCCCGCATGCCATGCGGGGGATCCGATGTTGTCTACAACGGCGTCTAGTGCGGTCATAATCTTCCAGTGATCTAACAAGGGCGCTTCTAAGAGTTGATAAAGTTGCGTAGAATTTTGATGCCCGGCGCCTAACTTCCTCTTCCACATATGGAAGTCCCGAGGCTTCGTGAAGAAACCTGGTAGGGAAATAGCGACCCACAGAATAGATAGACCGTAGCCCTGTATTCTGTGCACGTAAAAGCTATGCCAACCAGCTATCTGCGGCCATGCCCCAGATCTCGCAGGCATATAGCATCACGAGGATCACCAGCGCTCGGAAGAGGTATAACCTCAGGCCAAGCGGCATTGAGCTCGACCCCATCATAGGATACAGGGGAGCGATTGCTCCTGGTACCCTTGCCGCTAGGTCTCTGATGTGTTGGCGAAAGGTTAGGCCTTTATCAATGTTACTCCAAGGTATCGGACAGAGTTAGTCCACTCTATCCTTCGACCTCGTAAGCTGAAGTTGGGGCAGTCTGCGGGGGTGTGACGCTTTGTGAAAAGTATGGCGTGGCTTTTGTCCGGATTTACAGACATCCGCCAACGCCGGTACCACTGCTGTGTGAGACGGAGGTGTCTCTGTATGGGGTTGAAGGCTCTGAGTATGTGTCTGTCTTTGCAGAACAGAAGCACGTCGCCAGCGTATTGTGCCATTACGACTCGTGGTTCTGTGGGAAAATCTACCATAAGACGTTGAATAAGGTGGAAGATAGTACAGAGCCTTCGGGGACTCCGCCTCTCACTGGTCTAAGTGTTGATGTTTTCCCCGCAACTGTGACTTTAAAAGTGCGGTGTCGCAAGAACCTGTGTAGAATTTTGATCATCTGTGTTGGGAGACCCTGTTGGATCAACTTATACAGGAGCCCGGTATGCCATATCGTAGAGAAGAACCAAAATAAAATAAAATAAAATATTTATATTAACACCCTGCTGTTTGCGGATGACCAAATATTGATTCATCGGGATGAAAATCAGCTGAAAAAATCAATTTATATACTAAATAATATAGTACAAAGGTATAATTTTAAAATATCAGAAGAAAAAACATAAATTATGGCTTTAAAGTAAATTATAATGTAAGATCAAAACTTGTTTTAGGAAATAGGATTTTAGAACAAATATCGGGTTTTAAATATTTAGGATGTAACGCAAGTTTTAGAAACAATGATGATATAGAGGAAAAAGTAAACAAATTCCGAGCGATATGTGGGACAATCCAAAGAACTTTTAAAAACAGAGTGACAAAGGATACAAAAATGAAAATGTATAAGGTAATGGCTATTGCAGCTTGACTATATGGAAGCGAAACCTGGGTGCCAACACAAGATTTAAATAAAATACAGACTGCAGAAATAAAATTTTTAAGAAGTGTTAAAGGTTGTACAATACTGGACAAAATAAGAAATTAGGATGTTAGAAAGGAATTAGAAATTCAATCAATCCATGACAAAATACAGAACGAAGGTAACAATGGCATGAACATATATTAAGAATGGAGGATGGAAGATATCCAAATGCAGTATTAAACTATAATCCAAAGGGAAGAAGAGGCAGAGGACGACCCAGGAAACGCTGGAGAGATCTATGAAGCCGGAACGGGCGATATGCCCAAACCATAGAGTGAAGAAGAAGAAGAAGAAGAAGAAGAAGAAGAAGAAGAAGAAGAAGAAGAAGAAGAAGAAGAAGAAGAAGAAGAAGAAGAAGAAGAAGAAGAAGAAGAAGAAGAAGAAGAAGAAGAAGAAGAAGAAGAAGAAGAAGAAGAAGAAGAAGAAGAAGAAGAAGAAGAAGAAGAAGAAGAAGAAGAAGAAGAAGAAGAAGAAGAAGAAGAAGAAGAAGAAGAAGAAGAAGAAGAAGAAGAAGAAGAAGAAGAAGAAGAAGAAGAAGAAGAAGAAGAAGAAGAAGAAGAAGAAGAAGAAGAAGAAGAAGAAGAAGAAGAAGAAGAAGAAGAAGAAGAAGTATCCAGAGACAATGAAACCTAGTGATAAAAATATAAAATAATATTGCATTTAATTTAAATTCTATAATCCTTAGAAACTGTCACTTTTTGAATTTTTACTGAACGTTCATTAACTCGCTTTTCTTTGTGTCGTAGTTGCGTGATGAAATACGTGCAAAGCAGTCTCTTCTTCGAATGATTCACTCACTGGGGAATCGAACAGAAGACCTCTCTAATCTTCTACGGTAGTAGGCATAAACTTACTCAGAGAAGGGCAGTTTTTGTAGCACTAGGAACAGTCACCAGCTTCTTTGCTTACGAACTGGTTGATCATATCTCTGGAAGTTTCCACTGAAGATTCCACAATATTTTGGAGTAGACCTGAAGGGAGTTTTTCTGTTCTTCTTTAGCAATTGGATAATGGAATACTATAGAATGCTTCGTGCCAGAGCTTATGTTTTACGCTTCAGGGGTTATCCAAGCCTTTGAGAACTACACTGAAATATTTTCTGAGCAAGTGCAGATATCTTAAACAAGTAATTTGAAATAGGAGGCCTGTTTGATCAAATGTGGAATTTACGCTATACGCTTCTAAAGTACCAATACTCCACTGCAGATGATAACACTTGATTGCACAACACACAAATATGAGGAGACGTGTCAGAGTAAACCCTCTGGAGCGATGGTTATGCTATTAGCTTTCAAGCGAAATGTGAACGGGTTCCAGTCTCCACATTTTTGCTTTTGTTTTATTGTTTTGTTTGATTTTTAAATATTTTGTCTAAGCTTTGAATTCTTTTATGAACTAACTCATTGTACGGTCTTGTTGGTGTAATTAATTACAATTCTTTCTAACAAAGGTTGAATCCTGCTTAATATTCTCCCATGCTGTAAAGACGCGAGCAAATGTATTCCGATGCGGGAGGGAGGCTGGTTTCTTATCAGTTAGTTGCGCCAGGACGCTTCAGTTTCATTATACCTGACCAGCGAGTTCGGCGCACAGGTATTTAAGCCTCACTGGAAAATAAAAACAATTTTGCCACATAAAACGTAGATAGTTTCATACTACTCTCCAGTACCAACTTAGCTATTTATCGATCCTTTGCTTATTGACGTCATTTTCTCTCTTCCTCTCTGGCACACACATACCTCTACCATTTTAATCTCCCTTTCTTGTTTTTAAATGCATTTCCAATACTCAAACTTGTAGTTTCATCTGGAATGAAATACTTCTACCTTTTATAGGTTAGCGATAATTAGGTAAGATGATATAAAACAGCGTGGTACTTAAACTTAAGTGTATCTTGTTCCAAAAATAAATACATTCCTCCTTTGTTACAGTTCTCAAGAACATTATATGGGCATACCTACTACTACAATTAATATAGCCACCAAGTTACCAAATGACTTGACAGCAAATGACTTAACGACCAACGAAATAAATAAAAATTATATTGTTTGATAATGACAGTTGTAACGGGAATAATTTTGTTATCCACTCACAGCCGATAGGAAGCACGCCAACTTTTTGTAAGATCCAAGTCAAGTTTTGATCAAATAAGAGTCATGACATCTTTTCTCAGGTGTGGATGCGGATTTTTGGTGACAGAAATAAAATTTATATGAGTCCAATTTTGTAATATATTATTTAATTGTATAATATGAACTACGATTCACTCGTTTCTATTACAAATATCGAATAACACTTCTTGAATGTTATTAACTTTCCTTTACAATTATATTCACCGCAACATCTTTCATCGTTCTGAAGCAAGACTCAAGATTATAAGACTTTTTTCAAGATTATTGATTTTCTTGTCACTATAGTTACTTTTTCTTTATTTTGTGATTGGCAATTCCACTGGCACGTCACCACATCACGTCATACCACGTCACAACACTACTACTTCGGCCAATCACACAACTACATACATTTTTTTATATATTTATAATTCCTCCGAACACAAAAATACTGTTATACAGTTGATATACAAAATCACATTAGTGTCACTGGCATGTCGAAGGTTCACGAAAGACTTCTTTAAATGTCAGTAAAACTGATTTTTTTTTTTTTTTTTTCAAATTTACGTCCTCCAACGTTATGTCATATCGGACGATAAATGAATGAAATGGGTGAAATGATGCTCAAATGAGTCCAGGGTCCATGGAGCCTACAGTTACCGACATTTCTCTTTCAGGATTAGGGAAAACCCCGGAGAAAACTTTATCAAGATAACTCACCCTGACCGAGATTCGAATTGGGACCTCTTGTACGTGAGGCAGTAAAACTGATACGATGCATTTCACTTTTAGCCTCACGTAGAAACCATCGAACTAGACCGGGTCTGAACTCGCAAATTTGGGATCAGAATGCCAGGACCTAAGACATCCTGGTCAGCTTTAGTATCATCATCACCCCCCCCCCCCCAGGGGCTTACTTCGGTAGGTACGGGTTTGGCGCACCCGGGGTCCCGAGCCAAGTCTTCCTCGTGTGGGCTCCTCTTCGTGGTTGAGGGAGACGGTCAACAGGCCCACCCACGTGTAGGCCGTGCGTGGAGATCCGTGGAGAAGGTTTTTAGATTCTTGTCTAGTTTAGAGTTTAGAATTTAGTGAACGAAATTTTTAGTAGGTTTTGATTGATGTTTTTATGTACGTGTATTTTTAATAGGTTTTGTTACACTTGTATAGCTTTTAGAAAGTTTTATATCTGGCTTTTGCCATGACTAGTTTTTTGAAGGGTGCTGATGACCGCCGTAGTTGAGCGCGCTTATATATACAGTATACAGTATCATCACCATCACCTGAAGTCGTTCGTAAACTTTGCAACTTCTATAAAAGTCACGGACTTGGACTGAAGGTTTTGGAGTGTAATAACGACAAATTGTGAACTCAATGCAGTTATTCCGGTTGCATTATAATCTTACAATTAACTAAAACATAAAGCACCACTTCTACAAATATGACAAGTATTTAGAGCGAAATAATTACAGGTTTTGAACTCCCAAAAATCAGCTAGAAGAATAGACTCAATTTAATGTACATAGTGTCTAAAACAGAGAATAACCCAATGTAAAATTGTTGTAATGTTTACAATCGCTAATTCAAAATAGGACAAATAACTATGGAGCATGTAGTATTACTATGTAATGGAGCATGCTGTTGATATCAATAAATAAAAAAATCATCATCGTCATTATCATCATCATAATCATCATCACCACCACTATTACGATGAAGATGATTATTATGACGATGATGATGGTTTTTGGGATTGTGATGATTGTTATTCTTATTAATATTATTATTACTGTTATTACTGTTATTGTTATTATTTCTATCATTATTACTTTTATTATTGTTATTATAGCTGTCGGGTAGACTGCTAGGTTGGGCAATTCGTCACCTGCCTCCAGTGATCAGTAAAGGGTAACGTCAGTGTTGATGAGCAGATGAACTTGACCTTTGTTTTCACTAGGCTAAAATAAATGATCATAGAATTTTATTCCCCTGGCCTCTTCAATCCTCTCGTCCATCCGAAAACATTTGCACGCGCGAGTAGGTCTAAGTGGGAACGCTGCAGCAGCTGATTCAGTAACTCCTGATTTACCGTAAATAAAGTTCATATCTGCCAGTTCAGAAAACCTATGCACGTTCTGCGTATCATCCAATAGGCAATCCTCGGCAGTGTCCCGAATCAAGCAAATCATTGTAGTGTTTATTGCACTGGTCAGTCAGATTTATTTTTTAAGTTCCTTTATAAAAGAATTTACTAATTAAAATGACGAAGGAAAAGATTAAATGACAAGAAACGAAACAGAGTCCTTTCGAACACTAGCTTTCAACGTTATGGTTTTAGGCATACAAAAAATTACAGAAAAACTACCAGAGTAGGTTACATATTATGGCGACCTAACCATGGATCGGAATCGATAAGGAGCACATGGCCAGATCGTACACGGGGGGAATTATTCAAAGTAGGGGATACATGCTTTGTAAGAGGTTGGGGTTCTATGTTTGGTTAATTTATATAAAAGTTATGGGTAACACTAAAACTGCAATTCACTCAATAAGAATATTTACGACAACAAAGCAAGGTACATAGGTGGCCACGGCCAATTGCCTGCCTCAAGAGGCTGCGGACAAATCCATCTCTTCAAGTCGAATAATTCTCCAAGAGAGAGCGAGAAACCGGCTTATACCAACTTATTATCCAACGGGCGATGGAGTGGGGGAGTGACGTCACAGGCACTATTGAACTCAAATGAACTACGAGGCATGTTTTTTTAAGTCAGTACCGTTTTGGAATTAAAAAAAGACGTGCACAGATATCGCAATAATTTTATTTTTTCATGAAAGCCTGTACCGTAATCTACTTTTCTACATATTTTTCGTGAATATTGAGGCACTTGTCATAATGTGGCACCAGTTTTTGAATATCCTCCTCATAAAATTCTGCCGCCTGACGTGTTAACCACTGTATCACAACTGTTTTGACTTCGTTATCGTCTTGAAGACGCTGACCGCCCAGATGTTTCTTCAAGTGCAGGAACAAATGGTAGTCGCTGGGCGCCAGATCAGGGCTGTATGGAGGATGATCTAGAGTTTCTATTGAAAAGATTTGATGAGATCTTTGGTCCGATTAGCCACATATGGACGGGCATTGTCATGCAGCGAAACGATACCCTTACTCAACTTGCCACGTCTTTTGATTTGGATTGCACGGCGCAGATTGTTCAATGTCTCACAATACGACGCTGCATTGATTGGCTCATTACGAGGCAGAAACTCCACTAGCAATACTCCTTTTCTGTCCCAGAAAACTGTGCACATGGTTTTCCGGGCAGAAATTGTTTGCTTAAACTTCACTTTTGTGGGTGATGATGAATGTCGCCATTATGGATTGTTGTTTCGAGTCTGGTGTGACGTAGGCCACGCATGTTTCGTCACTAGTAACAATTTGGTCTAAAATTTTTTCACCTTCATTGTAGTACCGCTCAAGGAAAGTTAATGCACTCCCTAAACGTTGGGTTTTGTGCAAATCCGTCAACATTTTCGGAAGCCAACGTGAACACAATTTCCGGTACTTCAAGTTCTCGGTCACAATGCGATACAAAACACTACGAGAATATTGAGGAAAATAGTCGCACAATGATGAAATTGTAAAGCGTCTGTTTTCTCTCACCTTTTCATCCACTTTCTGCACCAAATCTTCATTAACGACCGAAGGACGCCCACTCCGTTTTTCATCATGCACATTTGCGCAGCCATCTTTAAATGCTCTCACCTATTTCCTTACCATTCCATCACTCATAATGTTTTGTCCGTAAACTTCACAGATCTTGCGATGAATATCGATCGGTTTTACGCCTTTAGCACTAAGAAATCGTATAACAGCCCGTACTTCACAATCGGCGGGACTCACGATTGTCGGAGGCATCTTAAACACTCAGTAACCAACGTATACAATGAAGAATCAGACTGTAATGGCGTCAGTGCGTAGACAAGAGACGTAGGTAACCAGCGCGCTTGCGCGGTACGCCGACCGTAGCGCTGCGGCGGCGGAATCGCAAAACGGTACTGACTTAAAAAAACATGCCTCGTATTATTTCTTAGTCAAAACAGTCACCTGTAACATCATGCAAGAAGGCAGTTAATCACTGTTCAATGTCACATTGGCATGTGATTATTTCGAGATTTGAGAGTACTTTGAGGCATTAAATCTTAATAATGCTAATAACGAGATACTAAGTATATGTTTCTACACTTTGGAAGCAGTTTTAAAGATATTCTAATCCAATAGTTTTACTCCACCTTGCTTAAATACCAACTTATCGGCATCTGATGCCAGTTAGGTTTAACACAATTGCCTTATGTTTAGCCGAAGACCATGCATTGTCTATCTGAAATTGTTTATATTAGTCATTTCTAAAAACGCTGGAATTAATTCAGTTTACTTAATTGACACCCTGTATATATTCAGATAACAGAAACACCTGGCAAGGCTCGGGTTATGACGGTTTCAGTAAAATAATTTTCCACTGTCAATTTCAAAAAAGTATTAAGAAAACGATGCCTTGCGGCATACTCCAGTGCCATTAAGTTGCAAAAGCGCATATTATATAAATTGTTTGGGTTCTTGTGGTTGAAATTTGGAGCTATGAGTTCTCTTTTCAGGTGAATGGTTATAGGAAAATGGGTTTGTAGAATTTGGTTGCCCAGTAGAATCAATAATTCTCAAATGACTGTGAAATTTTGTTTATCTTGTAGTGTGTTTGTTCCATTAAGACTGAGTTGCAACGGTGACCACTTCCAGTTAAATTCTACCAACGTATTACATTTTCTTCTCCCGACTAATACGTCTGACTTCTTCAAGTATGATGTAGCAAGTCTTTTACTAAATGTTACATTTTCTTCTCCCGACCGACACTAAAACGTCTCACCTCTTGAAGGACGATCTAGCAAGTAACTTTCCTCGACTTCGCGGTTCAGTTCGAACCTAATTCTGCTCCCCACTCTCACTTATCACATGACCAATATAGCTCACCCTTCTCTCTATTTTTCAAATCTTACATTATTATTGGTGTCTGATTTATTTCGATTTATTTTTCATTGGTTTCAAAAACTCATCTAACTCATTTACTTAACGCCTACCCTGAGTTCTGACACGCCTACCCTGGGCTCTTTGTAACGGTATACATCGTTATCATCAGTAAACTAAGACCTTCTGGCCTTCATGCCTCATCGCACCCTGAAAGCTTTTCCTATCTCAATGCATTCCTTGGTACAAGCTCTCTATAGTTCTAAGACGTTCAACCCTTTCTGACACAAAGAAGGTAACGGTCCTCTTTCCTGTCGCTTACAGCGTGTAGATTTTACCAGAGTATTCTTCCTACCTTGCCTTAATGCTGATATGCCTTGCTATATTGAATTATGTTCTTTCCTCCTCATTCTTTAACTAAACCGCTATTTTATTCATCATCCTAACCATTCTAATTTCATATTAATATAATAAGATTCCTTTATATTGGTTTATCAAAGCATTTTTTTTACTAATTAATATTCCTTTCTTCAATATAGAGATTTCTATTAATTTGTTGCCTCCTCATCTCTGTATGATCCTGACTGCGGTTACAACCTTCATATTTGAAATGCTAAAAGACTGCTTCTTAGTGAATGACGTAACACCCTTTGTTACGTTAAATGTGTTTATAGACATATTAAGAAACCTCTAAGGTATCTCGGGTTGAAAACTTCTCAGTCTCCCATTATGGATGGTTTATTGTATTGAAGGAAGTATAACACTTTATTTTTAAAAAGGCCATTCAGTTTTCTCTATGGCAAATATGTGAAATTTCCAATTCCAACTGAAATTCCCCTAAAGTAACTCCCATTCGCACATTTGGCAGCCCCCAGCTTCCATCTTTCTTACATTATCTCCCCTATCTAAGCGAAGCGAGGAACATTTATGTTTTGTTTAGCATAGTTATTGTGTGAACAGCGCATTGAGCTGGGAATCCCCCTCTCGTGCAATATTTTCCACCTACTCTTTCCGTTATTGTGGGTGTTTGTGAGAACACCCCCGCGCAGTATTCTTTTGTGCCAAATTTAGTCCGAATCGATAGAAGGAAATAGCAGCCCATATCACACATATATTCCTGGCTATTACATTTTGGGGCGTTTAGTGCTGATTAGAAAGTAAACATCATGATTAGCTACCCTATTTGGGGTTAGTACCTCTGGCGTGAAGTCGTGCTACCACCCATTTAAGGAATTAGGACTATGCGCAATTATATAGAAAATTACTCCGTCTACCACCATACTCAGCAGAATTGTTAATTCTTGAGCAAATTTTGTGAATCATTTTCATATTAAGGAGAAGCTGGAAGTATGAACAACAATTCATATAAAAGATTTATTTTCTCATCCGTAATAAATTAATACCTAGTACATACGTTTTCTAACTTCTGTAAGGTGTTATATTTCTTTAAGTAGTTTACTCTCTTCTTTTAGATTACGAGAGTGGGTCAAAATGTAATACCTCCTATTTTTTTTCTGTTTTAATTGCCAAGAAAATTGAATCCAATTTACATAGCTTGAAAACTACAACATTGACGATTAAATATTCAATATAATCTCCGTCCTTTTCCACAGTTTTGGTCCACCTTTTAACTAGGACTTGTATTCCAGTGTGGTAAAACACACGGTCTTGCTTCCTAAGTCATTGACGCATGGACGTTTTCACAGCCTCCTCATCTTCAAAATGAATCCCACGATAAGCTTCGTTTAGTGGCCCGAACAGGTGGAAGTCTGATGGTGCCTGGTCAGGGCTGTGTGGGGGGTGAGGTAAGTCTTGCTATCCCAATTGCTATATCAATTTCTGCAGTAGTGTAACGGCTGGTGTGTGGTCTTGCATTGTCATACGAAAGGACATCCGCCATAGTTTTTGTTGGGCGAACTCAGCGAAGACATGCAGAGTTCTGACGTATTGGACAGAAAATCAATCATAAGCACACCCTCTGCATCCCAAAACACTGTCGCCATAACTTTCCCTGCCGACCGCTGAGTTTTGAATTTTATTTTTCTTCGGTGACGTGTGATGCCATTCCATTGATTGCCTCTTTTATTCAAGTTAAAAAAACTGAACCCACGTTTTGTCTCCAGTAAGAATATTTTCCAGTAACTCCTGTACCTCCAAATTGAAGCGCCACAAGTGTTCGGAGGCTATTGTTTTCCTTGTTTCTTTGTTTTGGGCGATTAACATTCTTGGTACCCAACGTGAATAAACTTTTGAGTAACCCAGTTGTTGAATAATCGTCATCACACTGCCTTTACTGAGGGAGGTAATGCGACAAAATTCACCTGTTGTTACCCGGCGATCACCACGAATGATGTCATCTACTTGCGGAATGTTGCATGGAGTCACTGCAGTCACCGGCCTGCCGCTTCACTTTTCATCTGCCAGTGGTGTTTGCCCTTTAGCTTCTTTACCGCGACGAACCCATCGTCTGACAGTGCTGACATCCACCGTTGCATCACCATACACATTTTTCAGCCTTTCGTCAATGCGAATTGGCGTTTTACTTTCCGCAGTCAAAAATTCAATCACAGAACGCTGTCTAATACGAATGTTTATGACAGTCATTTTGCAAGAGGATGCAGTGCTGCCACCTGTTGACTTGGGAAGTTACTACTGCAGGGGATTGGAGAAGAAGTTTTGAGGAATTGCGCCAAATTCAAATTTTTCACGTAACTCCCTTATTTAGGGGGGGGGGGGAGTAGGAGGCATTACTTTCTGACACACCGTTGTAGATTAGATTTTTACTCGCATATTCCAAAATTTTACAATTTACAACTTTGGCTACATTTATTTGCCTTTACCTTGTTGCTACCTTGGCTTACATGACACCCTGGTCTTCTGCTCTACCAGGTAGCTCTTAACCTGCATACCTCCTTGTTACTTTATTAGCCCCTTTCATCCCCTCAACTTCCTTTCTTATATTCTTTACACTTCTTGTCCATTTTTATTTTACTTTCTGCAAGAACTTAGCAATACTTCTTACCTTATTTTCCTCCCTGCCCGTTACTATCCTCTTCTCTATTTTCTTCCATTTTTCCTCCCAAATCTTTTTCCTTCACATTGCAATCTCCTCGCATTCTGTTACATAGTGTTCTATGCTTTCTTTTCCCCCACACAATTCACAAATTCCTTTTCCCTACCTCTTATCCCTCTTAGAAATATTATTCCTGTTCTCATCCAAGCTAACCCTTCTCTCTTGCCTATTGCAGTAATCTACAAATGCTTCTCGTCCCCAATTTCTTTTTATTTGCTTGTAAAATTGTAACGATTTCATATTTTCTAGACTTCCCCATATTTCCTGTCCTTCTATATCCTCTATTACAAATAGCTTCCTGGAATATCAGGGGCTATGGCCTGAACTCATCGGGAGTTTGGCACCCAATATCGGACAGTTGGAGAGATACAGATAAATAAACGTGTCAACACACTTGCCCGATGTAAATACCTGGTTGTCAAATCAGCATATGCTTCTCATTCACTATATAGTAAATTTGAATCTGTCCCTTAATATGAACGAATTGCTGTAAACCTTCGGAAAACTTGAAGTTATAAAGTGAAACATTTTCAGAAAATTTTTCGTATTACTTGCTAAATGCTTCTTTTTTAATTTCCCCAGTTTTACCACTATAGTTGTGTTAAGGGTGCTCTATTCCTTATGCCTTAAGAGTCGCGTTGAGGACCAGAAACTCTGAATCAGAGATCATGCATCGGGTGGTCAGTCCAATGCCTGGTATGAGAGTGAGAGAAATAAATTACAGAAGAAGGGTGAAATGAATGGAAGGAAAGAAGATAATGGAGCAATTAGTGAAAGAATGGCGGGGAAAACCGGAGCTTGCGAGTAAAACCCGCTTTTGCACCGTGTAGTCCACACAAATCTCATATGCGGTCGCCTGGGATCGAACCCAGGTGAGAGTCAAACTGTTAGTCAGGGAACCGCTCCAGGAAATTAAATGTTCAGTTCAATATATACCACGATTATGGTTTTAGTGAGTTAGCATTACATTTCTTATGACCTTCTGCTTTCCTGAAGGCATCCAATGTAGCGCAAGAAATTTACATTCCCAACTTTTTCCAACGAGTTTTTATTTGTTTACCAATTACATGTGTTGCATTTCATTTAAAATCTAGACTTCGAGAGTTCATTGTAAAGTTCTGTGAGCTTTTGAAAAATGAGTCATGTATAGTAAAGGAATGTTTTTGTTATCTTTTACTCTCTCAATCAGCCTCTTAACACCTTTGTTTAAAATTATATAAGCGGAATTTAGGAATGCTGATGAAAATCTTAATTTCAATAGCATCGGAATAATTTCCCAAGTCCTTTTGTTTTGAAATTAATTTTGTATAATTGTGTGTAAAGGTAAACAACATATGCAGGATGTTTCAAAACGACACTGGTCGATCATATAGAAGTAGTTGATCAGTTTAAATTTGAGAAATATAGATATCTTTTACCGCCAATAGATCCGCGTAAAAATGCCCCATAATGAGTGTGAATTACGCGGTGACAGGAACAACGACGCGTGCCTCTCGCCGATGGAGTAAGCAGGTATAGGTCCTACGCCATGCCGCGTGCTGTAGCTCTGTGTAAACATACCAGTATACTCCGCAGTAGGTTTTTATTACTAAGAATTTCTTTGGCTTATAAAACCTCAATAAAGAAGCTATTACTTAATTACTATTTATGAGTGACGTGTTCCAAAATACCGTTATAGCAGTCCATGGTTGCAGATAACCTGGTGGTCATATGCAACTGATACCTTTCAGATGGAAGTTAATGTTAGTCAGATTGAGAATGGAAGCATTAAATGATAAACAGAACAGAAAAAATCAAAGAATTGTAGAAAAATTAACTAAAATTAAATGGCTTATACAAAAAGACGACCATTTTGCTTCACGTGTGTGATAGTACTAAATAAAGCACTTGTAACTGAAAAGGAAGCTGTTGATATTTACAGTAAGTGGTTGAAAGTATTGTTCAGTTACGAAGGCTGTTCAATAAAGAATGACCCTAAATTTTTACGGTCATAATTTTTCGCACAAAAATTCAACCTCATTATATTCTGTTAGCTTAAGGTAAAAAAAACGCACCGTAGTAGTTTCATTGTTGGTGCTCCTGATTCCCGCCTGTGAGAACCAGGTATGTTCAGACATGTTCAGTATCGCCTACCGCTGCAATGCAGTTAAAGTTAATGTTACAGGAAGATCCGGCGTTTCTTTTAAGCGTAATCACTGCTGATGGAACTTGGCTACATCATTTTGATCCTGAGAGCAAACAGCAAGGCTTAGTGTGGAAATCTCCTTCATCACCAAATCCCAAAAAGAAAGTGGTTGCTTCTGCTGGGAAAGTTATGGTAATCTCATTCTTTGATATTCATGGAATGGTTTATCAGCATGTTGCACCTGCACACACATCAGTAACTGGGCAACACTTCAGCGATGTCCAGAAAACACTGCAAGTCTATATCAGGCGCAAAAAAAACACATTTCCGTGATGCAGGCTGGATGCTGCACCACGAAAATGCGCGGCCGCATATTGCCAATGTTGTTGCTGAATATCTTGCATAAATCAACGTGAAGCACATCTCTCAGCGTCCCTATAGTCCGGATTTAGCACCATATAACTTTTTTCTATTCCCTAACTTGAAGAAACGCCTTCGTGGGAGGCATTATCCATCATCAGAAGCAGTGGTGAAGGCTGCGGAGGTGATTTTGAGGGATCTCTCAAAAAATGGTTTCCAGTACGTCTATAAAGACTGTCAGAAGCGCTGGAACAAGTGGATCGCATTCAGGGGAGACTATTTTGAGAAGGACCATCAAAATTAAGAGGATGAGTAAAGGTACGTTGTCATAAAAGTTGCGATTCTTTATTGAACAGCACTTGTAAGATCATAACAAAATGCTCAGAAGTTAAACAAATAAATATTATCATTGATGTAACTATTTTTACAATTCATATTTTTAATGAAACTAAATTAATCGTGCGTTCGTTGATCTCCATTCAGCTCTTCCATTCATCAGAACCATATGCGTCATTTCGTCGTTCGTATGGCGCTCCATTTTGCTTGGATTTGCTATCTAAGCACGCGCAAAATCCTCCCTGTTAGGACGGAATGTGTAGTTTTACACTGAAGAGCAACCTTGCAACTGTCCGAGTTCTTAGTCGACTTTTTCACAAGTAACTGCCCGTTGCCCCATTACCTGAAAGGTAGGATAGGGTCACTGATAAAGAGCAAGGAGTAATGCTTTTGTTTTCGTGGCCGGTGTGCCCCAATAACAACTTTCGAGGTTCACACACCAGTGCTTCCTGCGCTGCCTAATCACAAAATCAAGTAGTATTTAATACTGCATAAAAATTTATTCAACAGAACTTTGAAGTTGTGCAACCGAAATTCGGACTATTTAAGTTATAAACTACAAAACGGCTTTATTCTTTCGGTGTCGGTTTGAAACAATCTGTATAACTGATTTAAAATTAAAGTTGTGCCTTCATTTGTCTTTGAAGTATCAGTCGAAATACTTAAAACAGAAGACGGTCGAGTTATTGTCGTCGATATAAAGGAAGGTTGAGGGAAGCATGGCTTACAGTGGCATGTTTGTCCTTAAACCAGGGTGAAGGAATCTGGAAATGAACATTGCAATCTTGAAAGTAAGTACCTGAAAATCGATCAAAGAGATCTTAGCTCCCACGCACGCATTTTGAGGGCGGCCTCCTGTCTGAGCCCCAGTTCTGTGCAGGGGTCGGCCCCGGTTAGATCGATACACCAACACTGTGATTACAAATTATTACAACACGGAATGTTAACTTTGCTAATTGTGGCTGTAACTGAAAAGCCTCATTACACAGAATTATGTTAAGGCCATCATGTGTTGCGGTAGACTCCACCTCAAAAACTTAATTTTATATCGGATTAAAAGTTATTTGATTTCAATGGTAAATACGTTCAATTCTGTATGTTTCAAAACAGAGTGTTTACTTCCCAAATTAAATATTTAATGTTTGTATAAAGAACACTCTCGAAGTTAAACTCATTTGCAAACTTTTCATCGTTGTACACAGGGTGTTATAAACAATGTACAGCGCATTGTGGAGCACAAACCAAGCATTTGGAAGCAAAAGTATTTTGGTCACAGAGGCAGTCCATTAATAATTATTATAATTGGAGCGCTGCATGAAATGTGTCTTCGGTTACTGCCAAATAAAATGTAACTTCCACAACAAGTGTGTCCTAGGGCTGTTCAATAAAGAATGAACACAATTTTTTTGACAACGTACCTTTACTCATCCTCATAATTTCGATGGACCTTCTCAAAATAGTCTCTCCTGAATGCGATGCACTTATCCCAGCGTTTCTGCTAGTCTTCAAAGACATGCTGGAAACCATTTTTGAGAGATCTTTCAAAATCGCCTCCGCAGCCTTCACCACTGCTTCTGATGATGGATAATGCCTCACACGAAGGCGTTCCTTCAAGTAAGGGAATAGAAAAAAGTCACATGTGGTCTAAATCCGGACTATAGGGAGGGTGAGGGTTGCAGTTCACGTTGATTTTTGCAAGATATTCAACAACACTGGCAGTATGCGGCCGCGCATTATCGTGGTGCAGCATCCAGCCTGATATGGACTTGCAATGTTTGCAGGACATCCCTGTAGTATTTTCCAGTTACTGATGTGTATGCAGGTACAACATACTGATAAACCATTCCATGAATATCAAAGAATGAGATGACCGTAACTTTCCCTGCAGAAGCAACCACTTTTACTTTTTCGGGGGTTGATGATCGATATTTCCACACTGAGCTTTGCTGTTTGCTCTCAGGATCAAAATGATGTAGCCAAGTTTCATCAGTACTGATTACGTTTGAAAGAAATTCTGGATCTTCCTCTAACATCAACTTCAACTGCATGTTACCTCCATTGCAGCGGTAGGCGATAGTGAACATGTCCAAACTTACCTGGTTCTCATAGGCGGGAAGCAGGAGTACCAAAAATGAAACTACTACGGCGTGATTGTTTCACATTAAGCTAACAGAATATAATAAGATTGAATTTTAGTGCGAAAAATTATGATCAACCTTTAACAGCCCTCGTGGATACCATTCAATTAGAGTACTGAGAGTTATAAATTAATCATTACATGCACATACACTTTGTAATAATCAAGGATCTCTGAATATCAAACACGCCTAATGACAGTGACTACCACTGTATAAGTGAGTGTTTTGTTTTTATCTGGTACCATACAATGGAAGAGTGTTAACTTGATGGATTTAATTTTGTACCATATAGCACAGTAAGGAAGCTTTACCGACTTCTTATTTCTATCTTCAAAATCTTACGAGTGTCGTCCAAGTCAATCTGGTACGTTTCTTTTTTTTTTCAAGTTTAAATGGACGAATAGGCAGGACATTTTTATGCAGTAGAGAGTGACATCTGTGTCCTTTTACTGGTAGACGACGCTCATGGCCTGTATTTCTGGATAGACCGTTATTCAAGATGGCAGACAACAGTGTGAACATCCACAAGAAACAGCGTGTTGTGATGAAGATTTTAGTGAACAAGCACATAAAACCTGCTGAAATTTAGAGCAGAACTCAGGTTCAGTGCGGTGATGAGACACTCAGCCGCAGTCCTTGAGTTCTGCATCTTCAGTTCTCTACAGACTTCAAGCTTCAATCCTTCTCTGTATGACAAAAGCAGACAGGTGCTTTGGGACCCAGCGTGCATTCACTTTTCGGGACAACAAATTGTGTTTACTATTCCTAACGACAGGTTATGAAACGATCAGCTGCTCCACGCTCTGAATATTCTCAGGAATGACCACCGTGGGTTGTGATCCACTACGACCAGGATCATCAGTGATAGAGATACAGATATCTTTCAAACGCTTACACCATTCAAATGTCTTACAGTGACTGGGTGTCTCATCACCGTACTGAGTCTCAAGTTTTATGTAGATTTCAGCAGGTTTTATACCCTCGTTCACTAAAAACTTCATCAGAACATGCTGTTCCATGTGGACGTTCACTGTTGTCCGCCATCTTCAATAACGGACGGGAAATGAACGCCTGAACGCCATCTACCAGTAAAAGGATACAGGTGCCACTGTCTGCTGTATAAAAAACCTCCAAACTAGGCGTCCTTTTAAACCTGAAAAAAAAAGTCCCTGATTGACTTGAATGGCCCTCGAATTTTTGTATTACCTTCTTACTCTTTTCTGAATACAATTTTTCCGCACCCTAAATATAAGAGTATCTCTTATCCTTTTTATTTTCATTAAACAGTATTAAACTTTTCACTGAGAAACTTCAGCAATCTCGCTGAATTCCTCAGCATTAAGACGAAGCTAGAAGAGATAAATTGAACTGTCACTGAAATAAAGGACGAATGTCAGATAACAAACCATTCGTCACCCCTCGGACGGTCTGCCCGCCACGGTAGCGTGGTGGTAGAATGTCTGCCTCACGTTCAAGGGGTCCCGAGCTCGAATCTCGGTCAGGGTGAGTTACCTGGATAAGGTTTTTCCGGGGTTTTCCCTTATCTTAAAAGACGAATGTTGGGTAATTAAGCTCAATGGACACTGGGCTCATTTGAGTATCATCTCATCCATTCCATTCATTTTTTGATATGACTTAACGTTGGAGGACGTAAATTAAAAAAAAAAATCGGCCGTTCCCTAGTATTTGAGTCTCTCGGGCCGATTTTTACCTATCAGTAACCCTTGACTGTCATTGATATTGTCTTAAAATAGAAATTACTATAAAATCCGAAATGGCATCCTGGTTACCTAAATGGGAACCAGTATTGCAAATATTTATAATCATATTCTTTCTGGTCAATTTTATTTCATTATTGTACATACTAATCTCTAAGCAACTAAAATGTATAAACTTTAAACATAAAATAATAGTCAAAATAAATTATAACTATTTTACAATAGATTTCTGTAAATCAAAGTAGCTTTTCGCTGAGAATCAGTGAACTTTTAATTGGTATCCAGCTACCACAACATTTTCAAACTAATATTATTCATTAATTTTTATTACTAGCTATATAATCACACTGTTATACACCATGTTGTGCTAATTTACCCTACACATTATTTCATTTATTCTAAAATTCCTTAGAAAATGTATCTACTTAGAACTTCATTGTTCAAATTACTATTAGTATTATTATAAATTCAATTGTAGTTAACAGTTTATAATTTATACTTTTTAAAATAATACAAAATTTAATTAACTTTTAATGGAAATTAATTGTTCTTTCACACTAGCCGAGAGTAGGCTAAATTGTGGAAACATAATCAGACAGAAAAATTCAATGCCATAGCCGGTATTTGAACCACGGATCTTCTTATTTCCGTCCAGTCGCTCTACCATTGAGCTACTATGGGCAACGTGCCGATGTGACATTAAATTCTCCAACTGACTCGTATTTTCCCGGTAAATCACTTAGGAGTTCTCATAAACACATGAGACAACTACCTTAATGGTGAGTTACAACACGTAGGTACTTTAAGACCCGGGACTTATAGTTAACCACTATTAGGTCAATTAATAGAATTAATCCAACAATTAATTTCCATTAATTGTCCTAATAGTGGTTAACTATGAAGCCCGGGTCTTAAAGTACTTACAATATAGTAAGTCGCCATTAAGGTAGTTGTCTCATGTGTTTATGAGAACTCCTAAGTGGTTTACCGGGAAAATACGAGTCAGTTGGAGAATTTAATGTCACATCGGCACGTTGGTCATAGTAGCTCAATGGTAGAGCGGCTGAACGGAAACCAGAAGATCTGTGGTTCAAATCCCGGCTATGGCATTGAATTTTTCAGTCTTGACTCTACGTTTCCATAACTTTTAATTTCCTAAATTAATTTCACATAGCCTTATTTGTGAAGCCATCTATTGCCTTGCAGTTATTCGTTTGAGTTATTCATTACTTTTTCGTTTATTAATGAGTTGTTTCGCAACGCTATGCAAGGAATATGAAATTTCAAGGCAAGCATGTAACGACATATTTGAAACAGTTGACTATCGCTTTGGTTTCCTCTATTCTCTTGCAGCTACAAACAAAATACAATAGTTTCCACATTCTGTTTATCTGGGTTAACATTGACGATAAACATAAGATTAGAGATGGTCAGATTCCCCAGGAGGAATGGATGAAGTGAAGTAACTATGGGAGTAAGTTCCTACTACTATTCAGTATTCCGTCTCGAAGACCCATCTCGCTGTTGAAGCTCCTAAGAGAGGTTGATGAACGAAACATCGACCACGCAACACTCAAGTGCCAATGGAGAGTACTATTTCCTTTAGATAAGCATCCTCACCAAATCTCCATCACCGCAATACGACAGGAAAGCATTTCTGAAAGATGAGAAGAAAATAGAATGAAAGGCAAATGTTAGAAATCAGATGTTAATAAATGAGAAACCACCCTCGCATTTTTTAGTGACCCGGGAAAAAAAGGAAAATCTAAGTTATTGTGGGCAGTCAAAGCCAGTATCTCCAGACTGAGAGATTCGTCCAGTTCATCATTGTCATAATTCCTTACCAAATGTTTCATACTATGCTTTCTATTAGCGCTGCTTTCTCCATTACAACTTTAACACGTCAGCTGCACACACTTTCACAAGAAAGGCTTTTATACAGGACCTAGAGGATATGAATACCCATCCTTAAGTGCATAAGCTTAACTTTGTTTTGCTTCTTTTAACAGACTTGATATTGCTTATTTTTATTTCTCCACCAGAGTAAGTAAAACAGTAATGCATTCCAAACAGAAGTTCCATACTGAGTTACACTAGAAATACAAGTTTTTACAACTGCTGAATTAAAAATAAACACATTTTTAAGAAATGCCACCAACTATGGGTGTGAAAAAGTGAGTAGACTGAATAACATAATTAAAAATGGAAACATTACGCATCAACAATAGCTTTGTGATTCATAGAAAATTCTAATTGTTCGCATATTTTTATTGATATTCCTGGCGTTCTATAACCAGAATGAATATATTTGTATGTCTGTGATGGAATGTGAGAGATATCCATTCCTTGCAGATGCTTTTTTCTGATTATTTATGTATTTTCTTTTAACGATAATATATCTAAATCCTTTATCGTTTTTTCACTTCTAACATGATTTTGTCTTGTGGGTCGTTTTACTGCTCGGAAATATTTCATTTCTGCGCTGAATAAATTTTTGTAACTACAATACTTATTTACAGCATATCCTTTCTGTCTTTTCTCGTATTAACATCATGTGATCCGCAGAGAGTAGCATATTGTGACGGGCTAACCACGGATGTTAATGGATAAGGAACACATGGCCAAATCGTTCACGGGGAATTGCTCAATTGTACGAAATACCAGCTTGGTGAGCGGTTAGGGTTTTCTATCAGGTTACAAAAGAACTACAACACACCTAATAACAACATTTACTAAACGACTCAACCGCCGACAGGAGGCAACACTACACACGGCGCAGTAGTTATCGGAGTACCTCTGGACCTCCCTGCAAGGTACATCCTTACCGCGGCAACGCAGCAGTGGCCCACAACCACAAGCGCCACTCGGATCTCGTCAAGACGAGGCCCAACCACCTGCGTGCGCCTGCAGTTTACAGATCTTCGGGACCGCGACGCCGCCTTGACCTTAGGTCTGCCCATCTTGGGACAGCTCCTGAAGGTGGAGGCCAGTAGACTGCAACGACACATACCGTGCCGGAACTGCTGCGCCTATGGACATAGCGCAGACACATGCAGCGCGCCGCCTCGGTGCCACTACTGTGGCTCTCCAACTCCGACTGCAACCTGCAGGGCCCACGATCTCCGTCGACGCCGCAGGTACTGCGCCACTTGTGATGGTCTCGGCCATTTCACAGGCCAGGTGCGGTGCCCTGCATACCCACGCGCAACCACGCAGGACACAACACCCCAGAGAGCAGCCTCCAATGAGCCTTTGGGATGGCAACAAGCCCTTGGTTGCCTCCGTGAGGACCTGCAGGGTGTAACCAACCGTCTCCACACCCTCGAGGAGCTCCTGTCAGCCGCACTCTCCGCCGCAAGCCACCGGCCTCCAGCGGAAGACGTTCAGGACCTCCACTCAGAGGTTCTGAACCTCAACCAACGCCTGAGCAACCTGGAGGAAGCCGTCACCTCAGCAGCCCAACAGCAGGACGCCACTCATGCTGCCCTCACCAGCCTCCAGGACACGCTTACTGATGGACTACCTGAACGACTTGACCAACTCAAGACGACGTCACTGAACTACAACAGACGACGAAGGCCATCAGCTCCCAGCTACAACGGACAGAGCAGTTAGTCACTGAACACAAGGACATTATGGCATCAGTACAACGCAAGATACACCGAGTGGAGACACAACTCGCCGATTCATCACCCTGCCAACCCGCGGACTTATCCACCGTCAACAGCAGACTTGACCAGCTCCACTCGCTGATGACCCTAATGGACAATAGCCTCCACACTAGACTCCACGATCTGAACTACGCCGAGCAGAGACTAGCTGAATACGACGCTCAGGATATCAACATACGCACACCGCCACAGCCGCACACCTGATGGCCTCATTGACCTCCTCCCGGTTAATTACCGGAGATTATGCCCACCAATATATACAATTTACAACTAATAAAGATTACTTCCACCCCGACTATCATTCCTCACTTACACCTTCACTCCCCAGGCGTCGCTCAGGGCCTTCTGGTCATGTTCGGCCCCTTGGACCTATCCTTTACCCGCTCGCCGTAATAGACGGCCGGCTCTGCACTTTCACCTAGAATAATGGGAGTGCTCAGTGCGGGATCCCGTCAAACCACTTCAATGTCTTCCTCACTTTTCACCCTCTATCTTAGTAGTTAGGAAAAAAAAAATTACTAAACTAGTTAATTACAAAAATGTTCGCTCGGACCACATACCTTACACAGCCAGGGCATCACGCCCTGCCAGGTCGAAGACCCACACAAAGAGAGAGATTCACACTTCTTCACATTCACTTATGCCAGAGTTGGAGGAGTAGGGGGAGTGACGTCACATAAAGTATTACTTGTATTAGTTAAAACAGTCACTTGTGACAATATTCATTGCATGTTTTTATTTCTCATAATATTTCGTCTTTTAATTTTCTCAGAATATCCATATAATTGTTAAATGGCAGAGAAGATAAACTACATTCTTGTGTTAAATCATAATTATATCTTGTGATAATCATCCAATTACGAGCAATTGCTTAATTATCAAACTTGATATATATTAAATGTCTTTCAGTGACTTCATACAAAGGTTTTGAAGAAAATGTATCTATCCCAAACTGCATTTCATATATAAATTTTTTGATTTTTTTATTTACCCAAATTTGCTTCTATGGTTTTAATCAAAACACCATATAATTGACGTGTGCATGACAGCTTCTGCAAATACGAAGCAAAATCTTACTATACAAAGAAATTAAAGTTACAAGAAATAGTTTGTATCAAATCTTTTCGTAATATAATTTCCGAGCTAAATTGGTTTACATTTTCCAATACGTACACGTTTCCCAAGTTTATTAAAAATCCTATCGGGCAGTAATCGAGGTAAAAAGACGGTTTCGGGAAAGTACATATCTCTCATCATCAGGATATTTTAATAAATGTTATAACCACAAAATAATCGCTGGATATAACATAAATTTAAACAAAAACAAAACAGTAACAGTGTTCCCATTACTGAACAAAAGACTGTTTTCACTAAATTAAATGCCAGGCCAGGAGATGGCGTGACTATAGAAATTAATTGGGTCAAAGAAACGTAACTATGAGGGCTGTTCAAAAACGAATGATTATAATTTTTTACGGTCCTAATTTTTTGTTCTAAAATTCAATCTTATTATATTTTGTTAGCTTAATGTGAAGCAAACACGCCGTAGAACCAGGCAAGTTCAGACATGTTAAGTACCGCCTAACGCTGCAATGGAGATAACATGCAGTTAAAGTTGATGTTAGAGGAAGATCCGGAGTTTCTTTCAAACGTAATCACTGCTGATGAAACTTGGCTACTTCATTTTGATCCTGAGAGCAAACAGCAAAGCTCAGTGTAGAAATCTCCTTCATCACCAACCCACAAAAAGAAACAGTTGGTTGTTTCTGCTGTGAAAGTTATGGTCATCTCATTCTTTGATATTCATGGAATGGTTTATCAGCATGCTGTACCTGCACTCATATCAGTAACTGGACAATACTACAGGGATGCCCTGAAAACATTGCAAGTTCATATTAGACGCAAAAGACCACATTTCCGTGAGGCATGCAGCAAGATAATGCGCGGCCGCATATTACCAATGTTGTTTCTGAATCTCTTGCAAAAATCAACGTTAAGTACATCCCTCATCCTTCCTATAGTCCGGATTTAGCCCCATGCGACTTTTTTTCTATTCCCTAATTTGAAGAAACGCCTTCGTGGGAGGCATTATCCATCTTCGGAAGCAGTGGTGAAGGCTGCGGAGGCGATTTTGAAGTATCTCTCAAAAAATGGTTTCCAACATGTCTTTGAAGACTGACAGAAATGCTGGGACAAGTGCATTGCATTCTGGAGAGACTACTTTGAGAAGCACCATCAAAATAATGAGGATAAGTAAAGGTACGTTGTCAAAAAATTGTGATCCTTCTTTATTGAACAGCCCTCGTAATTAACTTCGAAATTGATCAAAACGAATTATGGTGGACATGATAAAGCTTAGCGTATTAGCCACTAGATATCAGTATATAGCGCATTTCAAATGTCAAAGTTATCTACGTGTACGGAGTTAAACGAACTTACCGAATGAGGATTTGGAACCTGATCGCTTTTCTTATGTTTATTTTTTCTCGTGGTTATGCAAAGAGAGTGGAATTCGGAAAACATTATTTAGCAATACTCTGTCTATAAACCTTTAGTTACTGTATCCTACAACGAAATATAAAAATGTTAATTGAATATGTATTTCAATTAACAATAATTATATAACAATAATAATTTATAAGAAAAGTTGCTATGAGCGTGAGTAGAGAAGGCTGTGAGCACTAGAATTTCACATGCACCCCATACACTGCTTGTCGCACAGTAATTGATTGTATTGCCGATGTTATATGCTCAACCCCTTAGTTGTTCACATAAAGGGGTGACCATTATCGTCTCTAGAGTATTCCGCCCCGTAATGTAATCTAGGTTCAAAAGTTCATTCATTCTCTTTGCCCATTTGAGCATGGCTCTTAAATGAAAGTAGAACAAAAGAAGCTTGAAGAACGAATGACTAAGTAATGATATTAGACAAATCCATCAAACGTGCTACTACAGTAGGTTTCTGTGAGCCTGCGACAACTGCAAGTTGGTCGTAGGAGCGAATCAGAGTCCTTTTCTGCAGTCGAGTGGAATCACAGCCGCTCGCTCGTTAGGAGGATCAACTAGAAGTAATTTTGTCGAGGGGGAAAAAGAGAAGACACAAGCTTTTTGCGCTGCTGCGCCAACCAGAACATTTCCATTCCCTTACTACAAAATAACTAAAAACAATACTCGAACCATTTTCAGCTCTTGTATACCTACTCGGGTTATTTATTTACATTTGTTTTTCTATCCTTTGCAAACCAGTTAGACCTAAGATCATGTTGCCAATGTATGTGTTCCTTGTTTCATTGGGACCTATTTCTTTTTATCTTAAACATACTCTTGAAATAAACTAAAACTGTGTTACATACCCAGGAAATTCCCTTACCATTCTTCTGCGTGATTTGGTTTAGATGCGTATTGGTTAGACGTACAAAGAGGACGCCTTAGGTTTAAATGATAGTCAAATATTTTTAAAATAGATTGATATTTTTTCCACATGTCTCAACTTTAGATTATATCGGACGATAAATGAAACGAGTGAAATAAAGCTGAAATGAGCCTAAGGTCCGTGGAGCTTAGAGTTAACGCTCATTCATCTTTCGCCTGCCTCGGTAGCGTGTCTACTTCACGTTCAAGAGGTCCCGAGTTCGAATCTCGGTCAGGGTGAGTTACCTGGATAAGGATTTTTCCAGGGTTTTCCCTTATCCTGAAAGACGAATGTCGGGTAACTCTAAGCTCTATGGACCCTGGACACATTTGAGCATCATTTCATCCATTCCATTCATCGTCCGATATATCGTCCGATATATCGTCCGATATATCGTCCGATAAGAGATTCGAACTCGGGACCTCTGGAACGTTACGTAGACACACTACCATCTACGCTAAATAGGTGGGCTATAGTTCACCAGATATAACAATGGTGAACTAGTATGAAGTAATATGAAGCATTTGAAAATTCAAATTGATAACACTGGGCAACAATGAAAAATGTTCGGGCTTAAAAATAGTGAATTTACTTGTGTTTCCATCTTTTGAATTCAAAAAGCGCCATTAAAATGATGGATTAGCTCTTTCTTTGAAGATAAAGTGACATTTCATTTTTTAGAGTACGATTTTAAATTTGGAGGAGTTTTTTCGGGAGTTGGCATATCTGTCAAATAAAACACAGAGAGAAATTTTGGAAATTAAGTGATGCAAAAGTTAAGGAAGGCATTTTTGTCAGACTACAAATAAGAGAACTTGTAAAGGATCCTACACTTGACCAAATTTTGGAGGGGAAAGGAAAGAAAGTTTAGGAAGCCTTCAAGGGTGTTGATCATGGATTTTTAGGCAACAAAAGAGATGATAACTACAAGCATTTGGTGACAGTGTTCCTGCAAAAATACCGTAACCTTGGATGCAACATGTCCCTTAAGATCCATTTTCTCCACTCCCACCTTGACTTTTTCCCTCCTAGTTGTGGAGCTGTTAGTGATGAACATGGGGAGAGATTCCATCAGGACATTTCTGTTATGGAACAAAGATATCAGGGCCGTTGGAATGAAGTAATACTTACGGATTACTGTTGGTCTTTGTATAGGGATTCTGCGGAACTCCATCACAAGAGGCAATCTAAAAGACGACGAAGTCAATAGGCCACCACATGATCCTCTTCAAACACGACCATCTGCGAAGTATTTTTCCAGCAATTTAGAACTCTTAGCATGTAATTACCAGTTAAAAAATCAAATGCACTTTCCTTGTTGTTAACATGTATGTAATTAAAATGTATCTTTTTCTCTCAATCCGTTAATATGTAATACTTCCACCTTGTGTATATCATAGAAACTAGAGCTAATACAAATTTTCCATTGTCATATTTGTTTTTCTCAATCCAAAATTAGTAGGAATTGCCTCATGAAGTGCTCAAAACATTCAAAAAATTAATTTCTTGTTGCCCAGTGTAATCAGTCTCATCAGCTTCATGAACTAAGCCCCTTGAGGCTGGTTTTGACCTCATTCTTTTACCGCTGTTAAGTCCACCTTGACTTTGGTCTATCATCGTTTCTTTTACTATTTGTAGTTCATAATCGAGTTTGGTCTTTGATCGTAGTTAATTTTTAAGCGATGTTTTGAATTGTTCTCCCCCTGTGTTATTGTATCTGCTAACTTAAAGTTTAACTCCCTCCTTATATAGGAGCATCTATACATGTTTGCATTCGTCTCACCATATTCTCTGAAGTTCTACGGAGAGGATCCTCGTCAATGTCACTTATTTCGGTTTGAATGGATTCCTTGAGAACATCAATTGCCGTGGCCTATTCTTGTACACTTTATTTTTAGATACCCTACAAGAAAGGAATCCGGTGAGGTTAGGTCAGGGGATCTGGGGCCACAGACCTTTTGAGATTATTCGATTAACAAAGAAACTGTTTACAAATTTCATGGTGTCATTAGATGCATGTCACGCTGCTCCATCTTGCTGGAAATAACCTTCTCTCAGTTCTGTATCATCTAGCTGCTCCAAAAATGTCTTGAAGGTACCCATATAAACTTCAGTGTCTACAGTCGTATCAACGAAAATGGGAGCAACGATCCATAGATGCTGGTGGAGGTCACTTCCAACATTTTCTCTGAGATATAAATAGCGAAATGTAATCTTCCAATTGTGTATTATATTCTCCCAAAGTTACACGTGTGTCCCATTATTGGGTCAAAAGTTATGGCCTAATGAAATGGTTCAGGTTTATATTGATCGCACTGTATTTTCAAATACTTTATTTAGTAAGGCATGGTGAGTGTGTGAGGCTTAGGGCCCATCGGCTAGTTAGATTATTTGGGCTCTTAGTAAGGTAAAGCTCGGAATAGACCTACAAAATTTTGATTCTACCGTTTCAGTTCTCATCTCGGTTTTGTTAAAATCCAAAACTGCATACCTTAAAGCAGCCTTGGCTTACCATTATTAATGAACAGTTATACATATGTTCTATATCAAAAGTGTGCTCTTTTGTGAAGTAATTTTTACTACAGCTGTTACGGTGTAGAGAAATACTTTGGATCGCGTACTTCTAAAAGAAGTAAAGCCAGTGGTGCAGTGTCTAATTTTCGGCGTAAAAAGACCTCAAGCTCGATAAACAGACTTCTGAACAAAATGAGAAGGCCATTCATGCCGAAGATAGTGGAACCCGCATATCTAATGGGAATTTGACCTATTGACCATATAATTGGAGTACGGGGTGTAACTTGCAGGTTAAAGAAGGACGAATAATTGAATGTTTTTAAAATTATGGGAAATAGGTGCAGTACTAAGAAATAAGTGACAAATTATTTACTGCAGGAATGGCAAGAAAAGTGCAATAATGCAGTTATTCTTCCCTGACATTAAAGAGGCTAAAATTGGAACACGCAGAACCAAGAAAATATTTTTTTTTTCACTTTGTTACACGACATGGATCAAATAATGTTTATTTAAAAAGTTTAGGAAAGAAAAACTCAGATTTATGTGAGCAATGCAACTTCAGCTTAACCTGAACATGTTATTTTTAGTGCATTAAATATAGTGAACTAGTAGAAGACGATCGAAAGAAACTTCAAGAAAAATGCTTATGGAACATCTTAAGGGAAGCACAAAACTATGCTCATTTAGAAAATATGTCTTAGATAATTAGCTAAGGTGTTAGAGGAATATTTCACCGGCGACAAAATACTTCAAGAAAGAAATGCAGGAACATTTCAATCTACGAGAAAAGAATGTTATTCAAGAGATCGTTATAGGGAAATATTAGCACCAAGACAAACTGAAGAGACAGATTAGCAGACTAAAGAAGACATAATGTAAGACGCATGACGGATAAATAGAAGTCGCCAGTTAAGGATATCGGAAGGAAGAGCAGAAACCTCCGAAAGGAGAGCAAGACCTAACCCTAGGAAAGCCAGAGAAGCTGTATGAGAAAAAAGGTTTATGAGGGAAAATGGGAGAAATTTGAGAAGAGGATAGTAGCTATAAAAATGTTAACGGGCAGGGAGAAAAAGAAGGTAAGAAAAATAGGACAGAAATGTAAAGAATATAAGAAAGGAAGATGAGGGGGAAGAAAGGGACTAATTAAGTAACAAGGAGGCATGGAGGTTAAGAGCTATCTGGCAGAGCAGAAGACCAGGGTGTCATGTAAGCCAAGGTAGCAACAAGGTAAAGACAAATAGGTGTAACCAAAAGTTGTAAATTGTAAAATTTTGGAATATGAACAATAAATTTCCACAAAATCGTTTCTATATGGAGAGAATTAAAGCGGAAAGATACAGATCATTATGTATAAGATGAAATATGATAACCCGGGCATTTACTACTGACGAACCAGCTCCTTCTACTGATGCCAGACCCTTTAGGAGATGAATACCGGTAGGACGAAGCTTTGGACATCAGATACGGAAGTTGAAGCAGAAACCAAGGTTTCCGAGAGGAGGACGTAAGAAAGGGACGATAAAACCATATAAATTATTAATAAGCAATTGGGAATATATGATATAATAAATAAAGTCAAAAGAAATATTGTAATCGGTATAACGTGTAAACGAAATAAATAAATAAATAAATAAATAAATAAATAAATAAATAAAATCTGAATATTCTACCCCGGCACCTAGACAACTATACCGGGGCATGTATCCAAATTTTCTCTTTATTTTTCCATAAAATCTTTACAAATGTTATAATTATACAAATCTCTCAGAAAACTACTCTACAAAACTAAAATGAAATAAAATAACAGAAATAAACACAAAAAATCAAAAAACAAAAGAAAACAACTATGAAAATTACAAAATCCTTATTTCCTAAATCTATATCTAAATCTACTAATTCTGTAGTCCACCATGGCCTCCGCCATCACTCTCTCCCTCCGCCGCCCATGCAGTCAACTCCATTGTTTGATTATTCAATAATTCTTCCCGTCTTATCCTATTTTGTATTCTAGAACTCCTTCTTGGATCTTGTACTATTCTTCGCCTATTATCAACTCTTTCTCCTTTGAATATTTTTACCTCCCATGCTTTCTTACTTACAAAGTTAGTCAAAACTTGTAATTTATTTACTAATTGTTGATCTCGAATTATGTCATATACGATATATCCTGCTAGCGCATGCCTCTCTTCTTGTTGGTGAATTGCATATCTTCCACATTCAAATACTACATGTTCAGGACTATCTTGTTTGTTACATAATTCACATATATCATTTTCAGTTTTATTGATTTTCTTCCAATAGGTCTTATAAGGTCCGTGTCCTGTTATATAATGTATAAATCCCTTTGTTGGTTGAATAAAATTCAATTTTAGTCTCTCTTTGACGTTCTGAAAAATTTCAAACACTCTTCTACCTTCTAGACTTTCTGTCCATTCTTTTTGCCATTTATCTTTTAAACTATTTTTAATCACCCAAGATTTGTTTGTTCTGACTCCAGTTATATTATAAACTTTTTCTAAGTTTCCTTTTTTCGCCCAAAATTTTGCGCCCTTCAATCTTATTAATAAATCAATCGGCCAAATGGCCGTTGTTACTAGCAATGCCATAGTTGGTGTTGTTTTTACAGCTCCTGTCAGACGTAATAATACTTTTCTTTGCGTTCTTCTCAACAATCTTCTTATTTGCACATCATCCATCCTTTCTGCCCAAACTGCTGCCGCATACGTCATAATTGAAGCAAAAATGGTGTTATGATATATCTGTATGTTACGCAATGGAAGTACAAAATTTAAATTGGTTATTCTTGCTAGCTTTAGCATTATTTTCTCTGTTTTCTGCCTAATATACTCCGTGTGTTTTCTGAAATGAAATTTTTCATCTATCATGATACCCAAATATCTCATCTCTTTTTCCCGTTTAATGTTCTGATTATTTATCTTCACTGTAGGATCCCGCTTTAAATTTCCCTTAAAAAGCACATAATTTGACTTGTTTGGTGCAATTTTTAGTTTTGTTCTGAAACACCAATTTGATAATGTATTTGTAACTTCTCTTGCTTTATTTTCTAGCTCTAGTCTGCTCTGTCCATCCATCATTATGACTATGTCATCAGCATACGCTATTACATCCAAAACCTTATGATCTCTTTCCAGTAGTTCTAATAAATCTTCTGATAAAATATCCCAAAAAAGGGGCCCCAAGATAGAACCCTGAGGGCAACCCTTGGTTATCTTCTTCCTAGTTTCAAAATTTGATCCACCAATGAATACTTCTCTATTGGAACAATAATCCTTTAATAAATTATAAATAGTACTTGAATATTTCTTGTCTTTTAAAATGCCGAAAAAATACGGCCACCATAAATTGTCAAAAGCGCCCGATATGTCCACAAATAATCCAATTACATAATTCTTTTGGCTTTTTGACACTGTTTCTTGAATTTTTAATATTGCATCCTCAGTTGAATATCCCTTTCTGAAACCAAATTGTTTATTATTCATACCCAGCATCAACCTATTTTCCATTATTCTTTTATATATTAACTGTTCAAAGATCTTGCCAATAGCATTTAATAAACATACTGGTCTGAAAGATTTTGGTTGCGTTCTGTCCTTATCTGCTCCTTTGCACAAAATTACAACCTTTGCCTCCTTCCACAAGTTTGGAAATCTCCCTCTTGCCAAACAATCATTAAACAAGAAACACAAAAACAAGACAATTTCTTCTCGTAGATTATACAAGACTTCATTTATAATACCATCTGGACCAGGTGCCTTCTTCTTTTTTAACTTCTGCAGAATTAATTTTATTTCTGTAATATCAAAGGGATAAACAGGATTTCCTGTATACTGCAACATCATCTGGTTTCTTTTTTCAACATGAATATCATCATCTTCTTCCTCTTTATCATCTGGCAATAACGTATGTAATAACAATTCCACCGATTCTTTCCCACTTTCTGTCATCTCTCCATTACCCTTATCTAATGTGGTTAAGATTTCTGGCTTCTTAATTTTATCCATAATAATTTTATACGGTTGTCCCCAGACATCTTGTTTTAAATTATTCTCAACGAACTGTTCCCAATGTTGTTTTCTGGTGTCTTCTAATAATTGTTTATACTTTTGTTTGGCCTCCCTATAATTCTTTAAGTTCTCTTCTCTTTCCGTATGTATGTTTGATTTTTGATATATTCTTCTTAATTTCCTTGCTAACGATCTCAGCTTCTGCAATCTATCTGTCCATTTTATTTTATCCTTATTATTAGAAATTGTTATCTTTGGAACGGATTTTGATACTGCTACTTTTATTGCTTGTGTTAAATTTATTGCATCCAAATCCACTGATATTCCCGTATACTGTAAATTTAAATCCTTAAATACTTGCTTCATCTTATCCCAATTTGCTCTTTTATAATTATAACGTAATTCTATTTCATGTTCTTCTTGAATTACTTCCCCATTCAATATATAATCAAAATAAATCAAATTATGATCACTTGTGGTCTGACCCTGTGTGACCCACCAATTTCTAATCTTCTTCTCCGCTGTTGCTGACGCTAAAGTAATATCTATATTTTCTTCAGCACCTGCTCTATTTTGAAAAGTTGGTGGATTACCATCTTTATTTATTACATATAAATTTAATTCCGAGATATGTTCTTCCAGTTTCTCTCCTCTTTCATCTGGTCTTTTACTGAACCACCAAGTTGATTTTGCATTACAATCACATACATGCATGATTTCTTTATTTCTGAATTTATTATGAATATTTTGTAATTTATATAGAAAGGGTTCAATATCCAAACTATATTGAAAATAATAATTTGCCAATATAAAACTTCCATACTTTGTTATAACTTCAATGCAATTAGCATGCGTATCCAGAAATTGCGCTATGTTTACTATTTGCAAATCTTGCTTGAAAATTACTATTGCTGCCATTGCCTTTTCCTGAGATAAGATTTGTCGGGATCTTAACGGCATATATGGAATTTTGGAATTTACCACATACGGTTCTTGAATACAGATAATATCTAATTTTAATTCTTCTGCAATTTTTCTTATTTCCGCCATAACCAATTTACTTCTTTGCCCATTTATCTGTGCAATTCTTAAGCTTTCCTCCATGAGTTACTTCCTAAATTTAATCCACCAAATACATCTCTTCTTACTTTTGCGAAATTCTCTCTATTTTCATTTACTTCCTTTGCCATATTATGATTGAAACTTCTTATATTGTCCTTAAATTTATTTACTTGGGCTATTTTATATTTATTTTGTTTAGAAGTTATAGATTTATTTGTGTTTACAGCTGATAAACATGTTGCTATAATATTTTCCGATTTATTAGATTTATTTGGAATTTTTTGTGCATTGATCTTATAAAACGTTTTTTCTGGCTTAAAGCTAGGATTAAAATTGGCAGTTTTTACTACATTATCCTGTACGACATCTTTTTTAACAATCTCCGATCTATTTAATCCTGAATGTCTAATTTGTGCATAACAATGTGGCCAGCTTGCTGCTGAATCAAATACAACTCGACCATAACATAGAACAAGATTATTATATAATTCTTCTAGATCTAATACCTCTCCCCCTCTCTCAGAAGCAATATTTAACAATAACATTAATTCTTCTAGATCTGTCCGTAGATTTTTTGTTCTTGAATCCATCCTTTCAACTGCATTTGGAACTGGAATCATAATTTTATTGCCATTTTCATGAGCTCTTCTTGTAATATATCTTAATGCCGCAATTAGTGTCTTGGGTTCTTCTAATCTACTTAACTTCAACGTTTTTTCAAAATCATTATAAATTTCCTTAATATTAAACTCTTCGGTCTTTTCTTTCGTATCCTTTTGATTTATTAACGACCATTCTCCCTGTTCTCTATCCTTCTCAAACCCAAACTCAACTTCTTCAACTTCGTCTACAACTTGAACATTCTCCTTTCTTTCCTCTTCTTCGCCTACTTTTTTATATATTATTTCATCATAATTTATTTCGACATTCCTTCTTGTATTCCTCTTCTTATTCTTCTTTATTGGTAAGTTAATATTTTCTTCACTGTTGACCATAATCAATTCGGGAAACAAATCTTTCTAACATCATATTATAAGTTGAACAATTCCCCTTGCCTCCGCAAATCTTGCCTCTCCTCTTGCAAGGAATACAACATTCTTCTCTTTTCTCACATTCATTCCTCAGATGTCCAATTTCTCCGCATTTTCCACACACTTTATTATTTTCCCTACAAGATTTCTTGACATGACCATAATTATAGCAATTCAAACATTTCGGTACAGAGATGAAATTCTTTACTGCTACCGCTTGAAAACCTGCATATATTCTTCCTGATTGAATGAGATTTTTCCACAATATTGGAGAAACTTCAGCACGTGTAAACGAAATATAGGGATAAAGTTCCCTTAAGTTAGAACGGGTAGACGAGGCTGGATACGTAAACAATAGAACGATAAAGGCCCAAAATTCCTTCGCCAGCACGGAGCCAGAAGCAATAACGAGGTTTAAGGAAAACATGTAGAGGCAGGACGCAGTACCATTACGACGCCAAGAGGTCATACAACTCTAAGGGGTGGACCCGCGACTGCTGCACAGTTGAAGGTGAATGAAAATGACCAATCATATCAGGGGTCTCGGAGCATATGATATAGACCCCGGGGCTACCTACAAACATCCAAGAACCTCCCTAGGCATACCATAAAGCTATAATCCTCATTATTTTCTATGTCTATCTTTCTATTTTCTTCTCTTCCTAACCAAACATAAAAAACCACCAGAACAAAAGCCAACCATCTAACCACCGTCCGTTGACTTATTACCCATAAAATGCCAGTAAGGGACTGTCCCGGGATGGCAATAATTCGAAGGCCCCTGTTTCATGGAGCAGGGATCACCTCCGTGCTGTGGAAATGACCAATAAGCTAAAATCGCAGAAATAAACTCCCCCAATAAAATGTACCGTAAACCACGTGATAGGCGTGAAATAGAGAACAAATAGAAAAGGGATGGACATAGACAAACAAATCTAGGAAGAAGCTGAGAGTAGGGCGAAGTCCAGAGGTCCAGAGGTAGTCCTGGTCGGGCGGGGCAATTTTCCCCGTCCGGGTGTCTTTTGCCGCAGTACCTAGCCGCTTTGCGGCTTAACCTGCGAAGTGAGTCAAGTTTGATATCTTTTTGATCTGCTGGCGGTAGGTGTTGAGTGTTTCCAATTTGGTTTCAACTGGTTGCCCTTGAGTTGTCCTCTGAAGGCGGGTTTGTTGTTACTTTCTCCCGTTGGGGGAGGATCTGTTTTAGAACTTTTACCCCGTTTTGAGTACGGGTGTCCTGACGCTCGAGCCATCAGGCGTTGAGTTGATTGAGTGTTTTTGGGGTTTTCCTTGGGTTACCCAAGGGGCCCCAAGACGTCTCTGGGGAGTTTGTATGATGGCAAGCGTCTTTGCTCCCTCTGGTCATACCTACCCAGTGAGTTCACCAAAGGGTTGCCATGGGTTTGAATTTTGTCGTACATTGAACGAGCCCTCTCTCGAATGACGTCGACAATGTACGGAATGTTCGAATGTTCGTGAAGGATATGGGCGGGAAATCTCCAGTCAGTATCGTAGATGACCCGTAGCGCCCTGTTCTGCAGCGTCTGGAGTCTGACGAAAGTGGTATTCGCCACTGTTCCTCAGATCTCACAGCCGTACAGGATCATGGGCGGGATGATCGCCCGATACAGCTGGAGTTTGATACGGAGTGGCATGGTTGAGCGGAATATAGGATATAGGTTCCTGAGCGCGACGTGCCCAAGCTGTACCTTGCCCTTGACGTGCGGAGCGTAAGTTAATTTGCGGTCCAGCGTCACTCCGAGATACTTCGCCGTTTGAACCCATGGGATTCCACGACGCCGTAAAACGAAGTTCTGCTGCAACCGATTGGCTCTGGTTTTTGCCAGGAGAATCGCAGAGCTTTTCTCCGGGTTAATCGCCTTTCGCCATTTTGCGCTCCATTCGCCAATGGCCCGGAGCTGGGTTTGGATCTGCCGAAAGCTATACCTTGGGTTTCTGTTGACTGCGAAGATCATTAGATCGTCCGCATATTGACATGTGTGGGTATTATGGTGAGTAGGTATGTCAGCCATGTAAGCTGCAAAGAGTGCCGGCGACAGCACGCTGCCTTCCGGCACCCCAGCGCCAATGGGCCGCTCTGTGGACAGCTTCCCCTCCATCTTTACTCGGAAGCTTCGGTTCCCGAGGAAACCGGCCACCAAGGAAATGTATGGACGGGGAATTTCGTGCTCCAGGAGTTTGTAAATTAGTCCCTCATGCCAGGTAGTGGCGAATGCCTTCTCCACGTCCAGCAACACTGCTACCGTTTTAGACCGTTCCTGGAAGCCCAGGGAGGCCTTCTCGGCAACCCGCAATAGTTGCTGTGTCGTGGAGTGGCCAGAACGGAAGCCAAACTGATGTTCCGGGATTAAGCCCCTTTCCTCTAGGTGAGGAAGGAGCCGGGATAGGAGCAGTTTTTCGAAGACCTTCGATAAAACTGGGAGAAGACTTATTGAGCGGTAACTGGAAGGAAAAACCGGATTCTTGCCCGGCTTTAAAACGCACACCACGCGCGCCTCCTTCCAGATAGCTGGAAAGTGGCGCATGTATAGGCACGCATTATAAATCCGGGTTAGGTGAATCACGGCTCTTCGTGGAATGTGCTTGAGCATTTCCGCTGTGACACGGTCCTGCCCGGGTGCTTTGTTGTTTCTTAGAGAGTTAAGCGTGGTCGCTAACTCTCTAGGGGTAACGATGGGGATATGGAACTCCTCGTCGTCAGGGGGCGGGGCTTCTAGGAAGTCCTCCACCACCTGTTCCACGAGGTCAGCATGGTCATCGTCCATTGGCTCTACCCTGGGTTGGAATTGAGCCTCCAGATAATCTGCTAGTGCATCTGCCTTTTCTTTCGACTCGTAGACGAGTCGACCTATAGGGCTATGTAGGGGGTGCTGGTGTACGGTTTTGTCTTTCCGCAGGCTACGGACTATTCGCCACGGTTTTCTCTCCTGGAGATTGGTGTGCCTTAGTAGTTTTTCCCAGGCCTCTTGGCGGTGTGCTCTTAGGAGCCGTCTCACCAGGGACTTGAACCTCTGGTGTACTTCTCCTATCCTGGGGTGGCAAAATCTCTGCCACAGCTTTCTCACAGCATTTTTAGCCCTGATTAGCTGCTTAATGGGTCCCGGAATATCAGTGGGGTTTGGAGCGTCTATTGGGATGCGGTGTGTATGAGCACGGACCGCATTAAGGATAGATGTGGAGAACTCCTTGGCTGCCGCCTCGAGTGACTCCACGGAGTCGATCCGGGGACTGGCTTCCACGGAGTTTTGGATGGTAGTGATAGCGGCATCCCAGTCGACTTCGTCCACCCAGTCAGCCGTTGCCAGAGCTGCGACGGTAGCGTCTGAATCGATCACAACTGGGTTGTGATCCGAATCCAGAGCGTTTACCGCCGTGAGGTCCAGATGAAATGGTATGTTTTTCGTGATAGCGAAATCTATGATGTCCGCTCTGCCTCGAGGCGGAAAGTGCGTTGGACCCCGCGGGCCATGCGCATGAAGGGTGGGGTCTCCGCAGATGAAGCGGTAGATGTTCCTTCCCCTTTCATTCTGGATGCAGCTGTTCCATCCTGGGTGTTTGGCGTTGAAGTCGCCGGCTATACACACTCTGTGATCGAGGTTGAGGAGTGCCCGGTAATCCGCTTCATGGAAGGGATGGTTGGGCGGGTCATACACCGCCACAAGCACCAGGTCTGAACCGCCTAAGGAGAGCCTTATGGCGGTCGCCTCCTGTGAGAAGCGTCACTCGTTGAGTTACAACGAAAGGGAAAAGACGCGTTAGTTTAATATCTGATGGCGAGGTAATAGTGGAGTTAGATTTCAAACGTGGTCTCAAAGAGACAAGCGATGGAACGAGAGTAACAGCGAGCGAGAAAAGCAGGGCAATCCGACAAGTAATATCTGTGTGAATAAACAATCCACAGGAAATTGAAGCAGGACTTTTCATTGGCTGGTGATAACTCCTGGACCCTGAGAGAGTATTCCTGCTCACCGACACACAATCCTTAACAACCATAACACACCAAAAGGCCTCCCAAAGAGAAATACCACTCCAAATAGGACATTTAAAATTGTATGAAACAGACCTTCTTAGTTTGTTACAGTAATTAAAGCTGTAGTAGGAATGTAAATTCAAATTATATATACTTTTTTTCGAGTGGAGGAAAAATGCATATTACGCACTAACCCTGGGATTGGGATGTGGGACTCTACTGGGGGAATCGAGCCGCCAGCTCTACCCACTAGAAAACCTCCACCGGTGAGTATTCAGGAGTGATGCTGTGGCAGTACCGCTGTAGGCACCTGCGGATCCTAGGAAGAGATATATTGGTCCGGCCGAGGCCAGATGCAAGGTGAGAATGGCGGCAGGACGTAAGCATGACCAAGGCCCTGCTTAAGCTCTTGCTTATTAGGAGCGGTCTTGTTTGGAAGTGGATGAGGAATTTGTAGGGTCTCTGCGGCGGTTGGTGTCGACCTCATGTGTTGGGTCCGTCGAACATCGTTTGGAGGCCTGCCACTTCCTCCTTGACGAGTCTTTGGAGCATGAATTTATGTGTGTCGCGTTGTTTAATGGATAATTGATGCTTCTCCTCTATATCCTCACGCAATTCTGCGAGCTCTGAGCTGATATTTGTGTGTGATGTGGGTTGCTGCGCAGATGAATTCCAGAGCTCGGTGAGAAGTTCCTCCATGTTGGTAAGCTTGGCCATTACGACCAGGAACTTCGAATGGAAAACCTGAACAGCCTCCCCTAGGCCCCGAACTTGCTCCCTGAGCAGCTCCTGATTTGTGGTGTAGTTTGGTGTTGCCGGCTGTTGGTGAATTTGTTGAGGGTGAGCACTCAACTGCTGCTGAGTGGTTAGCGGCGCAGGAGGGACAGGCGTTGGCTTCCTCCAGGGATGCAGGGGGCATAGCGCCTGCCCGGTGAAGTGGCTGTGCCCGCCTCAGCAGGCACAGTAGCGGCGACGTCGGCGGATGTCGTGCTCTCTGCAGACCGAAGTAAGGCTGGAAACACCGCAGTAGTGGCACTTAGGCTCGGTTGCACAGGACTCGGCTGCATGCCCGTAGGCGCAGCAGCGGCGGCATGGAGCTTGACGGTCCTGTCGGCTGACTTCAGTGCACAGCACCCGCCCTAATAAGGGTAGGCCGTTAGTTAAAGCAGCTTCCAGTTCCGCGTGGCTGGCTAGCTCCACCCGGACTAGTGGTGTCGGACCTCAGGCTGAGGTGATGCGTGTGGCTCTCATTGCTGAGGGCCACTGCTGCTGCGCTGCAGCAAGCACATATCTTGCTTGCAGGTCCCGAGGCACTCCGGTTACCACTATGCTTGTGCGGCGGTGCAGTGGTTGTGGCGGCGTTGGCTGGCTGGCTAGTGCTGGCGACTGGCCTGATCCTAGCTGGGTAGCAGGGCCGGGTTCTGGCTGCGGTGTCGCAGGAGGTCCCTTCTCGGCTGGCTGTGCTGCGGTGGTTACTGCTCGTTTCTTCGTACCTCTCTTGACACGTGGCGTGTTGCTGCACTGAATGTTCGACGACGTTGGCTGCTGCGGTGGTTGTACATCTGGAGGTGAAGTCTGGCGAGCGTCCGGCGTGATAGGGGAAGCGGGCCGAGTTGCCCAAAACTTCCCCTGCGGCTCCGCGGGAGGCTCCCCCTCGTCTGCGGATACTGACAGCGAGGCGGGAGATGACGCCCGAGAGCTGGCTGGCGAAGGCTGATGTGAAGGTGGCTTCACTGCCTGGCTCTGCTTCTGTGTTGCGGCGGTCTGCTTCTTCTTCATGTTACTGCGGCGGTCTCTCGATGTGTGCTGCTCGGCGTCTCGAAGAAGAGTGAATTATATAATTTTATTAGAAGTAAGGTAGAAGAAAGATTGTTTTTAGATAGATTAAGTGAGTAGATTGTTAAGGTTACTGGAATCGAGTAACCTGTAGGCTTAGTTAGTTGCGGTAGCAAGTATACTATATCTGCAATATTTTTTAAAATATATGCAATTAGATTTATAAATGAATAAAGATAAAAATAGAGTTTACATAATAAGACCTGGTTTAGAATCCAGAAACTGGGCTACTAGATATTCAGATTTTATCTTAATTTTTATTTTTATTTTATTAAATTTTCGTATCAGTTTCTTGGGAGACGCCGAATTTAAGAATGTATCTGACATTAAGTTCCTTAGTTATTCACGTGCGCATTAGGTGAAAAACTAACATACACATATGCGCGCGTACTAAATCTGTGTATTCGACTCAGGCGACCTCTAAAACTATTTCGGCGAATTCTCTCTTTCAAATGTTTGTGGAAATCAGTACTCCGTCCACATATTTTGAATAGAAATTAGGGAAAACGTAATTACGTAAAGAATTTCTTACTGAGTGGCATGCATAATTTCATGAAGATGTGTAGTAAATACACACATTTCTGTAAATGTATAGGATTAATATTAGCTATTTTAAGTGATAATATACTTTGTAGCATCCTAAATATTTCCTTTTCGCGTTGGATATTTTCCTAAAGCCTGGAAATTTGCTGAGATCATTGCATCGCGAAAGCCTAACAAACCTCCCACAGAGCTATCGCCCAATTAGTCTTTTACCAACTCTGTTCAAACTTCTTTGGTTTGTTCCTGAAACCTCAGTTATACCTCCCCAACAGTATGGATTTAGACAGCATCATTCTAGTACTCACCAGCTCCTGAGACTTACTGAACATATTACCCGTAGCTTTGACACCAAAGAGCATACTCTGACAGCATTCCTAGATTTCACTCAGACATTTGATGGAGTGTGGTACGACGGCCTCCTTTATAAACTACATGACCTAGGGCTTCCGCTCTACTTACTTAACCTGGTTACTAGCTATCTTAAGAAACGCCAATTTTCTGTCTTCAACGCATTTCTCACCCCGTACTAGTTTAGCCTGCGTGCCTCAGGGTAGCGTCCTTGCGCCTCTTCTTTACAGTGTATATACTGCTGACGTGTCTGAACTTCCTGCAACAAGTACCGCACTGTTTGCTGACACCTTTACCTCGCACTTTTCTATTGAAACTGCCGCAGCAACCCTACAATCTTTCCTGGACAGTTTCCTGCACTGGTTATCTCGCTGGTGTATCGCACTTAATCCAAGCAAATGTCTTCTTAAGCTTTTCACCTTGCGCTGGCCTGCTGCTCCGGCAAATATACGACTCAATAACACTGAAGTCCCCTGGTTACCTTCTGATTGTGCAGTCAAGTGTCTTGGCGTCCATCTTGATCGTCAGCAAACTAAATCAAGTCTATGCCCGTCTTCACAAGTTGTATCCCATTCTTAACCTCAAATCCTCTTTACGAGTCGAATGTAGGCTACTACTAAACAAGAGTATTCTACGACCACTTCTTCTATATGCCAGTCCTGTATGGGGATGTGGTTCATCTACTCATATTTACCAACTCCAGGATATTACGATTGTCTGTGAACGCCCCGTGGTACATCCGGAATGCACAGCTGCATAGAGAATTGGACATAGTCAGCATTAATGAGTACATCTCTACAACGACAAGCAGATTCTTTGCTCACCTTCCTTATTTATCACTTGGGACGTCGCCTTGATGGTGCACCAAGACTGAAGGCACGCTTATCACAGGACATTTCATTTGTATAATGTTTATTTATTCTGTAGTGAAGAAGTTATTAAATTTATACTCACACTAATCAGACCAGTGCTCTTGAGGACTCTAGGAGTATCCCCTTTCCCTGTATACTTTAATTTTACTATGTATATAGCTCCACAATTTGTATAGTACTAACTGTGCTGAGCAATTGAAATAAAAAAATATTTTTTGTTACGTTTTGGAAAAATTACCTTCAAAGATTTCCTGTTACCGGATCAAAACGGGATGACTTGTAATAATGATGCAAATTATACAGTTCAGTTCTATTCGAGGAGAAATCTTTACAAATGAAGGCTTTTGGGGAGGTACGAAAGTAAGGCAAATTTACACAAAGTTTCCTTAGTAGAGAAAATCCCCTTTAAATATTTAAACAATGGACTCGAGGCGGTGGACAATTGAAGCAGTGACTTAAGCTAAAATGACCGACAGCTACTTTACAAATTCTATATTTATCAATAAACTGTATCCAAATCAATAGTTTAAAGTCGATATTAAAATCCAAGCATAGCATGAATATGAAATCCAGTACACTCGCCTGTATACGTTAATTTGAAAACTCATCAAAGGAATATATCGACTACCTAGTTTGTAACAAAACCAGCCTGCATCGACTATCGTAATTAAAGCCACGAGTTTGCAGTACGTGGGTGATTACAGGAAGCCATTAGTGTGCTTCACAATAGATACAGACTCTATGTAAAATGAAGAATTTCGATATTGGAAGTGTTCAGCAAAAATAATTCCAGAATGACTTTTAATTCACCTAAGTACAGTGTGCCGGGTTGTGCAGTGAAGTGATGTTGTATTCAATGAAAAATTAAAATACAGAACAAAATCAGATGATTTTTGTGAGGAACAAAAGTGTTAATCAGGAATAAATTAAAATTATAAATCTGAAAACGTGTACGAGAGTTGTTCAATTGAGAATGATCACATTTTTTTTTTTTTTTTTTCACAACGTACCTTTACTCATCGTCATAATTTTGATGGTCTTTCTGAAAATAGTCTCTCGCGAATGCGATGCACTTGTTTCGCCGTTTCTGCCAGACTTCAAAGACATGCTGGAAACTTTTTTTGAGAGATCCTTCAAAATCACCTCCGCAGCCTTCACCACTGCTTCTGATGATGGATAATGCCCCTCAAAAAGGCGTTTCTTCAAATTAGGGAATAGAAAACAGTCACATGGGGCTAAATCCGGACTATAGGAAAGGTGAGGGATGCACTTCACTTTTTTTTTTTTTTTTTTTTTTTGCAAGATACTCAGCAACAGTGGCAATATGCAGCCGCGCATTATCGTGGTGCAGCATCCAGCCTGATTCACGGAAATATCGTCTTTTGCGCCTGATATGGACTTGCAATGTTTTCAGGACATCCCTGTAGTATTGTGCAGTTACTGATATGTGTGCAGATATAACCTGGTGATAAACCATTCCATGAATATCAAAGAATGATATGACCATAACTTTTCCAGCAGAGGCAACCACATTTGCCATTTGGGGGGTTGGTGATGAAGGAGATTTCCACACTGAGCTTTGCTGTTTGCTCTCAGGATCAAAATGATGTAGCCAAGTTTCATCAGCAGTGATTACGTTTGAAAGAAACTCTGAATCAACTTTAACTGCATATTACCTCCAGTGTAGCGGTAGGCAATACTGAACATGTCTGAACTTACCTGCTTCTCACATACGGGAACCAGGAGTACTAACAATGAAACTACTAGAGCGTGTTGCTTTAACATTAGGCTAACAGAATATAATATGATTGAATTTTATTGCGAAAAATTATGACCATAAAAATTATAATTCTTTATTGAACAGCCCTCGTATTACGTACAAAATGAAGTTAGCTGCAGTGAAGCAATGAATATACACAAATATAACTATTTGTAACAAACACTTCAGTTATCTTAAGAAAATGTTAGTTCTTCTAATTGAGATCGATTTCACAAACAAATTGCTTGCATCGTCAGTCCATCAACACACTTCTAGACAAGGATTCCGGTTACCCTGTTATTGTGTTTTTTCAGTATTACCAAAATCTGAAAACGAAACAAACCTAAAAACAGAATCGACTGCTGTTATTTCTAAATTCATTACGCGATGTTTGTTTTAAAGTAAATATATTCTTCCAAAAAGATATTTATTTTAAATATATATTATTTATTATTGGGAAAAGGTATTTAATTTAAAAGATAAACATCACGTAATGAATTTTGCAATACCAGCAGTTGATCCTGTTTTTGGGTTTGTTTCGTTTTCAGATTTTGGTAATACTGAAAAAAACAACATAAGAACATGGTAATCGCAATCCTTCACTACGAGTTGTGTTGGAGTGACGATGCAAGTCATTTTTTGTGAAATCGGGCTCAATTAGAGAGAAGAATTAACATTATTTCTTAAGACAACCGAAGTTTTTGCTACAAATAATTACATTTGTGTAATATTCTTACATATTTTTAATGTTGGAAGTAGAGGTTTGTACAGCTTAAATTTCTTCTTAACATCTAGCTTTACCATTTTATTATATGAAAAACGTTCCTCAGGTGTGAAGAGGGACCGTCTCGATCCACCTCGACCTGGCAGAAATGTTTTGTAGGCTAACACCATCCTTGGGGGGAAAAGATGAGGCTAATGGAGACCACATCCGTCAGAGGGTGGAGCCAACGAGGTCTACATACGTATTGAAATTCCTTGGACAGACTGCCACTTGGAGCAGTAGAGTCTGTTCAGTTAACTCGTGTGCACTGCGGCCGCTGCCTTTGACGAACCCTCATAATCGTTTTACAAGCCCCGAACCTCCTCCCCCCAGACCTTTCTGCAAGGTTGCCACCTTTCTCGATACGTCATGGGCATCGTACGAGGTTTCGTCTAAATAAATTCTCTTATGTCCATTACTGCAAAACTTCCTTAGTTTTGACATATATATCGCCAACTTACAATTCTACTGGATTCCATACTAACCCTTAACTTATTCAAAGTGCGGTATTTGAAACCCAGCTCCTTTAGGAGACCGCGAAAAGTGCAGTGCCCATAAGGACAATCACAAATTTCTTGCAAATGTGCAGCCAATTCGTCTAAGACGGGCGCTCTTCCTTTTGCATAGAATCTATAACTTTCTCGACAAATTAAATCGCATGTGAAATTATCTACTTTAGAGAAATATTTTCTTTTGTTTTCACACTTGATCGGCGTCTTTGGTATTCCTTTCGTCACAATATTTCTTACTGTATTTCTGTGAATATCCAGAATTTATCATCACGTTCATTGCATGACCCCTTACCAAGATTATTTTTCAGCACATATTTATGCGTGTTCAAAACAAGCGCTTGAATTTGCTTAGAAACAGTTCCCGTTAAAACTTTGTTTTTTTAGGCTTTTCCAGTAATATAACTCGGCCCAGTTATTCACATTATTGTCATTACTTTATTTTCAGTTGACTGAAAGTTACCTACTACTTCCTCTGCCTTTACCACTGCATTTCCCTCCCACGGTCTCCACATTGTGACACACAACAAATTTCCGCACGTAATGAAACAGATCAACTGGAAGTTGGAGCTAGGGCAACTGAGACTCCACGTGGAGTAAACATGCGACTGTCACTTCGAGAAAATCAGGGTTGCTATTGGTCCTCAACGACAGTGTTCCATTTCTGAAGGGTAGAGATAGATTTATGACGGTCATTAGTGGGTTGGAGAGTGAGTTCCCTTTGGGGTGCAAACTGCACACGCGTTCACTAAATAGACTTTACCACCTAGGGAGGGGGTGGCAAAGTGAACCGAGGAGCAACTTCAAGATTTACAAGACGCACGCATATGTGTTATCTGCCTGCATTCGCCGGAACTACCGTGCTGACAATTGAACCTGCAATTGAGAAAGGATACATATTCGTCGAGCAGAAAAGCACCCTCACTCGTCTAGTGCCTCAAGTCAAGAGTGGTAGATTGACGCGAGCTACAGAATGCAGGTCAAGACGTACCTGCGACGTCATTTCTCCGGATACGTTCCTTAGGTAACACAATTGTACTTTTATCTTAAATGTCTTACTTTCCAACTCACTGACTACAATAGTGGCTTTTGTAAGAATAAATTATACAAACTCATAAAAGAACCATAATGGCTGGAGAAGGTTATGTGGGATAACAGCGATTTTTTTTTCCCTTTCCCTTCCATTTATTTAACTTTTGTTCGTGCTAATGTTATATACTACATCGGTATTTATCTACCGACGTATTAAGGAATAAACTGTCTAGATTTGGAGAGATACAGCATCTGAGTGATACCTAACGGTTAGTGGTGCTGTAACCCTTCCTTTACCTCGTGCATGCCACAGACCGTTAATGTGGAAGCCTTAACTTCCCGCATTCCCGTGTGGTGCTTGTAGTCCCCGCTGGAGACAGTTCTCAAAATAACTACCCAGTACAATTTTCGGGCTTAGCACTCAGGAGCCTCACCTGTTCTAATTACAAAGAGAAATGCTAAGCTTTTACAGCCGTGTATCTGTTAATATGTTACGGAACAACGTTGCTTAAGCGAGAGTCGGGAGAAGGGTGGCGTATTTCTCTGCCGTATTCTCCAGCTTCATCTTCAAAGGGGTTGCAGGTTAAACCAAATGTAATACTATTCCAAAAACTTAGTGTATGCAGTTCCTGTGAAATGCTAGCTGTTACAGCCATTCTAAAAGCACTTTTCAAAATTGTGACAGTAAATAGATTAAATAACGAAGCATTCGGTACTAAAACACAATGCTACAGGATAGATCCCTGAATATTTTAATGGAAACCATAAACAAATAATATGGAAATTACTTGCGACAAAAATGACAACATGAAGTTACACCAATATTATTTTGTCACTGGAATTATCAATTCGTTGGAGCTTCCAATCAATTTAATATTTTAACAAATTCACACAATAACCACGTCAGTCTAATGTTCCTCGACACCAACTTGTGCCACTCGTAGCTTTTAACACTCAATGCCCGCAAACTGACAATTATTTTACACTGCACCCTCACAGCTTTGTGTTTCACAACTCAGATATCCACAACTACCAACTGAATTGAATTGAATTTACCTCAGACTGGCTTTTGCATCTGCCGGACAGAAAATAATGTTCGGGAAACCAAAACCTGGAACCCAAGGAATCGAACATTGTCGAAGTAGAATTCTTCAGATCTGCCAAAATCTTAAGTTCTGGAATACTAGTATAGGACAACAAGGGGGCTACTTGCGGCATCATGACGTCAGATGCTGTACTTGAATGTTCCGTTGTTTTCTTTACTTCATTTAACCACAAGCAACAAAAACTGGAGTGGGGTGATTGGACCTAATCCTTTTGGGTATGTATTCATTGCCACCGTGGTAATATTCTTGTGTAGACTTGTATAACAGACCTGAAGAGAGGAAATACGAGGAAATTAAGAATCCATTGAAGCTCCGAGTTTAATAAATACCACATCAAAGAGGAAAATGTAGATGAAATGCAAGGTTGAGAAACATGTATACAAAATCTTTGTTAGAGATCAGATGTTGGCTGTAACTCACTTTTTTGTTTTGCAGTTCATTCCGTACTCGAATCTACAATGAACATCGAATTCGCAATTTAAGCCTCTTCAAACCTTTACGTGAAGTCAGAGCAACGTTCATGTGTACGCGCGTGTGTGTGAGTGCGTACACAGATGAGCAGCACAAATTGAACATTAAACCTTGGTTAAATACAGCAATTCGTATTCAATTTTGGCATATTTAGAGATTACCCTCCCGTTAACAATTCATAACAGCGGATGTAAATCATTTGAAGGAATACTGACCATTATAAAACATGTTACCAACATTTTGAAATCGCTCTTTCTCACACAGTTAGCAGCTTCACGAAATGCAACTTGTGAATTTGGAAGTTTAGTACGTCGAACTTCTGAACATAGATTGAATCACGCTTTGATATATTCTAAATTGTATGTATATAAATTATTTACAACTGAAATACACGGTGTTCATTTTATCTGTAGTTTTACCGCGCAAACTTTGACGTCATCAATAGCATCGCTGATGGAGCGAGTTTCTATAGGATTCCCCTAGCGGCTTGCGATCGTATTTGATGTGTTGACAGCAGCTTTGAGGCCTCCCTCTACCGGCAGATAAATATACTATTTGAAAGGTGGTTCTGTTAATATAATGGTGCGTAATTTCGCATGGTGCGTAGATACGATAACTATTTATAAAAAAACTATATACTGTAATTCAGTGCACTACAAAATTTTATGCAGCCATAAAAGTATACCAATAAGAATATATGAAATGATAAGTCAATGAACATCTGATTGTCTATTATAGTAAACATATATGCATATTGTAAACCTGTCACACAAAATAGAAATATTTCAATTTGATCTTAATTATTTTTATCACCCACAGTTTCCCCACAAAGTAACATCATTACAAACCATAAAATAAGCAGAAAATGTTCTACAAGTGAAAAATAAATTAGTGTTACAATATATACAAAGCTTTTATCCAAGTTTAAAAAAATATCTCTAGTATATGGTCTTATGTGTCCATTTTCTTATATTTCCTTTCTCTCTTCCCCTTAAACACTGTCTGTATTGTGAGAAGGTATGCTTGAGGCCTTTCTGTCATAACATTATTTATTGCTTCTAGATTGGGATCAGTCACTTTATAACGTCCAGTGTCTCTCTTTTTGCGAGTAACAGATCCTGTATCTTGGAAATGTTTGATGCAGCTATTTGTTTTAAAAGACATAAGGCTACCAACATTAATAGACATTTTAATTATGCGTGAGAATAACAAAAAGTTTATATCGTATACTGATAACAAGTAACAAGTTTGTTGCAAACAAAAGTATGGCAATTTGACGGTACCCGGACACTTTTGACAACATTACGCTCCAAAGGACTTGTCTGAATGCCGGATAGCTTTGCTTAAACTCTTCTATGGAGTCCAGAGGTAGTGCTGGTCGAGCGGGGCAATTTTTCTTTTTCCCCGTCCGGGTGTTTTCTGCCGCAGTACCTAGCCGCTTTGCGGCTTAACCTGCGAAGTGAGTCAGGAATGTTTTTTATTGTTCTGCTGGGGGTAGGTTGTGGGTTTGTTTAAAAATTTTTGTTTGGATTCCCTTGAGTAATCTCAGAAGGCAGCAGCTTAGCTATTTTATTGCACTCTCCCATTGGGAGGGAATCGGTTTAGTGTTTTGCCCCGTTTTGATTACGGGTGGCCTAACACTTGAGCCATCAGGCGTAAAATAAATTTTGGAGTTAATGGGCTTTACCTTGGGTTAACCAAGGGGCCCCAGGACGTCTCTGTGGAGTTTCTATGATGGCAAGCGTATTTGCTCCCTCTGGTCATATCTGCCCAGGGAGTTCACCAAAGGGTTGCCATGGGTTTGGATTTTGTCGTACATTGATCGTGCCCTCTCTCGCATGACATCGACAATGTACGGTATTTTTGAGAGGTCATGAAGGATCTGGGCTGGGAATCTCCAGTCTGTATCGTATATCACTCTGAGCGCCCTGTTCTGCAGCGTCTGGAGTCAGACGAAAGTGGTATTTGCCACTGTTCCCCAGATCTCACAGCCGTACAAAATCATGGGCGGGATGATCACCCGATACAGCTGGAGTGTGAGACGGAGTGGCATTGTTGAACGGAATATTGGGTATAGGTTCCTGAGCGCGACGTGTCCAAGCTGAACCTTGCCTTTGACGTGCGGAGCGTAAGTTAATTTGCGGTCCAGCGTCACTCCGAGATACTTCGCCGTTTGCACCCATTGGATTCCACGGCGCCGTAAAACGAAGTTCTGCTGCAACCGGTTGGCTCTGGTTTTCGACAGGAGAATTGCAGAGCTCTTCTCCGGGTTAATTACCATTCGCCATTTTGCGCTCCATTCGCCAATGGCCCGGAGCTGGGTTTGGTTCTGCCGAAAGTTATACCTAGGTTTTCTGTTTACCGCGAATATCATGAGATCGTCCGCATACTGACAGGTGTGGGTGTTGTGATGTGTGGGTAAGTCGGTTATGTAAGCTGCAAAGAGTGCCGGTACAGCACGCTGCCTTCCGGTACTCCAGCGACAATGGGCCGCTCTTTAAACTATATTTATATGTCACCCCAATTTTAATGCCGGTGCGAAAGTAGCATTCAACCATAAAGACGCGATGCTCTGTATTCATATCCAGAGGAAGCTGGTTGCATTAGTTAACCACACTGAAAGCGCTGTAATTTGCTTACTGTTCAGCAAAAATTGCCGCTTGATCTCCGTAGAGGGCACTATGATTTCAAGATACTCACCAGTCAATTATGACGTCATCCTTGCTCAATATGCGGGGGGGGGCGGGAAATAACGAATTAAAATGAACACCGTGTATATTAGGATCCAGGTGATTATAATACTTCGTATTGTACGGTCTTAAATATTTAAGTATGACAATGTATGCTGTATACTGAACTATGTTTTCCATCACGTATCCATTCAAGCACATACGCAGGTTAAAATGATGACGAGTAATTACTACAAAAAGGAAAGTGCGAATAATTACATTGATTAATTAAATCCAACTGAAAAATTCAATGCCATGGCCGGGATTTAAACCACGGATCTACTGGTTTCCGTCCAGTTGCTCTACCACTTGAGCTACCATGGTCAACGTGCCTTCCTGACACTAAACTCTCCAATTTACTCATTATATTTCCCAATTAATTCCTCAATATAAATTTACATTAAAAATAATCTACGATAAAATCCTGGTAATTAGGTATTTACAATAGTAAGTCGCCACAAGTGGTTGTCTCAAATATGAGAGCCTTAAGTGGTCTACCGGGAAATATAATGAGTCAGTTGGGGAGTTTAGTGTCAGGAAGGCACGTTGACCATGGTAGCTCAAGGGGTAGAGCAATTGGACGGAAACCAGTAGATCCCTGGTTCAAATCCCAGCCATGGCATTGCATTTTTCAGTTGGCTCTAATTAATCAAAAATCACCCATATACCGGAGTAATGTATTTAAAAAGGATTAATTCTTTAAGGATTAATTCCTCAATATAAATGTACATTAAACGAATAATGACATTCTGTTGTACTCTAAGACCATCATAAATCACATACTATTATTAAGAAATTTGTGGAATAGTTCACCTTGAAGTGGTTAACTGCCCTATATAGATGAAGAACATATAGTGCCGCCGTGACCACCGCCACCACCACCACCCCACAGTCCCCGCCTCCACCACTCCCATCACCTCCATTCCCACCCCACCCCCAACACCGCCACCTCCGGGGTTTTCCCTTACCCTGAAAGATGAATGTTAACTCTAACCGCTATGTACCCTGGGCTCACTTGAGTATCATTCACTGTCCGATATGACCATACGTTGAAGAACGTACACTAAACAACAAAACGCATTAGTTTTTGCCATATACATGGATACATACTGAAAATACTATATAGGGTTGAGGAGAACTTATAACCCATTCAAGTTAAACCACATTATCAATCTTTGGATGCAATACAGTGCCTATCTGTAGGCACCTACAATGTATACACAGTAGAGAAAGTCCAAAATATGCAGTAATTAACAAAGCAGTAAAGAATTTGTGGAGGCTGCCCAATTTGATTCATTAATAATACTTCCTACTGCACAGACAATAGTGGACTTGAACGAGAGATGCATACTATGTCTTTTTTCCCTAAAAGAGGTTGCACTGTTGCAAAATTAATTTGTGTACTCATATGTTATAATGTTTATTGTCATCTTGGTTGGTTACCTGTAGCCAAGAAGCTTCGCCCACTATCTTAAAAAATCATGCTCAAAGTTGGTTGCATTTTTGTAAGAACTACAAAATTGGAGCAAATGAGGGCAACAGTAGGCACTGTTCTTGAACTATATAGCCTAACATGATCTGTTTTCAAGAAATTCCTTCCAGGTAAACTTATTGAGTTAATTCAAATACTTTCTGGTACCACTTGAAGAACACAACCGAGCAGGTTCTGTCGACAAAAGAATTCCTTTTTGCTAGAATTTCAGACCTTTTGATACCTCGTAAAGAATATGTTGAATCTTATACCACATAGACTGTATTTTAAATTGCGATAATGCGTGGCTGCATATGGTCAACGTTGTGGCTGAATATCTTGCAAAAATCAACGGGAAGTACATCCCTCATCCTCCCTATAGTCCGGATTTAGCTCCATGTAACTTGTTTTTATTCCCTAACTTGAAGAAATGCCTTCGTGGGAGGCATTATCCATCATCAGAAGCAGTGGTGAAGGCAGCGGAGACGATTTTGAAGGATCTCTCAAAAATGGTTGCCAGCATGTCTTTGAAATCTGGCAGAAACCTGGGACAAGTGTATCGCATTCAGGGAAATGAAATGTGTAGTGTTTAACGCCCGCTTTTACTACATACGGCACCGCAGGCGATGACACTGATGATACATGAGATGAAGATGGAGCACCGGTGGAATGAGATGGCGGGGGAAACCGGAGATCCCGGAGAAAACCCGCCCCAGTGCCGTGTTGTCCACCACAAATCTCACTTTGCGGTCGCCTGGGATCGAACCCGGGCCGCCTTGGTGAGAGCCAAGCGGTCTAACCACTGAGCCACGGCGCGGCCCACATTCAGGGAAGGAGAACCATCAAAATTATGACGATGAGTAAAGGTACCTTGTCAAAAAAATTTGTGATAATTCTTTATTGAACAGCCCTCGTATTTTTCACAACGTCGACGCTATGATTCCATGGCCTTTGCGAACGCTTCTTTAGGAGTGTGTTTTGACCACTGGAAAATCGCTGAGACAATAACGGCTCGACTAGTGAATCTATGACCACGGAGAGTGTCTTTCATTGTGGGAAACAGCCAAAAGTCACTAGGAGGCAGGAGCATGAGTAATCACTTCCAAGTTGTCACAAAGAAACTCCTGCGTCGCGTTCGTACCGATGCGCTGATGCGTTGTCTTGATGAAAGAGCACACGTCCAACCATTTCCGCCCGTTTTTCACAAAATGCTGGGAGGAGTTTATTCTTCAAAACATTTTGGTAAGTTACACAACTGTTGTCCCAGAAGATGGCCACCATCATTTTGTCAACACTGGCGCTCACCCGTAATGTTTTTGGTGGCATGTGTGCTTCCATTGAGCTGCCTGGCGCTTCGTTTCAGGGTTCAAAAAGTACATCCACAACTTATCCATTGGCACAATCGATTGAAAGAAAGTTCCATTGATGCCGTCATCACGCCTCAACATCGCCTGACAATTTTCCACGCGTACAGCCTTATGATCATACGTCAGTATCGTGGTACCCACCTGGGAGACACTTCGCATTTTCAGATCTTCATGCAGGATTGTTTCCACAGATCCCAGAGAAATGCCAATTTTAGAGGCGATATCTGCAGCTGTTTTAGTTTGTTGTCACACGACTTTCTGCCTTCATAGAACTGTCGTATCCAGGAACGCACATTACACACATCCATGGTACCATCACCACACACCTCACTCAACTGGCGATAAATTTCAATAGGTGTCACACCACGAAAATTGAGAAAACGAATGATCACACGCTGTTCTTGCAATGAAGACGCCGCCATTTTAAGTATCAAAAAGATGGCTTACTCTCGTCACTGCCACTAGTTCTATGCACTGTACAGTGCTGCCATCTGTGTCACTCATTCACAAAGAGAGTACTTGTATTTAAAAAATATCCAGAAGTTCCTATCTGGTCCCAGTGCTGGTAAAAAGTAAGAGATGTTATAACTTTTTATAACTTGATTTCAAAAATACTTGTGTTTAGAATATACCATCAGCCAATCTAGTTTACTTCAATTACTGGAAGCAATATGTTTTGTTTTGTTTAAAATCTTAGCCTTAAGCAGTGTATTTTGAGCCATTTCACAGTGTACAGTGCAAGTTTCAAAGCATACACTGGGTTTGTCAGCTGCATGCAGGGTACAATAAAATTCTCCAACGGCTCCCCTGCAGGGTATACAGCTCTGTTAGAACTGGTTGTGTGACATCAGGATTCCAATTTTAATTTTACGTGCAGTAGTAAAGAGCAGATCATTTTTATATCCTCTCACATCACACGAAACTGTCAAAATCAGAAGCACGCTAACAAGATAACCTTCGATGCTTCCCTTGTTGGATTCTATTTACCAAACTCTATTAAAAGAACAAAACACTGGCCTGGAGCATGTTCACAGAATGTTTCCTCCATTGCATATCACATATAGAGCCAGTAGTAAACCCAGAGAGTCTAGTAGCTAAACTAATGTTTTAATTATAGGAGTATACCAGACTTAGTACTTCTTATACGTAACTCTCAGTTGGAAAAACACGGCCTTCGTACCCATTTTTTTTACAGAAACTTCTAAAATATTTTATAAGAACAACTTGAATACCTAATTACCAGGCTGTTCAATAAAGAATAATCATAATTTTGTTACGGTATTAATTTTTCGCACTAAAATTCAATCTTATTATATTCTGCTAGCTTAATGTGAAACAAACCTGCCGTAGCAGTTTCATTGTTGGTACTCCTGGTTCCCGCCTGTGAGGACCAGGAAAGTTCAGACATGTTCAGTATCGCCTACCGCTGCATTGGAGGTAACATGCAGTTAAAGTTGATGTTAGAGGAAGATCCGGAGTTTCTTTCAAACGTAATCACTGCTGATGAAACTTGGCTACATCATTTTGATCCTGAGAGCAAACAGCAAAGCTCAGTGTGGAAATCTCCTTCATCACCAACCCCCCTAAAAGCAAAAGTAGTTGCTTCTGCTGGGAAAGTTATGGTCATCTCATTCTTTGATATTCATGGAATAGTTTATCAGCATGTTGTACCTGTACACATATCAGTGACTGGACAATACTAGAGGGATATCCTGAAAACAATGCTAGTCCATATCAGGCGCAAGAGACCACATTTCCATGAAGGGGAAATGAAATGTAATGCGTAGTGTTTAACGCCCGCTTTTACTACATACGGCACCGCAGGCGGTGACACTGATGATGCATGAGATGAAGATGGAACACCGGTGGAATGAGATGGCGGGGGAAACCGGAGGTCCCGGAGAAAACCCGCCCCAACGCCGTGTTGTCCACAACAAATCTCACTTTGCGGTCACATGGGATCGAACCCGGGCCGCCTTGGTGAGAGCCAAGCGGTCCAACCACCGAGCCACGGCGCGGCCCAATCCATGAGGGGCCTGGATGCTGCACCACGATAATGCGTGGCCGTATATTGCCAATGTTGTTGCTAATTATCTTGCAAAAGTCAACGTGAAGTGCATACCTCACCTATAGTTGGGATTTAGTCCCATGTGACCTTTCTCTATTCCTAACTTGAAGAAACGCCTTCGTGGCAGGCAGTATCCATCATCAGAAGCAGTGGTGAAGGCTGCGGAGACGATTTTGAAGGATCTCTCAAAAATGGTTTCCAGCATTTCATTGAAGACTGGCAGAAACGCTCGGATAAGTGCATCGCATTCAAGGGAGACAATTTTGAGAAGGACCATTAAAATTATTGGGATGAGTAAAGGTACGCTGTCAAAAAAGATTGTGACCATTCCTTAATGAACAGCCCTCGTAAATACGTTTCTGAATGACACTTGTAGCCAAGTCACTGAGGCACTTTTCAGGTTTCCCTCACGTCTTATACCTGGCAAATGCAGGAGAGTTAAACCATACTTAGGTCTGAAAAGCTTCGTTCCCAAATTTACTTATTCAGCTATCATTTCATTTAGGATATCATCATTATCACCGCATTGTCTAGTCAAGAATATGAGAAACAATTGCAGCACTAGTCACTGGAGATCAATATTGTTACATATATGGCTGAGGAATAAATAGGAAGCTATCAAATTTTGAATTGTAGGACCAAGGCACACTCTGGTAGGCCACGCCGTAGCTCAGTGGTTAGACCGCTTGGCTCTCACCAAGGCTGCCCGGGTTCGATCCCAAGCGACCGCAAAGTGAGATTTGTGGTGGAGAACATAGCGCTGGGGCGGGTTTTCTCCGGGATCTCCGGTTTTCCCCGCCATCTCATTCCACCGGTACTCCATCTTCATCTCATGTGTCATCAGTGTCATCGTCTGCTGTGCCGTATGTAGTAAAAGCGGGCGTTAAACACTACACATTTCATTTTTTCACTCTGGGAGTTAAGCTCTGTCAAACTTATGCTGGTGAGGACCCTGATGACCCACCAGCAATAACTCGCATTGATTCCTGGACCGAACGGACTCGTATTGAACCCCCATAGTTGGAATCAGTGATCTTAAATATGTGGGCCATCTATAGCATTACCGCGTCGACTCGGAATTACGTCAATGGTCCCCAACTAGAACACCACGTAGCCATTCCCAAATCATATTAAGCCAGATTGACATTACCGTACGTCATAGTTCTAGAAAATACGTGCGGTCACCTGATGTTAAACACACGCGAGTAGTCCGCCAGCTGCTAATTTAGCCACTCAGCAGAATTCGGAACTTCAAAATATGTGAATAAGACAAGTTCCCAGACTGAGCCTTGGTCCTACAATTCTTAAATTTGATAGTTTCCTAATTATTCATCAGCCAAATATGTAACAATATGTCTCAACGCTCTGTCGTGTAATACGTGTTTCCTGTCACTGTTAGATGATCACGATGAGGCGACATCTGAAACAGATGACAGACACAATGTTGGTTAAACACTTTTTGAAGCAGTAGGCAAGGGAGAGATACGTTAAGCGTTATCCTGTTAACTCCCGTAGGGGAGGAGATCCGTCCATCAGCTGCCGTGGTGCGGGCACCGGGGGTCCCTAGTACTCGTGGTACCTCTGACGTTACTAGAGGAACTTTGGGCCGAACATTCAAGCCCCTCCCTCTGGTAGTTGTTCGGATTGGGTTGGACTCGAAGGGGCAGTGGTTCCCGATACCCGTGGGAGATCGGGTACGTCTCCGGATGGGGTTGAGGGAAGCCATCAATATTCCAGCGTACTAGCCAGCATAGCTAGTAGAAGGTGTGCTAGATCGCCAGGTGGCCCCACCGAGGTCATATCGGTAGCCTTCCCATTTTGGTGTTGGCGCCCGTAAGTGGCGTATCCACTTCCATCCCTTCTTGAGTCCACAGGACCAGATGGGGGGGGGCGGATTGTTACTCTCTGGGTCTTGCCCCAGGAAAGAGCCTCGGAGGCGCCGGGGGCCCCTTTGGGACAGCTCGGTAACTCCCTGGTAGGAGGCAACGAGCCAAAAGCATTTCGGAAGGTTTGGTCAGTAACTCCAAAAGGGGAAACCCGTAGACAGTTCAATGGTCTTCGAGAGTCACTTTTGGTCAGAAAATCGACGGATGCAGTGGTGTTTGGCAAGTCAGCATTGGATGCAGGCTACACAATTTGCGCAATGTAAAATTAAGCATAGCCACGATGCGTAGGGAAATCTGTGCGTGTGAGAATGTCGATACAAGAAAGGAATTCAACACAAAATGTAAGCAAAGAAAAAGGAAGCAGTCTATTGTGTATCACTCCTGATGGTGGTACACAACCCTGAGCTGGGAACAATCCCAGAATCCTTCATAGATTAGATTAGGTTTTATTGTGCATATTCCAAAATTTTACAATTTACAATCTTAGGCTACATTTGTCTTTACCTTGTTGCTACCTTGGCTTACATGACACCCTGATCTGCTCTGCCAGGTAGCTCTTAACCTCCATGCCTCCTTGTTACTTAATTAGTCCCATTCTTCCCCCTCATCTTCCTTTCTTATATTATTTACATTTCTTGCCCATTTTTGTTTTACTTTCTGTAAGAACTCACCTTGTTTTCCTCCTTTCCCGTTAACATTTTTATAGCTACTATCCTACTCTCTACTTTCTCCCATTTTCCCTTCCAAACCTTTATCTCCACATTGCAACCTCCTCGCATTCTGTTACATAGTGTTCTGTGCTTTCTTTTCCCCCACACAATTCACAAATTCCCCTTTCCCTAACTCTTATCCCTCTTAGAAATACTGTTCATGTTCTCATCCAAGCCAGCCCTTCCCTGTCTTGCCTATTGCAGTAATCTACATATTGTGACTTTGTGGGTTCGTGAAATTAAAGTCCAATTGCACAAACTCAATGTTCTTTATGTCCACCGAATTACAGTTGGAACACTTGCCGATTACACAGAATTACTTAGCGCACACAATTACAATCCACCAGTTCTTCTGGCACAGGTCCATTCCACGCTCACAATTACGTACAACTCCTCTGATACACGTACACTGTCTTCCAGTCCGTTCGCTAACTTCGGCGCTCCTCACGACTGCTCGCCAAGAACTGAACTGACCAAGAGCCAAGAGCCAAGAGCGAGAACAAGTCGTCCGGGTGCTCCCGGATAGTGGATAGAGCGCCACGGTACCTATCCGCTGTGCAGATTTACCCGTGCGGTCTTAAAGAGTTTGTCATTTCTCCAAAGCTTAGATGTCGTTGTTTACTGAAGGACCTGATTCAACCTCTGCTAGTGCTCCTGGCGGCGGGGTTAGCTTCCAAGGAGGCCAGTGCCCTGAACCGCCACACTATTGGCGGCCTGCGTTGCAGTGTCCGTCCAGCGTGACGGGGCCAGGAGCTAGAGGTCGGGTTGTTGGGGACCGTTTAGGTTATGGTTCTCCTCGAGGTCACACTGGGGGACCTGACTACCGTGGGTCAGCCGGCGGGCCAGATCCAGCCCCAGTGTGGCCGGGACAGTGTAGAATTGAGGGGATGAGAGGCTGGTCTCACCACCCAAGGTCGTCCTTGGGGAGACGGTAGCTCTTTCTCCTCCTGGGTACACGGTGGTCATACTGCCCTAGTGTGTTCACTAGGTGGTTGGGATGGGACGTAATCCTGGCATAGAATGTGCGCGAGCGTTCACTCACAACGTCCTCAACGTAAGGTATGCCAGAATGGGTGTGCAGGATGTATGAAGGAAACATGCGTTCGGTACCGTAGATCATCCTAAGCGCCCTGTTCTGCACGGCTTGCAGTCTGCGGATGGTGGTACGAGCCACCGATTTCCAGACCTCGCATCCATAGAGGATAGGGGAGGGATGATCGCACGATACACCCGTAGTTTCAGGCGAGTGGGCATGGTCGAACGGAATATAGGGTACAACTGCCTAAACGCTGCATGGCCGAGGCTGATTTTTTCACGGGCATGTGGGGGGAATGTGAGGCCGCGGTCCAGTCGGACACCCAGATATTTGGCAGTCCGTACCCAAGGGATCCTTCTCTGCCTCAACCGCAGGTCTCCTTCCGGGCGCCAGCGGAGGACCTTCCCCAGCAGAAGGGCAGAGCTCTTCTGTGGGCTGATGGCCATCCTCCACCTTACACTCACGTGCCGATGGCTCGGAGTGATCGTTGCAGCGGAGGGAGGCAGTAGCGGACGTTTTTGTTCTGTGCCAAGATGAGGACGTCGTCAGCATATTGGCACAGAACTGTGCGAGGCTCTGTGGGGAAGTCAGACACGTAGAAAGCAAAGAGTAACGGCGAGAGTACACTGCCCTCCGGGACTCCCGCCGCTATGGGTCTGACGGGGGAGAGTTTGCCTTCGACCCGCACCCTGAAGCAGGCCTTACATAGGGATATCGCTGTTTCTGGAAGTCTCGAGGTTCAGAATCTATTCTCGAATGTTCCAGACGCCAGGGGGGAGGGGAAAGAAGCGGCCAGCGACCAGTGACCCTCCCCTAATCCTCCCCTCAGATAGTGACACGAAATAAATGGGTAGGCGTGGTCTAAATTCCTCCGGTCACCTACTCAGCTCTCAGTTGGTTGTGCTTTCCGATAATTGGGTGACAATATGCTTCTCGTCCCCAATTTCTTTTTATTTGCTTGTAAAATTGTAATGATTTCATATTTTCTAGACTTCCCCATATTTCCTGTCTTTCTGTATCTTTTATTCTGCATTTTACCAATTTACCCACATCGCTTGTATACCTTTCCTCTAATCTCCATATATCTTCCATTCCTATTTTTTGCATAATTCCTTCTATCTCTGCACATCAACTATTTGAGTTCACTAATCCTTTTTGCTGTCTCATGCATAATTTCATGTTATTCTTTCCATTCAGATTCCTTCATAAGAGTTTCTTTGCAGTTAAATCCAAGTCTGCTCCCTCCAAACAGCGCATCCTGTCTCAGTTTATACACAACAATACAGTAATAATAAGATAAGTTAACAAGCTATAAAGTAATTATAATGCTGTGCTCTTTATTAGATTTATTTCATATTTCCTTGAATTTTTCATATTTAAGTTTGATTTGTGAGTCACTATGTTTACACTCAGTCTTCACTTACTTGTTGTTGTATAATTGAAACGTTTTCAAGATCATTCGATCTCATCCTCAGCTGTTTGGTGACTAAATGAACCTTCCTCTTCTTCCACTACTACGGAGCTCCGATCACTCTGCCATCTGGTGTTAGGTGCACTAAGTTTTAATACTTCATTTAATGCCGGGATTTCAAAATTAATAATTTTATCACGGTTTTTGTTTATGAATATTTTTCCCAAATATCCAATTCTATGGGCGTACTTAAAGATTTTAACAGTTTAATGTTGTGGCCAATGTTGTGGTTTTCTGTCCAAAAATGGTGTGAAACTGCAGATTTTTTCTGTTTGTTTCAACTTAATGTTCCTCTGGTGTTCTTTTTGCCTGGTTAACAAGTTTCTCTTAGTTTTTCCTATGTAGCTTTTTTCACAGGTTTCACAATTAATCTGATAAATTCCTGATTTCAAATTGTTGGGGATTGTATTTTTCAGTGGTTTATTTAGCAGGTTCCTCAGACTGAATTTGTTTTGGGGTGCTAGTTTTAAGTTTAGTCTTTTGAAGATTCGTTCAAATTTTTCTAAAAGCCCATGGATGGTAGGTGAATTTTCTATATTGCCAATTTGTGTTTTTAAGTGGTGTGAGAGTGTTATTTTTTGATATTATCTTCAGTTTTTCTTTCCTCTTCATCATGTTTCTTATGATGGCTGCGTTGAATCCATTTAATACCGCTATGTCTTTTATGTGTTGTTGTTCTTTCAAAAATTCATCCTTACTCAGTGGGATGTTGTATAGCCGGTGAATTAGACTTCTAAAGGCAGCTAGTTGATGTGAAACTGGGTTTTATTCATTTTTCTTTATGTAATTATCTATGTGTGTGGGCTTCCTGTATATTCCAAAATCTACACTATGACGATTTCTAGTTATCTTGAGGTCCAAAAAGGGTAGGGTGTTGTCTCTTTCTACTTCCATAGTAAATTGGATGTGATTATCTTGCAGGTTTAGTAATTTTAGAGAATCTTCTCTAAGTTTTTCCGGAATGATAGCAAAAATATCATCAACATATCTCTGCCAAAATTTATAAATCTGTGGGAAGGCCTTTACTATGTGTGTTTCAAAATAGTTCATGTATAGGTCTGCTAAAATAGGCGAAAGTGGGCTCCCCATAGCTAATCCTTTTGATTGTCTGTAGAATTTTTGGTTAAACATGAAGTAATTATTCCTTATGCATAAATCTGTAAGATTGATAATGTCATCTATTTCTCTGGGTTCCGTTGTAGTCTGGCTTAGCCATTTTTTGAGGAATCTAGGTATTTTTTCTACTGGAATGCTTGTAAAAAGTGCCTTAACGTCAAAAGAAACTAGTATGTGATTTTCCGGGATATTGTACTTCTGTAGGTGATTTATCAATTCTAAGGAGTTTTTTATTCCCAAACTTTGAAATTTGTCATATGATTTTAATTTTCTTACTAACCACTTTGCAATGTGGTATTAGGTGAATTGATGCCATTGATGATGGGTCTCATGCTGTTGTCTTGTTTGTGGATTTTTGGCAGACAGTACAACCTTGGTAGTGTGGGGTTGGAAGATTTTAAGTTGTATTTTTCAGATGTACTTAATGTTTTTGTAATTGATAAAGCTTTATTAAAATCCACAAATCCAGTCACCAAACAGCTGAGGATGAGATCGAATGATCTTGAAAACGTTTCAATTATACAACAACAAGTAAGTGAAGTTGAGTGTAAACATAGTGACTCATAAATCAAACTTAAATATGAAGAATACTTCACTGTTAATAATGCTTCTGCTTTTAATATTTATTTCCTTGAATTGTTTTTCTTAAATCAATTAGGTTTTAGTAAATTCATTTGAACTGCGTCTATCTCAAAGTTAGTATCGAGAAAGTGATATCCTTCCAATCTACAATCACATACCCAGGATTTTTCTTCAATAAAACGTTCACATGGCTTTCCTTTCATGGTTGTGCTTTCATCTTATGTGAAATCCGTCCCAGTCCCTATTCAAGTTGGGTTTCTCTTCGGGTTACAAATAATAATAAAAAAACTTTCTTGGAAGTGATACATGAATATATTCATTCTGTTTCTCATGCAGCGCCTCCCATACTCCCTGTGGAGTTCGGGACGAAAATACAAAATGCTGCACGCATTCGTTCCAGCTCTTGTATAAGGTCATAAATTTTAGCTAGTCTGCTCCCCACAGAGGAAGTTTATTTGCTCCCTCCAAGTATGGACGGCCGTGACGAAGCACATCCACGGTATACTAATGACAACTTCTAAAACTTTCAATATCAATGGCTTATATCTGTGAGAAAAACTCTTTCAGGCATACAAATCGTAAATTATCAGCAGCATTATCCTGTAAAAGGGTTACGTTATGCTCTTCACACTTCCTTCTATCCAATTTCCATCCGTTCTCTTTCCTTCCTCCATTTCTTACACTAATCCGCATCTGTGTTTATAATTATGTCCCAAAGCTATCGATGTTCGGCGCGAGAGGTCATAGTTAACTAGCATTGTCGCTCAGAGTAAGCGTCGGAAGCATTATAGTGAGATAACCATAATCTTCTGGAAGTTCCTACTCTCTCCGCTTCTAGAATGTTCTGGAACCCTTAACCAGTGGTATATAAGTAATTATTTTATAAATGACAGAATTTATAACGTCTTTTACGACATGCAGTAGGTGCTGCTACTGTATCGAGATGAGAGAAGTCTTGTACTTGACTTTCGAGCGAGTGAACCGCCCGGAAGAAGAGGTTTTGATAGTGTGTATTTCGTTAAACAACAGCATCACGAAAAAAGTAACGTGACAGTGATTGCATTACCGGTAATACAATGACAAATGAGTAAAGCGGCAGTTAAAGCAAAGAGCTCACAAAATCATACTAAATATATTGCAATTTACGTCCTGCAACGTTAACTAATATCGGACGATGAATGAAATGGGTGAAATGATGCTCAAATGAGTCCGGGGTCTATGGAGCTTGGAGTTACCCGATATTCGTCTATCAAGATAAGAGAAGACCCCGGAAAAACCTTATTCAGGTAACTCACCCTGACCGAGATACGAACTAGGGACCTCTAGGGATCATTTTAAACGCATACGCCCGCAATTGCGTCTTCCTCTAAAGAAAGGTGGTTGTGGTTTAGTGGATGTTGACAACAAGAGTATGGCGCTGTTGAGAAAGAGAGGATTGTCCTCGTTACTTGGCAGTGAGTCTGCGATTGACAAGAAGTTTTCGTATGACCAGTTACATACCGTGGAGAGACCGACACGGGAATTTCATCTTTTGGTCGCCAAGCTTCGTGCTCTTGAAAATTCCGAGTAGCGACTGGAGAAGTTTCTGACTACCAAGAACCTCTATCGTCACTTGATGGAGCCAGGTATTCAACGACCTAATGTGGAAACAAAATACAGTCGTGATTGGGAATGCGTTGCAACCAACTGTAACCTTCCGTCGCTCTGGAGGGAAACTATTTATGAAGTTATTAATGAAACGGTTCCGACTGCAGAAAAGATGTGGCGTCACGGAAGAATGAATTCGAAGATCTGTGGCATATGTGTGGAAGATGATACACTTGAGCATCGCTTCTACAACTGTCAGCGTGCTGAGTTGATTTGGACCTCCATCCGAGACGCACTACATAAACTTCGTCCAGAAGAATACTTACTTTCGGTACCACAGCTGGTACAACTGGAGTTTCGTTTGAAAGACACGAAATTTCATATTTTGCAGTGTGGTTGGTTGCCGGTACTCTACATTGGCTGCTGAAAGTACGGCGAGGAGACACTGTGTTCGGAAAGCACTTACGTGTATTTTTAAAGGAGCAGAGTTGAACCTATATACGGAAGAAAACCTTGCGTTCTCTGGAGCCATACATTTATCACTTGGAACAAATGCAGATCTAGAACCCTTCATATTGTCTCACAGTACAACCCAGTAAAACAAGACATTTTCTAAACGACTTACCCTGTACCCGTTCCCGTCTTTAAAAATATTATTAAAAATAGAAACAACAAAAAGTAAAAAAATAAAAAGAAGTAACAGAAAATATATATAAACATAAAAAACATAACAAACTTAGAATACACTTGTTCAATAGCCTTTCCTTCCTTAGAGATATTTAAAATGATTACTTAAGACACTTATACAAAGAATTAAGTTAAAAAAAGCCAAAGGTGCGTCTGCTATCCGCTTAGCGCCGAAGTATTGAAAAAGCGCATTGGAACGAGTGAATTATTTAAACCATTACAAGCAACATCCCCTTTGGAAGATTTAAAAGGAGATTCTATGCAAAGGTGAGCAAAAAATATTATATCAATTTAGATTATCAACGCTTCAGTAAGAAAAGAACGTTTTTCTGTATTCGTTGGCATTATATGTACATACATGACAGAGAGGTTAAGGATTATATGCAAGTATATTGTACACTACCAACTAACCTACATTATTTTTCTTCGTTGTATTATTTAAGTGACTAGTTTAATTTTTCACAATTCATAAGCTACACTTAATTTAGAACGTCGCAACAGTGGCTCTAGAAACTAACAAACATACCTTAGGCTTTTGTGGCATCTCCTGTCACTCGTTTGTCAACTGTTTCCATATAAATTTAGTTACCACAATTATAAGTATTTATGTTTCCCGTTATTGAATAAATAAATATTTATGATTGCAATTTAAGATACGTTTATTGCTTGTGCTTAATGCTTAGATAAACACTACACTTTTCTAATCTATTGTTTACGTATTTAACTTTTAATTCAAAGCCATTGTAATTAAAATCAATACAGTGGTGTTTTAATTTAATTTTATTGACATTCATACATGAATGAACGGGTAGAGCCAGACTGAAAAATTCAATGCCATAGCCGGGATTTGAACCAAAGATCTTCTCGTCTCCGTCCAGCCGCTCTAAACCATTGAGCTACTATGACCAACATGCCAACAAGGCATTAAATTCTCTGACTCGTGTCTGACACGTTGGCACGTTGGCCGTAGTAGCTCAATAGTTTAGAGCGGCTGGACGGAGACCAGAAGATCTGTGGTTCAAATCCCGGCTGTGACATTGAATTTTTCAGTCTGCGTCCTACATACGGCTAGTGTGAAAGAATAATTAGTTTTCATACATGAATATTTCTGTTTTAGTTGCCTTGTCTACACGAAGTTGATAATGGGTGAAACAGGCCTTTTTTATTTTATACAATAGTTAAATACAATACTTTTAAGTACAATAAAATAAATATAATAAATAAACACAATACTTTTCCCCTAGTTAACGCGTGTTTCTTCTGCAGCACCACGATTTAATTCACATTTCTTATTAAAAATCTATCCTATTTGCCTAAGTCTGTCCACAAGATTATAAAGTTTCCTGAGAGCCACACCGACTGTGGAGAATCGCTACATAAGTCACGGTTTCATTGTTGTACCAGAACTTGCTATCTCATGGGATTTATATAGGGTGGTAAGGTAACCGATCTTTTGACATTACGAAATACTAAAGTACTGTAACCTATTAATTAACCATTTACCATTCTTTAACCATTTTTAAAGAAGTTGGTATACCTTTAATTCCTCAAAATAATTATAGTATTAAAATTTACTATATTTTTCTAAAAAAAGGAAAGAATTCCTAAAAATAAAAAATCTGGTATTTATCAATTTAATTTTTTATATTGTAATCAGGTTTATATTGGAAAGACGAAACGTAATATAGAAACCAGAACGAAAGAACATTTTCGTAACATTAAGTATAAACAAAGTGATAAATCGGCCGTAGCAGATCATTTTTGGTCATTTAACCATGAAATAAATCCAGAAGTTAAATTATTAAAACAATTAAATAGTCCGATAGATATTACAGTTTGGAAAAAAATATTTATTTTAAAAAATAAACATCGGGTAATGAATTTTAAAATACCAGCAGTTTATTCTGCTTTTTGTTTTCAGATTTTGGTAATACTGAAAATAACATACGGTAACCGGTATCCTTGACAACGGAGTTTGTTTGGGGACTGAGGACACAAGCGATTTGTTTGTGAAATCGGCCACCATTAGAAAGAAGTATTAACACCAATTTCTTAAGATAGGTGAAGCCTTTGTAAGAAATATTTATATTAATGTAATACTGTAACCTATGTACAGAACAGACGTCTGGGCAGCTGTTTAGTCAGCACACAGAAAAGGGGGTAAACGGATATACGTCGGGGGCGCCTGGACCCTCGGATCTTTCCAGCTGCCGTCCTGCAAGCACTCGCACTTCTATTCGAGCCCCTCCCGAAAGGGAGCTGTTAGTTGCTTTAAGAGAAATGAAATGCATATTTGGACATCTTGTAGTGTTTTTGTAATTTTCTTTAAGTGTACTACTCATTACACGGTAAAATAGGCATCGTATTGTCACCCAATTATCGGAAGACACGACCAACCGAGGGCTGGGTGAGGGCCGGGAAGCATTCGCCCACGCCTATCCATTTATCTTGTGGCGTTAACGAGGGAGGTGGTTGGAAAACATCACTAGCCATCTCTTTCCCCTCCACCGGACGTCTGGAACCTTCAGTATGATTCAGTGAACCGCGAGACTTCCAGAAACGGTCATCTTCCCTATATAAGGCCAGCAGTGGACGAGTCAGTCAGTCCTTGGTGAGCAGCCGTGAGGAGCGCCGAGTGATTGAACGGACCGGAAGACTGTTAACGTGTATCAGAGGAGTTGTACGTAATTGTGAGTGTCGAGTGGACCTGTGACAGAAGAACTGGTGAATTGTAATTGTGTGCGCTACGTAATTCTGTGTAATCGGCAAGTGTTCCAACTGTAATTTGGTGGAAATAAAGAACATTTTGAGTTTGTGCAATTAGACATTTAATTTCACGAACCCAAAAGGTCACAGTATTTTCTGATATTTTGCTTTCTCAGGATTAATTTTCCAAGCTTTGATAATTCCAATTACATTAAACCAAATGTTTAACCCAAGATTTAAAGAACGTAAAGAATTTAAGTGACATAATGTATGAAACAGATATTTTGATGAGATTATGTTTTATCTTTAAATATAAGCGAGGTGGGTAAATTGATAAAATGCAGAATACAAGATATAGAAAGGCAGGAAATATGGGAAAGTCTGTAGAGTAGGAAATAATCACAATTTTACAAACAAATAAAAAGAAACTGGGGACGAGAAGTATATATAGATTACTGCAATAGGCCAGAGAGAGAAGGGCTAGCTTGGATGAGAACAGGAACAATATTCCTAAGGAGAATAAGCGGTAGGGAAAAGGGAATTTGTGAATTGTGGGGGGAAGCATAGAACACTATGTAACAGAATGCGAAGAGTTTGCAATGTGGAGGAAAGGTTTGGGAGGAAAAATGGGAGAAAGTAGAGAAGAGGATAGTAGCTATAAGAATGTTAACAAGGAAGGAGGAAAAGAAGGTAATACGTATTGGTGAGTTCTTACAGAAAGTAAAAGAAAAATGGACAAGAAATATAAAGAATATAAGAAAAGAAGGGGGGCAAAGAATGGGGCTAATTAAGTAACAGGGAGGCATGGAGGTTAAGGGCTACCTGGCAGAGCAGAAGACCAGGATGTCATTGAAGTCAAGGTAAAGACAAATAAATGTAGACTAAATTTGTAAATTTTAAAAGGAAATTGTAAAATTTTGCAATATGCACAATAAATAATTAATTAAGTTTAAATTTCTTCTTTTGTTTTGTTATTTTAAACATTATCTTTCGGTGTACTGTACATTAAACATAATTGTATGGGATGTAGTCCTTGTTTGTGATATGGCATTGATGTTTCTCATTTGATCATGCTGTGAAAAGGCAATTCGGGAACCCCTGCCATGAAATATGTATATGCAGTGACAGTAAGCAAACGAGCAGTTTATTGTCGTAAGCAGAAAAGCGAAATGAGAAGTGGCTTTGAAACTTTTTTCGAGAGTCTTCAAGTAAGAGGAATTAAAAATTGTGCTCTCGTTTTGAATGGAATCTGCTTTGTGTTCCTTCTCTATGTATAAGCACTGCTACTGAAGTGAGTAGACATTCATATATGCCCATATATAGCGTAATAAATCTGAAAACATACATAACCACTCTGAAACTAAAGCTGTGTAGTAAATACCCGCTGGCATAGTACGTACAACGAAAACCGTAGCGCTAATTAAAAAGCGTGGTTTTTTCTGTTTAACGAGTAAATTGGCAAAAAATACGACAGCTGTTCAATTTAATCTTATTATATTCTGTTAGCTTTATGTGAAACAAACACGCCGTAGTAGTTTCATTGTTGGTGCTCCTGGTTCCCGCCTGTGGGAACCAGGCAAGTTCAGACATGTTCAGTATCGCCTACCGCTACAATTGAGGTTACATGCAGTTAAAGTTGTTAGAGGAAGATCCGGAGTTTCTTTCAAACGTAATCACCGCTGAAGAAACTTGGCTACATCATTTTGATCCTGAGAGCAAACAGTAAAACTCAGTGTGGAAATCTCCTTCATCACCAAACCCCCAAAAAGCAAAAGTGGTTGCTTCTGCTGTTCAAGTTATGGTCATCTCATTCTTTGATATTCGTGGAATGGTTTATCAGCATGTTGTACCTGCACACACATCAGTAGCTCGACAATACTACAGGGATGTCCTGAAAACATTACAAGTCCATATCAGGCGCAAAAGACCACATTTCCATGAAGCAGGCTGGATGCTGTACCACGATAATGTGTGACCGTATATTGACAATGTTATTGCTGAATATTGTCACCCGAACGTGGGAACTCCCTATAGAACCGGCCGGCAGTAGGTCCAGACGGGAAGCATTCAGCCCACGCCTACCGATTTGTCTCGTGTCACTAACTGAAGGGATGATTGGGAGAGCGGCGCGAGCCCTGTACCATCTCTTTCCCCTCTCACCAGACGTCTCGAAACCTCGGAATAATTGTGCGCGCCGCGAACCTTCCAGAAACGGCGATCTTTCCTATATAAGGCCTGCAGTTGGCGAGTCAGTTTAGTTCTTGACGAGCAGCCGTGAGGAGCGCCCAGTAAGGGAACGGACCAGAAGATTGTGTACTTGCATCGGAGCAGTTGTGAGTGTAGAGTGGACCTGTGACAGACGAACTGATGAATTGTAATTGTGTGCGCTACGTAATTTTGTGTAATTGGCAAGTGCTTCAACTGTAATTCGGTGGAAATAAAGAACATTTTGAGTTTGTGCAATTGGACTTTTAATTTCACGAAGTCACAAAGTTACAATATCTTGCAAAAATCAACATGAAGTGCATCCCCCACGCTCCCTGTAGTCCGGATTTAGCCCCATGTGACTTTTTTCTATTCCCTAACTTGAAGAAACGCCTTCGTGGGAGGCATTATCCATCATCAGAAGCAGTGGTGAAGGCTGCGGAGGTGGTTATGAAGGATCTCTTAAAATGGTTTCCAGCATGTCTTTGAAGACTGGCAGAAACGCTGGGACAAGTGCATCGCATTCAGGGGAGACTATTTTTAGAAGGAGCACCAAAATTATGAGGATGAGTACAGGTACGTTGTCAAAAACAGTTGTCATCATTCTTTATTGAACAGACGTCGTATTTAAGTTCGTATGTGTATTCATTAAAAATCGCATAGGAAGGAACGTAACGATGTGAATTTTGTTGGATCAACACAAAAACATCCCAGCATTTTTATGAAGTTATATCTAAAATAATATCCATTACAAGTGGTTTTTAAAATATAAACTCTCAATGAGATCAGCTTGAAAGCTTACAGGGTTGAGAGGCATTTCAAAAGAGCATCGACAGTGAAAACGAACCGTATCGGCCTTCACAGTGAATTTATCAAATCCCTTAAAACTACCGGATCAGTTACAAAAATACAAATTATTGGGATTAATTTTTAAATATGAGGCAAGGCACTGTTCCATCAAGGATAATACTCTTATGCAAAATGAAATTCTAGTTTCAAGGGTACGAGATCTGTAATTAGTTGTCTGCAATTTTGATGAGTTAAGTCACACATTAATTTAGTATTTAGACACCTACTATATAGGTAGCGAATATGAGGGCAATCGCTTTGCAATTGTCTTGTAGGATCTGCTAAGTAAGGATAGCTACGAGAATTTAAGTGGGTTTATCAGTCCAAAATTTCAGATAACCACAACTGTATTTAAAAATCCTATTTGAACGTATATGGGTATTTAGAACTAAAGATTTAATAATGATTGTGATCCAAACTTTGAAATTTTAAGTCACGGATTTCACTACGGAAGGATTTCGGTATGAAATAAAAAATAAAATAAAATAAAATAAAATAAAATAAAATAAAATAAAATAGAATAAAATAGAATAAAATAAAATAAAATAAAATAAAATAAAATAAAATCTGAATATCACACCCCGGCTCCTTTCGGATTCCAAAGAATGTCGGTATGTAGGCCACTATGCTGGGCCCAATGTTCCTATGCCCCCAAGTGGGGGCAGCCCCGGGAGGAAGGATGAGGCGAAGGAGACATAGCGCGGCCGACCCAGAGGGCAGGGTCCCTATAGTTTAGTTAGATAGAGACTTCCCCCGAGAGGCCAGGACAACGGACACCCTCCCATACTGTGGGACGGCAACGAGCCCAGCAGCCGAGCCCCAAAGGTCCCAGGTAGGAGGTCCGAGCCCCAGAGGTCCCTGGTTGACAGTCCCGAAAAGGTCCCAGTAGAGGGCGGCCGACCCAAGGAGCCGGAAGAATACTGAGGGCAGGGTCCCTGAGGTTTCATTCGATAGATACTTCCCCGACAGGCCAGGACAACGGATACCCTCCCCTACTGCGGGACGGCAACGAGCCCAGCAGCCGAGCCCCAAAGGTCCCACGCAGGAGGCCCGAGCCCCAGAGGTCCCTGGCTTATGGTCCAAAAAAGGTCCCAGTAGAGGGCGGCCGACCCAAGGATTCGGGAGAGTACAGAGGGCAGGGTTTCTAAAGTTTAATTCGATAGAGACTTCCCCGACAGCCCAGGACAACGGACACCCTCCCCTACTGCAGGATGGCAACGAGACCAGCAGCCGAGCCCCTAGGTCCCAGGAAGGCGGTCCGAGCCCCAGAGGTACCTAGCTGACGGTCCCGAAATGGTCTAAGTAGAAGAGCGGAGACCAGCAATATACCTACCGAAGGATGTAGTTTTCCTCAGAGCATATCAGCCTGCATGCACCGCCGAGGCACCCGCCGACACTTCCACCTTGAAAGAGACCGCCAAATGAGAAATGTTAATGGAAATGAAATGGAGGGTCAGGAAATTCAGCAGGATGTAATTAACCTACCAAGCGTTCGCCTAGCAACACCGGAACCCCCCTCCGAAAAGGGTCAGTTATGACGGCCACGGGAATCGAACACGGTCCTCCCGTATGCGGGGCACGAACGAAACCGCCTGAGCCATTCCGCTCAGCTAAAGCATGGAGATTTAGATACGTTGCATCAGAAACAAAAACGGATAATTCCATTCAAAAGCTAAAACAAAGAAGAATAACGTTATCAGCTGGATGTGCTTGCTTTGAAATCGGCCACGAGGCAATACGCCCTCCTCCTATCCTTTCTATGACAATGCTATTGAGTTTGTACGGTCTCAAATAAAACCTGATGTGGTAAAACAAACCACGGTTTTACACTCAGATAGGTAGAATGGCTTAAGCCTCGTGCAAGCGATAAGCTAAGCTTACAAACCTCTTGACTTAAAGTCCACGTCTTTTACTAAGAAGTGATTGCGCCACCCGAAGGAGACTGTATTACCGATAAACTGCACATTATTTTAGCTATTTGTAGAACCAAATAGACCTAGAAGGTACCGAAATTCTAAAAAAAATTTGATTATACAAAGTCGGAATCAGTGATGCCAGAACTTACTGATTATAAAATGATACACAAGAGCAATAATTAGTGAAAGAAATTTACTTTTCGGATTAAGTGTATTGCTTTCTTCATACACCTTGTCGCACTCATTGGTGAAAAATTTAAAACGTACATACTGTTTATTTATAAGTGTAACAGAGTTCTTTTGTCTGACACAATGCTTATTTGGTTATTGGTCTTTAATCCAGGTGGAAACTACTAATTGTAGAGGACATTTATCCACCCTATCAAAATCTACAGCATGCTGAGTATAAAAACTGTTTCACCCTATTGTAATCTGCTCCTTGCACCACCTGACCCTTCTTATTTATTCTTACTCCTTGATAATTCGTCTGATTGCTCAGGGGCGGCCGGTGAGTAATTGTATTGGCGGTGCCATAAATGAATGAATGATTAAATAAATAGATAAATAAATAAGTAAATAAATAATTAGATTAATAAATACATTAATGAATAAATAATAAATGAATGAGTAAGTAAACAAATAATAAATGCATGCATAAATAAATAATAAAGGAATGTATGAATAAATAAATAAATTAAATAAATAAGTGTTGTTAAAATATAAATATGTGTACCAATTTCGAACGATTTAGATAATCTTATCAATAATACATCCTATTTTATAATATACTGTACCCTGTACAGAGTGTACAGGGAAACGGAAATTTTTATTTATCACATCTTTACTCTTGTTATGCACAGGTGTAACGAACACAGTAAAAGTTTGATAATATAATTCATGGAGAATGTGATAAGAAGCGTTCGTGTACGAACGTTTAATGCAGCTATTCACACGAGGGACAGATACTCAGAAACAATCCTTTTTGCGCAATTCCTATACACTTCTCTTTCTTTAGTTTTCATACAGATGGTGCCATGGCACAGCCGCACTACCTCAGAAGCTGCCCCTGTGATTGCTACCATTAAGTATTTATGCTGCTTCACATTTCCTATGACATTGGCGACTCCTTGAAAAGAAGAGCTCTGAGATTGACTTTTCGGTTGTTTTGTATCCAGCAACTGTTTTTACAAAGAGTATTACCGTAAACGGATGCATATGCCCGTCACCAACGTTTCAATTCCGTGCAGCTCAGCAAAGCCAAACGTGATTGCCATACTGTGAAACTCGCAAAGGATAATCCTAGCTTAATTGGTCTACGAAGCTTGTTAAAGCTTCGCTTAAGTTTTAACCGTGAAACTGGCCCTAAGTCACAAAGTAATTGACAACGCGTTTGGAGAGAATAGATACCATCGTTATAAACTTACCTATCGCATGAAGAAGCAATGATAATAGATTAATGATGAAGTGTGAGCTTACGTAGATATAAGTAACACCTGTGGCATAGGAGAGTCCGTAGAAATGTCTTGGAATTAAAACAACGCGCAATTCGTTTACTTTACACATAACAGGTTGCGCTTTTGTTTTCTTTTTAAACTTATCAGTTTGGGTTACGTGTGTACAGTACTGTCACCCAATTAGCGGAAAGCACAACCTACGACAGCTGAGAAGGGGCCAGAGGCAGCCAAGCCACACCCTCCCATTAGTCTCTGTCACTAACTGAGAGGTTGATTAGGGAAATGTCACTTGTCGCTGGCCGCCTCTTTCCCCTTCCCCTGTCCTCTGGAATTTTCGCGGTGATTCACTGAAACCAGAAACTTCTAGATTGGCCAGCTGACCCTATATAAGCAACACGTCGGACTGGAAGTCAGTCAGTGTTTGGCGAACAGCTGTGAGGAGCGCCCAGTGAGAGAACGGACTGCGTACGTGCGTCGGAGGAGTTTACGTAATCGCGAGGGCAAGTGGAATTGTAACGGACGAGCTGGTGAATCGTAATTGTGTGCATTACGTAATTCTGTGTAATTGGCAAGAGTTTAACTGTAAGTCGGTGGCAATAAAGAACATTTTTGAGTGGTGACATTGGAATTTTCATTTCACGAACCCACAAAGTCACAGTACAGTCTGATGTTTAAAAGAAGATACGTGGTCATCAAGCAAGGGACGCCAAAGGTAAGCGGGGAAGGTCATTGCCAGATTGGTTACACTGTTGAATCACATACTCTAATAGCTCGAACCCTTGTTTATGTTTCAAGTGTTGAGATGACAAAGAAAGGGGATTTGCAATACTTCCTGTCTGCTGTTGGGCGACATTGCAGAACCTCACGTGGAGAAGGAGATGACCTTCACGTATGTTCTTTTAAAAATCACTGTACGCGCAAGATGAGATCGCTCTTGTTATCGCGCGCATATACTAAGGTGTTCTCCAGCGTAAGTGTTACGCCAATCTGGATTAACATGAAGCAGATGAAGAAATAAATTTTCGTAAGAATAATTTATTAAAGAGTGTGCACAGAAATGTGTGTGAATGTATCATCAGATTATATTTTTATTCAGGGAACTTCAAATGTCTGTTTCCGGTAAAACATGAGTATCAAATTACTGGGTGAAGGAAAGAAGTATTTTTTTTCCTTGTTTGTATAAACGAGACTTCTTAAATATATCTGTATATTTGCGTGATATTTTATTTAATGTCATTTAATATTACAAATATCTGAGCTTTACTAGCATGGTGGTGAGGAAGAGATTCCATAATCAATAAAACACGCAAATTTTAATATTGCAGAGTTCAATGTTCAACAAATTTGACAGCTTTTGTTTACGAATGATCCCATGAAGGTCAATGCAAAGAACTTAGGGATGTTTCTTGGTTCTTCTATGAAACAAAAGCTGTTTCATTCTTTGACTGTGGGCTTTCTTTCTCTCGTCTCTCCACGTTGTTCTGTTTGTCCTCTAGGTCTACTTGCCACTTATGCCTTCATTCTAAACACGTCCTTGTCTAGGATATCGTATTCCTGCCGATTTTAAATAACTATACTTCACCAATCCATTTCATAGTGTCTGCTTGTGTTTTACGAGTCTATTTGAAGATAGTAGTTTAATATTTCCATAAAATATTAACCTTCATTTCCTAATATTGTGGCCACCTGACTATCGATGGGCACCGATTAAGATGTCACGTGGCCAGATCGTGCACGGGGACTAACTCAGACGGGGTTCATGCTTGGCGAACAGGTTGGGATTTCTATTAATACATTTTCTATAAAGGATAATTAGCACTCAGTAAAACCACCACAATTAACTTTATAAGAAGGTTTACTACACTAAATAGTTACAAAGATGATCCATCTGATCACATACCTAATGTAGATGGGACATTAAGCCCAATCCAGTCAAAGGCCGGCACTCAAAGACAAAGAGATTTACACCAGACTCACTCATAACACCAGAGGGTGATGACGCTCACACGTGACGTCACAGCTATATTAACAATACATACTCTAGCATCAAATCAGTCACTATTGTGACAGTGTCACTATGGATGTCTGTATATTTATTATTTCCTTTCTACATGTAAGTCTGTATTCTTCATCTATGACTTATGAACCTAAAATTGTTCTTATTATTTTACGTTCTTATTTGTCTTTGCTTTCTACGTTTTCGATGTTCAAAATTAATGTTTCTGCTCTATAGAGGCACTCTGATATTATTATTATTATTATTATTATTATTATTATTATTATTATTATTATTATTATTATTATTATTATTATTATTATTATTATTATTATTATTATTATTATTATTATTATTATTATTATTATTATTATTATTATTATTATTATTATTATTATTATTATTATTATTATTATTATTATTATTATTATTATTATTATTATTATTATTATTATTATTATTATTATTATTATTATTATTATTATTATTATTATTATTATTATTATTATTATTATTATTATTATTATTATTATTATTATTATTATTATTATTATTATTATTATTATTATTATTATTATTACTATTATTATTATTACTATTATTATTATTACTATTATTATTATTACTATTATTATTATTACTATTATTATTATTACTATTATTATTATTACTATTATTATTATTACTATTATTATTACTATTACTATTACTATTACTATTACTATTACTATTACTATTACTATTACTATTACTATTACTATTACTATTACTATTATTACTATTATTACTATTATTACTATTATTACTATTATTACTATTACTATTATTACTATTATTACTATTACTATTACTATTATTACTATTATTACTATTATTATTATTACTATTATTATTATTACTATTATTATTATTACTATTATTATTATTACTATTATTATTATTACTATTATTATTATTACTATTATTATTATTACTATTATTATTATTACTATTATTATTATTACTATTATTATTACTATTACTATTACTATTACTATTACTATTACTATTATTACTATTATTACTATTATTATTATTACTATTATTATTATTACTATTATTATTATTACTATTATTATTATTACTATTATTATTATTACTATTATTATTATTACTATTATTATTACTATTATTATTACTATTACTATTACTATTACTATTACTATTATTACTATTATTACTATTATTACTATTATTACTATTATTACTATTATTACTATTATTACTATTACTATTACTATTATTACTATTATTACTATTATTACTATTATTACTATTATTACTATTACTATTATTACTATTATTACTATTATTATTATTACTATTATTACTATTACTATTATCATGATGATGATGATGATTACTATGATGATTACTACAATTATCAGTAACCACATTCCTCCTTTTAGTATCATTTCATATCTTAATACTATTGAACAGCTGATGTTGGGCTTTGATTCAAATATTTCAGTGTGGACAAAACAAGTTCCCTTTGTTTCGTCATCTTGCATCTTCTACTTCAATAACTTGCCAATAGCTGAACTCAGTTACGCAGTGGCTAACCCAATGTTACCCAGATAATGGCTATTAAATTAATCAGAAGCTATGGAGCTGTTCAATAAAGAATGATCACAATTTTTTTTGACAACGTACCTTTACTCATCCTCATAATTTTGGTGGTCCTTCTCAAAATAGTCTCCCCTGAATGCGATGTACTTGTCCCAGCGTTTCTGCCAGTCTTCAAGGACATGCTGGAAACCATTTTTGAGAGATCCTTCAAAATCGCCTCCGCAGCTTTCACCACTGCTTCTGATGATGGATAATGCCTCCCACGAGGGCATTTCTTCAAGTTAGGAATAGAAAAAGTCACATGGGGCTAAATTCGGACCATAAGGAGGGTGAGGGACGTACTTCACGTTGAGTTTTGCAAGATATTCAGCAACAACATTGGCAATATGCGGCCGCGCATTATCGTCGTGCAGCATCCTGCCTGCTTCATGTAAATGTGGTCTTTTGCGCCTGATATGGACTTACAATGTTTTCAGGACATCCCTGTAGTATTGTCCAGTTACTGATGTGTGTGCAGGTACAACATGCTGATAAACCATACCATTAATATTGTGACTGTGGGTTCGTAGAACTAAAAGTCCGAGTTGCAGATATTTCAAATGTTCTTTATTTCCGTTGAAATACGCTGTTCTATTCTCACGTAACATTGTCACACACACACAATACTACCAAGGTCGATGACAATAACATCAGCCCTGGTTACAGCACCATTCTACAGCTGTTTACTGTTTACCGTTTACGACTCTCGCGACTGACTCTTGGGGATGCGTCGCCTTTATAATTACTCATTGATACTTTCTAGATTTTTCCGGAACAATAAAGAAACCAAATATTCTATCACCTTCCAGAAGCGTAACATAATCTATGCCGGCAAGTTCTTTATCTCAGCTATCTTTATTTGCCGGCTCTTTGTGTACACTAACCGCGCTATCATAGATAACGGCTTCGCGACAGTATCAAAGAATGATATGGCCATGGTTTTCCCAGCAGAAGCAACCACTTTTGCTTTGGGGGGGGGGGTTGGTGATGAAGGAGATTTCCACACTGAGCTTTGCTGTTTGCTCCCAGGATCAAAATGATGTACACAAGTTCCGTCAGCAGTGATTACGTTTGAATGAAACACCGGATCTTCCTCTAACATCAACTTTAACTGCATGCAGACCTGCATGCGAATGTCCTTTTGTTCGGGAATCAACAGTCTTGGAACCTATCGCGTACAAACACGTCTCATGTGTAAGTTTTCAGTCACCAACGAGTGGGTGGCACCTAATGAAATGTTCAGTATTTCAGAAAGTGATCTTTAGGTAATTCGTCGATCCTCTCTCACAATGGCAGCAGCAGTGTTGATGTTTCCTTCAGTAAGAGCAGTAACTGGAGCACCGGGTCCACCTTCCTTTGAAATTGACTGTCTCCCCTCTTTAAATATTTTAAACCACCTTCGAGCTGTGCTGTAGGGAAGAACAGACTCTCCATAGGACTCCTGTAACATTGTATAGGCCTCAACTGAAGATTTGTTGAGACGAAAGTAGAATTTCAAAGCCACATATTATTCCTCGCGTGTTACCTCCATTGCAGCGGTATGCGGTACATGTCCGAACTTGCCTGGTTCTCACTGGCATGAACCAGGAGTGCCAACAATGAAACTACGACGGCGTGTTTGTTTCGCATTAAGCTAACCGAGTATAATAAGATTGAATTTTAGTGCGAAAATTTATGACCGTAAAATAATTATGATCATTCTTTATTGAACAGCCCTTGTAAGATGTTTTGACCCTGAGATTATTTTTCCGAAAATATATAGCCTTCTCCATATGGCCACCTTCGTGCACCAAACATTTATTTTAATTTCTGTTTCTTTTAATATTGCTCCATTATCTTTCATATCACTTCATCTCGCCCCCATTCTGTCAGCCACTTCTCTCAATCTAATACTAGACATTGGGCTGGTCAGCCATCCTGGATTCTCTCTCTCACTCACTGATTCAGAGATTCCGTTCCTCAATCTGCATAAGGATTAAGAGAAAGAAGAGTCCCTTGCAGCACGTATTAGTATAGGAGATCAGTTAAAGGAGAAGAAGAAGCTTCTTTTATTCTTTGCTTGCAACTTTGTATCCATTTCTGCCAACTGAGAGAAACTACGGAAGAACTAGTCAGACTGCCTGGCACCAGGATGTGACACCGCGATGTCCCGCTGACGTTACCATCTAAGCAATCGGTTCGGTGATCCCAGCTATGGTAGGGGATTGTTGAAAAGAACCTGTTTCAGTCCAAGTGGATTCGGGCCAGCTATCCGGAATTTAGGTCGTTAGTATGTGTTGGCTGTAGAGAAATCTGGCTCTGTACGCTGGCAACCTCTGTAATAACGACACAAAAACAGAGATTCCCTTTAAGTTGTAAATGTAAACAATTAACTATAAATTTACTTGTAATAATTAAACAGCTTTATTCAACTGTAACAACATTAGAATGAGTTATTACTGTTATAAAGCAGCATTCAATAATATACATGTGCACCTCTGTTCTCATAAGAATTACACGTAAAACAAAAGAGGTTAAGTTTATAAGCCTATAGGATATATACTAAGCAATGTAAGTACCGCACATAAAATGTCTAATTTAAGGCCTCTATAAGACAATATGCATATAATTATAGATATTGGCTGGACAAAAATTAAATTTGTGGAATATTCGATGCTATCTACCCAGATGCTCTGCAGATTCACTAATTTTTTATAAACTTTCTTTCTAAAATAAAAACTCAGCAAGAGTTTAAAATAAACCGATGTTTCGTTTAAAATTGTGATATTCTTATTCCTAATATTATTATTAGATTGTATTTATCATTATCAAATTATTTTTGCTATTAATGTAATGACAATCATACTACTTCAATGTGGGCA